>JAOTOL010001502.1:600000-1085000 GCA_034440575.1 Imbricaverruca yamaguchii | reverse complement strand
AAGGCCAACAGAGTTCTAGGACTTATTAAGAAGCCCTTTGCATAAATTGATGTTCAGATGCTTCCCCTCCTCTACAAATACCTAGTCAGACCACACATAGAATCTGGTAATGCAGTCTGGGGTCCTTTTAATAAGGCAGACCAGACAATGGTTGAGAAAGAACAGCGCCGAGCAAACAAGCTAGTGACGGAAGTCAGACACCTTCCTTATAAAGACCGCCTGCAAATGTTGCGACTACATTCACTGCAATACAGGGGGCATCTTGGCGGCATGATCCTCATATACCAACTGTTGCATGGTCTTATCGGCTTGCGCCAAGAAGACATGGTTTGGTTGTCACCACACTTGTCCACCAGAGGTCACTCCTTGAAGGTGGCTAAGCTTGCTGCATTTAGAAGAGCGAGACAAGACCACCTGAGTGTTGGAGCAGTCAGCGACTGGAACTCTTTCCCAGAACAAGTAGTCTGTTCTAATACGCTGAATCAGTTCAAGACAAGAATTGATGCATTCTGGTTCGAACAGCGATTTGATTATCAATTCTGAGGTGTGTTAGTGTATTGTGCTTTGAGTCACCTTGTGTATTTCCAGTTCGAGTTTGATGCCATAGGGTTAAACAGGTCCTTGCCTCATATGAATCTCTAAATATATATGATATGATAATGTTATGGCCGGGGGCAAGATCCAAAAAGTTCAAGATATTTGTCAGCGAGATCGACCTTTTCTAAAGACATGCTGGGTGTCTGGAATCAATATGTTCCCTTCCAGAAAACCAGCCATGTATCCTTACAAATTGATTTAAGTATCGCATAGCCTAAGGATGTTGGTCTTGCTGGTCTACAGAGGCTAAAAAAAAGTATCGGTTGTGCCACCGGTCAATTTCAGAAACTCAAATGTGTCTCATGTCTTCCGTCAAACTCACAAGGAAGGCTCTATTCCCCAGTGGCAGCCAGTAGCCATTTCGTGGAAAACAGGAGTGCATCTGAGTTCTTGTTCGTCGATGGGCGTAGGGAGACGGGGTACCGTGGGTGCCTACTGCACAGGCAGACCCCCACTTCCCCCCTTATTTTCCATGCGGCACCATCTATGTCAGCTAAAGTTGATCATAGCAGAATTGTTCGTACCGTGAGATACATACCAGGGTACAAATAGACCTAATCCGGTTATATTTTTGCTAAAAATGGAGGGGGTCGCGAACATGAGGTTGAAAACTCCTTGGCACTGTCACTTTCTTGTCAATTCCAACAACCGAACGTTAGGTATGCCAAGTATAAACAAATAACATGGACGGCGGAACAATATATTGGCGGGCGTGGGATTATCGAAAACCTTCAGTAACAGTGAATGAAACACTTGGCGGTAGGTAAACATTATGAGTTAGAAAGTACGGAGAAGTACATTCATTTCGACACACCAGCACCTCGAATTTCGGATAATCGTGAGATTCAAAAGGTATAGGGTTGATGCAAGCTAATATGATATACTATTATCAGCCGGAAATCCCAGCATATATATTTTCCCTTGCACTAAAACGGCTATAATCAGCGCAACGCGGGTGGAGGCAATTCAGTTGGATGTAAATTTCATGCTATAATGATTCTCTGAGTAAAATTGGCGGTGATATTGTTGCTGCAGGCCGGACTGCAAACGTGAGCTGCAGGCCAGGGCCACAGACCGAACGCGGGACTTTTCTGGACCGTTCCTGGCCCAAAGGCCGTCAGTGACCCAAGACGTAAGTCATGTAGGCGCCATCCATGGTTCCACAACGATGGACAGCGCCTACAGTCGCGACTAGCGACATCTCAAGAGCCATAGTGACACGCTGATGTGTGCCGAACCATTTGACGCACACGACATCCGAGAGCTGGCACGATCTCACGCCAGGACACCATGTCCCGCACTCTGAGCTGACCTCGTGACAGGGTGCAGACACCAACGCACGTCCGCTCACTACCAAAGCCGAGAGCCGAGAGAAGGCGCGACCGGCAGCAGGGACCCGAGGCCGACATGCACCGCCCAAATAGTGCAAATCCGCATATTTTCACAATTGAAAACACAAAGAACCACACACTTCCGCGATTGGTTCTCGAAGTCTCTGATTTGTTTCCATTGTGAAAATCAAGAAGGTTGACGCAATAATAATCGACATTCATCAGTCACTACTTTTGATGACGTCACTACCGCACCACGGATGCGCCCTGACATGACCGGCTCGTAGGTTGTGCCTGCCCTAAGGAAACACAAGTCCTCCGCAATTACCCGTGCACAGATGGCATCACCGCGTCACGTGCACTGCTGCTCTGTCGGGAAGTAGGACAGGGGGGGGACGTAGTAGAAAATCAAACAAGAAAAGGCGTCGACAGCGCCAACAAGTTTGGTATGACAAATTTTATTCAAATTCATCATCTTCTTTAATTTCATCAACTAGATTCAACTTGATTTTTTTTATTACACCCTACTGATCCGGTGCACTCACACAAACACGGACGCACGGCCACACCGTTGCCTCATCCTCTTGACCACTTTGCTCTCACCACTGATTTGGTACTTCTTCAGAAAGTTGAAATGTTCTCGCGGGGAGTGAACGACGCCCGGATCAGGGCGTCCGCACTCGACACTTTGGGGCCGTTCCAGCGCACTATGAGCTCGCTGGCGGCGTTCTCGTGCGCGAGGTTTCGGTGGACGCCAAACACTTCGGCAACCACGGACCCCATGCTTTCCACCACGCTCTCGCATGGCGACGCGAGCCACAGAGGGGCCACGAGGTCTACATAAACCATCAGTCTTTGGTCACTGCCTTTGGCAGCCCATAATGCTTTGTAGAGTCCTTGGTTGGTTGGCGCAGGCTGCTTCTTATACTCCTCACGCAAGATTTTGTACGCTGCGTACATTGACTCGCGTAGGCTCTCGCTTCCAAAGTCAGGGGGGACGACTCTGCTCCTCAGCCGCTTCGTGCATGCCAACATGTCCTCAACAACGCTAGAAGTGGGCGTAGATCGCCTGCTGTAGATCGCCTACCTTTCGCATGTGGGGCATCACCTCCAGCATTGTCCTGTTGCTGCAACCTTTTGTAGAGCCATGGCAGTCCACTCCTTCCTCGCGCCTCGCAGTGTGTTCCGCAAGCGCCTGGGTGAAGTCAGCTACCTGGCTCACCTCTGGACAATACATGAAAATATTTAACGATATATTTGTGCAATCATCGCTATATCATTTACCACTACACTGATCCACAGGCAAATGCCTTCAGCCCCCGCCGACGACTCAACGAGCTGTAACAATTGTGCTCCGTTCCACAGCATTATTATTGTACACCAAATAGCGAAACGTCCACACTCCCGCCGTTATTAGTTCAAGATAAATAAAGATATACAATAAACGCATTCAGAATTGCAAAACACAATACATTTTGGCGGTGGATGGAATGAGGTTTGAACATTGCACCTTATAATTTCAAACTTGCAGTACAAAGGTAAATTATGAATGTGTTGAATTTTGAACAAACTATATTCGTCTGTTCCCCGAATTTATGCAATATTCAGTGTACAATGCTAACATCTTCAATAAGTTTAACGTAATACTCCCAGTCAAGTAACATGTCAATGTGCAAGTCAGATGCATGTAACACATTTAAATTGCACTATCCCGCAACAAACCCCACAACTGAACTAGCCATGGAAGTTAGCTCTGTTTTCCTACTTTACCTCAACATACACTTTGCCCGTTAAACCGACCACATTTCATGCCGATGTGTTGCCTTGCTAAAGTACCATACAAATGCATAAGTTACCACATTTTGGCATACACATGTAATTCTTTAGATAGGATGCAAATAAAAATAGCAGTTGCTCAGCATTTAATTAACGTTCTGACCGCGATATGGTGTACACGCTGGATGAAAAATAATTATTTAGTCTCACGAACACACAGACTATATCTGACGTCAAAAACAGTGAATGTCATGTATAATTTCCATTCTCATACCTCTCTATCCCGAAGATTGGGCAGGTGTTCCGAGAAGGTTGTCCAAAAGCTCAGCAGATCTTCAGTGTCCTCTTCTTCCAGCATCTCAGAGATGACCTCTGCTGTCAAGGCTCCTGAAGGCATTGGCCAAACTGTGGCGTTCAGCACGGATTTCATTTGCTCCAACTCCACCACCATGCCTGTGAAGGCGCCCTGTCGTTCCCACGGCAGCTTCTGTAGGTTCTGTATGGCTCCACTTCCCTTCGCCAAGACTTCATACAGGTCGCGCAGGGGAGCCACATGGCCCCGGAAGCACGCGCTGTCTGAAGAGAAAATAGCACGCGCATTGGAGGGGGCTGGTGCTATCGCGCACTGGAGAGGGCATTTTTGTCCCACGCTAAGATCTGGAAAGCTTGGGGGGGGGGGCACAAAAGTGAGAGTTAGAGAAGTTCGGCTTTCACCTGTGGGTAGGCCCACCCATAAACTAACTTTTTGGTCATGACCATCCTTCAACTATCTTATGGTTGACCTTCCAGGTCTGGTCAGAGGTTAAAGTCGGGAGTTTTGTCGTAAATATGGATTTTCGGCGTTTTTTTTCGAGCCCTGCTTCACCGGAATTCGATTTTTTGCGGGGTAAGGTGGCAGGATGATAGAATGGAACCTTCCGTACTCATTTCCAACAACGGAATTGTGGTTCAAGGTCAATGGCACGCTCAGCAGCCACTATTTCTCTGCCCGGTCTCCCGGGCTCCACAGCGCTACTATTGGCACGTTTTTGGCCCTCCAGACCAAACTATTTGAGATATAGATTTCAAATTGTATACACCGGTAAAGGGCTCTTTCAGTAAGCCATTGCACTCATTCCCTTCAGTACATTATAAAACCCATAAATGGTGAATCAGGGTACAGCCAATGTTATGGCATCCAATGGGAGCGCTAATTAATATATATGTGCTGCATTTCTAAATCTTTCCAGGAACAGGTAACAATTCGAAATCAGCACAGCGACTGCCAGGTTACAGAAATTGGACCCCTGAGGCGGTTTTGATGAACGAATGACGAATGAAAGTACATCCGTGCAACGAAACCTCAATTATGCACAAACTGTGGACCATCATTTAATGTTTCCTAGAGTGATTGGTCATGTAGAACTGTTAAAACCAATCGACATTACTTTTTATTCAGCTTACCTCTGAGCAGTCGTAAGTCATCCCGCAGACCATCGATGACAGCAGATTTCCCAGTTGACGTGCTGTAGTCCTCTTCAAGGAGGCTGATCAGGGCAGGTAAGTTGTGCTGAAACTTTTTCAGCACTGCAGCAGCATGTGGAGCAAACCTTGTCTCAGACCACAGCCGGGGACTCATCTCCTTGAGACCCAGCTGCTTCTGTGCGTCTCGAAGCCTCTCGCGTCCTTTGCCTGTCGTGTAGCGCTTGGTGACCCTCGTTATAGTTTTCACTACTCCATTGACCCACAGGCACTTGCCATCATCCCTCGCCGAAGACTCGGCGAGCTGCAGCAAATGTGCTCCGTCCCACAGCATGGGAACACACACTGCTGCAGACTGCTCGCGTATGTCCTCTTATGTGTTTCGGAGCTCCTCCAGAAACTTGCCTGGAACAGACAGTTGATGGTACTGACCATCCGTACATATCGCAGCTATCTGTTTTGGACTCGTGATCCCAATCGTCGCCAGAGTCTTCGCCCAGGTGTGAGCCAAAGATGATCCATCGTGTTGTGTCACCACTGGGGCACCGACCACGAACCTCTGGACGTGTTGATCAGAGGGAACATCTGGCACCACCGCAACACACGGAGTTTTAGCTATGTGGCGACCCAGCATCTCTAGAACGATGAGTTTAAACTCATTCCGGAACCTGCTCATTTGCACGGCTGAGTGTCCAATGTCCCCCATGTGGACTCCATTGATGTGCTGTAGTGTGAGAAACTCCTCAAACTGACTTTGTCCCTGTGACTGCTTAAGGACATGATAAGCTGTTCGCGCGACACGGGTTGCAACTTCCTCCCTGATCGACGACTTCCTCGCTGCTCCCTCCTGTTTCTTTTTGTACTTCGCGTGGCATTCCTCGTGTGTACGTGTTTGCAAATGCATCCGCAAAGTGTCTTTCAGGCGACTGAAGGGTTCTGGAATCGGCACTGGCTTCGGAAATGCATCGCCATCCTCAAAGTTGTATGACATTACACCGGCCCCATGGCTCGTGAGATTCTTTGAAGCATCGAAGTCTGGATGGCAAATGTCACAGAACACATAGCCCTCATGCCGCAAGCACACCAGGTGGTTTTGAGTGGCCTTTTGAAGAGTTGCGATATCTCTGGCACCTACGATCAGTGGCAAATCATGGGAGCCGCCGCCTCCAACGTCACTCCAACGTTCGGCGTTTGCAGGTGGGCACTTGGCATTGCTTTTAACCAGCTGAATCAGGCGTTCCTGATTCTCCTCCAGACGGGAAAGCCGCGACTCCAAGCAGGCCGACTGCTGTCCAGAGGACCCCCCACGCGATGCTGCAAACCACCAATTGATTATTTGGGCTTAAGGGCGCGTCGACTACAAGGTCATTTAGCCTGCAAACCACCAAACAGGCATCCACAGATTGCATAATGAACTCGCTGCTTTCAGACAGAGCATCAGCACCCAATTTCAGTGTCATGCACAGTGTATGACATAGACAGGCTTCTGGCAGCCCATGATGACACCCTATACTGCTTGGGAGCTCAATGAAAACAGTGTTATAAGCTGTTAGGAATCACCAGTCATTAACTCCTTTCGATGACCACAAACTGGAAAAATACCTTGGAAACAAGGGTTGACAATATGGATACAAAAGCACTTTTCAAAATGAAAAAGGTAGCAGCTTCACAGCCCACAAATAGTTCAGACATGGGAATAGTCCCAAGTTTTCATGGCATCTATTCTAGGATTTTGGTAATATTGGCCCATGGTCTAAGATCTCGGGCACCTTTATTAATGTTTTCTTGAAGAAAGAAAAACTGCATTTCCATCAGCTCAGCTGACAAACATGTGTACAGCTGTTGGGGTCTTGAACTGCTGGCCACACACACTAAAATCAGAGGATAGTGGACACTGGCATTAAATGTAGTTTTTAACTCACCAGAAGGTGGGACTTCATCTCCTTCAGCTGTGGTATCCACTCCATCCTGAGGTGACTGAGATGACTGTTGCATAGATGGGCACTGTAGGTCTTGTCCTGCTCCTAAAAATAATTTGCATGTTCAGAACCTACACAATTGAACACTGCAATGATTACCTATTTTATTGTATTTTTCTTGATTTACCTTGATGGTGTGCATTATTACATGTGCATTATTGATGGTGCACCGTCTAAACACTACAAGAAGAGATGTTTTGGATCACAACAGATGACAGCTACATTCTCTGCTTAAAATTTTATAATGGAACTATAGATCAGGGGTGTGACTGATATCAATCTGGGTGCGAATTTTATCTATTCTTGTTTAAAAAAAAGTAAATGCTTTGCTTGGTTCAAATGTGGCACAGAAGCTTATCAATAGTTATCAAAAAATTCAATTCAAATCCAAAGATGTGCAAATTTGGCAAATTTGGGTGCCATGGTTTCAGTACCTACCAATCTGACAACATCCGTACAGTCTCAAAATAAATGTCAAAAAACTGGTTTGGAGATTCTAGTGGCTGAAATAGTTTTTTGACAACATTTAAGGACTGTACTTAGTCACAGTGCAATAATAAAACAATATTTCATTCATATGAATGTTCATTATGCAACTAAATGGAAACTTTCAGCTGCTTTGCACAAACTGCTTCCAAACTAAGGCCATTTCTGTGCCCATACTAGAACCTGCCAATTCAATAGCTGGGAGGGGTGGGGTGCTCTGCTAGATGCTTGTTTACTTCTGTTACCAGTCCAAGATATATTGATTGAGCATAGAAGGATCAATAGTTATGAATGCCTACACAGTACCTACTATATTAACTTGGAAGTATGATGAAGGTTACAGGATAGTCACACATAAAAAATAGTGCATGTGGGTAGTGTGGAGTAACCTGATGATGTTTAATACTAATAATGATAAGTTGGCATGCATGAGATGATGTGGCCAGGTATGGTATCTATGTAAGCAAATTACTTCGCCCTATTTCTGTTGGGCTCTACAAGGCTGTTTCTGGTGGGAGGGCTTCATAACCCCCTGCTCTAACAATATTACCAACTAATTTTGGATGGGGCAGACAGCATTTTATTTGTCTCAGCATAAGGTACATTTTGAACCCTGAAAATGTAAAAAAATTGAAATTATTTATGTGGGGGGGGGGGGAGGAAAAAGTCACAATTTTGAGTTTTTCACTTCCACTGCTCTCTTGTTTATGAGCAGGCTTTGATGGGGCAAATGTCATTTGATGCGGAATGATCTTTCACACACAGGCTGTTGTTCATACCCAAAAATCATAGGCATTTCAGGGGGATGTATAAGGGAGAAATGCATGAACATGTCCTCCAAAAGACTGCCTGGACACTTCTTTGGTACAGCCAAAATTTTCAGAAGGGTCTCAAAATGTGTACAATGAATGTTTATGGAAATTCAGAAAGTTCCAGCTCAATAGCTCTCAAAATTTGACAATGGCACACAAAACACACTTCAGGGGGCTTCTGAAGCCTTGATCTGAAGATCTTGATATTATATTTTTTTAGATATTCCTTCTAACATCATCTAACTACTGTTTTTATGTTTGTTCAAGAAATTGTGTCCTCATTGCAAGATAAATCAATGCAGAAAAGGTTTTCTTAATGAAGAAAACATTGTGTAAAGGTAATACAAGCCAATAAATATAATGGCTCCACCTACCAACTTGGTGAGAGCTCGGAAATTTCCTATCAGAATTTGACCTGGTAGATCAAGTACTAGCACATTTGTATAACTGAACTGAAGGTACAAATCCTTCAACCTTATTTACCAGACTCACCTCCAATTTTCCATGCCTGTCTCCACCTTCCTCCAACACCGAATGAATCATTGCGGATCTGATATGGCTCCTTAGCCCATGGATGCTTTGATACACAGTGCCGCTTGAGGTTTCTTCTTTCACCACTGAATTTGCACACACCACAACCATCCTTGGATTTTTCGCCACACTGCACTATCTGCCTTGAGAGCCAGTTTGAAGTTGAAGGCCTCGCTCTCTTTGCTGGCTTTCCTATCCCCATGCTTTCTTGTGAAGGCTCATCTGACCCTGAACCCATGCCAGTAGATCCAGGCATATCTTGGCATGCCTAGTCTTCTCTCAGGAATATATCTCTGCAAAAATCGGCTCCTGAACGGATAGTTTAATCACCTACTACCACCTAGGTAGGTATATGTTGCAGGAACTTGATAGGCAACTGCTACCGCGACGAGACAGTCGAGACCAAACAGAACGCGTCCTTTGAAGCAAAACTCAAGCACCCAATTCGCTCGATTCTCATTGGCTCAGAAGAGAGCTTCCATCTCCGCCGGCGCTACCAAATTTGGGCTAGTATCACATTCGCCAAGCTCACGACCAAAATTCGACAGCATTCCTGAGTGTCTCATTTTGTCACCGGTGGGACACCGGCGGTCCGGGAGACACCGCATGCTAACGCAATGGCGCGTCGGTTTCGACGGTAAGCGTAACGTTCGCCAAGATCCTTTTCCTAGTTTCCGCCAACATTCAGGCGACAAAAAGGACAAGGTGCAGAATATTTTTTTTAAAACTTGTTTTGCTCATTTTTATCACCTATCAGTGTTTTCTGAGTGAGGCGAGATAATGAGAGTAGGTGCATAGGTAGGTATATTAAGTACCAACACTGGCTTTTGTGTCTCCTCTGGGCCTCTTTGTGTCACCGGAGTAAACGGCAGAACAATGATTTTTTTACCTCTGCTGGTCTATCATCTTTAACTTTCCCCTTTTCGCCTTATTTGAAAATATAAACTGCATTTCCCTGATTCCAATGTCCTGGAACTTCATCTCGTAAGAGTGACGTACAAAATATGACACAATGTGAAATCGCTGCCTCTTTCAGCTTCCAGTCATTGCCATGGCATGAAATCGCAAGGTACGGCTTAGTCACGGCACAGCATTTAGCAGACCCGGGTTGGTAGCCACTTCAAGCTATTTATATTATATAAATGCAGCTGTTCGCATTATGTAACTTCATTCAAAATGGTGTGGTCTCCGCATAGTCCCGACTAAACACTGTCTCAATCACGCCGTGATCTAGTAGGGGTCACGGCACCTTACCCGCAGAATTAACTGCAAATAACGTGTTGCACCTCTACCACTGACCCACAATAATCTGTATCCGTTCTTTGACAGCAACGTCGCTGCTGCCTCAATCCTGTGTGCCGGGATCCTGCCATCCTGGTTTGGTCTGACCACATCGACCGTCCATCACCTACATCAGACCTTGCTGCCATTCTTCTGAGGTTGTTTTTTCCATCAACGTCCTATCCTGCGTTCTTACGTCGTTGACTTGCTGTTTGGATCCGTGAGTATCAGGCATCGTGAAAATTAAATCTGATGAAGATGTCGTATGCTAGATATGTGTTAGAAATATCAGAAAAAGTAACGCTAAGTGACATGTGCAAAACGTGCACAGGGTGGGGGAAACTTAGGGATTTTAGCAAGGCATGTGAGAGACGGAGAGAGAGAGGGGGGGGGAAGGAGGGGGACAGGGAGAGAATGCGACGGAAAAGCCGGGATCGAGATGTCCGTCCAGATCAGATCGGATGTAGACGGACGTCTGGAGACGATGCCATGTCAACTGCACCAGCAGAAACCACTGACTCTGCCTCCCTCGACTCTGACAGTGACGTAGACGATCCCAGCCCAGCTGCTGTCGAGCCGGAAATGAATGACTAGCCCAACAGGGACCCCATGGACGAGACGAGACCGACAAAGACAGTGGTCATGGACACAGACGATGTACCGCCGACAGACGGACATGAGACTGGACGCAGACCTGACGAGCGGACCGACAGCACTTCAGTCGGCCACCCTCCTAACATGGACTGGAACAGACTAACTTGTCTTTCGGAAAGATTGGATAGATGAATGCCGATGCTGATCTCCTCGCCCAGGAACTTGTGGGTCTTCACCATAATTTGAGCTCAGACAGCCCTGGCCGGCAAATCAGTGCACTAAAAGAATCAACCGACAACCTGAAGGAAGCCGCTCAGTCCATGCCGATGGATAGGCGTGCTGCTGGAGGTGGACAGGGAGACGCCGGGATGGACATGGACACTGACACCCAAACCGATGTTTTCCATTGGCTCGTGATGGACCACACATGCCAGGGTGACTTTGCTCGGTGTAGCACCTGCACACAATTTGGCGCGAGGGGTGGGGGAAAAGCTGAGCACTGGGTAACTAAACTTGTACATCTAGGCCAATGCACAAAGCAAAGGCTAATGACCCACCATAACTCCGACCGACATCAACGAGCAACTGAAGTCATGAACGCGACCAAACAGATACCTGCAATAGGTGACCTGGCAGCTGGGATGGAATTTAAAGCCAAGAAAATGACGTTAAAAATATGACAATAATCTGCAACGGTGTCCTAAGGGGACACACGTACGAGAATCATACTCACGAACATTTAGTGCTATACACCATGGCTTTGACGTGGGAAACCAGCACCAGACCGGACCAGCCGCTGCCCAGGCCGTGGACGTCATATATGACTTGTTTACCGACGAGGTATCGCGGCACCTCAAGACGCCGAACCACACAACTGGCTGCCCCCAACCCTCACAACTGGCCGCCCCCAACACAGGCACCTGACCATGGACACATTCACTGAGGCCCATAACCAGCGACAGACGTGAATGTGCGAACTCTGGACAGCGACGACTCCCCGGTGGTCGTGCACTGCACGACTGCCGTAGTGCGGAACTACGCTGACCCAGTTCCGGACTACACGGCGACCCAAACACCGACCAGCTCTGGGACACGGGACCGACACAAGGCCGACGGACGGGGATGACAAGTCACGTCGTCGATTGTCTCAGACATGACTTCAGACTTATTGACGGTGACATCACCATTCAGGTCACCTCTTCCTCGTCTGACTGCGAGACAGTCTATTCTGGCAGTGAAAATGTGCTCCGCTGGATATAGAGGGAGAAATTGAACAGAAGTCACGTTCATCTAGATGGCCGTGACCACCGCCTCGAGACTTTATTGTCGAAAGTTACGAACAAGCAGGGCTAAAAAATCGTATCGTTCTGTCGTCGTGGACGACAACCACGAACGGGGACTTTTGGCGACCAAATTTCCATATCAGAAATATTATATGTGAAATCATATAAATGGTAGCTACTATACATAAAATTGACTACGTCACGATATCCGTGTCAAGGTACGCAGGATTGAAACGAATCGGATTGGACCGGGACTGGAAATGTTTCTCCGTGCAGACCTCTAGAAATGTCACACCGTGCAGACCTCTACCACCCACCGCCACGCCACCATTTCTTCATTCCCAGCGTACGCTTTTGGGTTCCATCTAGTACGCTCAGCGGCAAAAAAAATGACTCAACGGCAACAAAGTATCGTCGAGACAACCATTCCATCGTTCAGACGACCGCCGACGGTAAAATTGCCTCCCGTTTAGCACAGAGCCAATGGCATGCCTGGTTATTGGTTTTACGACACATCGACCGTTGTCATGTAGCGTCGCCAATCTCTCACGCCGATTGGTCGCGGGCGAAGAGTAGCGACAGGTGAGACTCGAACCCACAACCCTTTGATTGTGAGACGAGCAACTTACCCCTAGACCACTCGTCCCCTGGCATGCCTTCTGGTCGCCGGTGGTTGTCCTAGTCCCGATACCATTTTATGCTCGATGGCAGCGGTACGAAAGTACCCACCTATGGTATACTCAGCGGCTTTGGAGGCAAGCGACTAGACCACGGGTACTAAAACACTAGACCTACGTTAAGTAAGGAATAAATTATAACATTAGTTGATTTTTTAAAACAATTTCAATTTGAATCCTTTTTTCATGTAGGTTGTACGACAATATTTTTAATTTCATTAAAATCGTTGGAAAGAATCTAGAAGAATATCATTCTTTTACGCGCATTCCCTCGCTTTCAAATCCGTCCATTTCCATTTTAAACGCGACGATGTGCGTCGGAGAGTGAAATAGGGAATTGATCACGGTTCTTTATAATTGATGAGTGGTGAATGAGTGCGGCAAGATAAAACTACCAAGTTCGAATTATCTGGAGTGTTAATCAAACGATTTTTTTTTAAAAAATATTAAATAAAAATTTTATTATTAATATAATAAAAAAAAATATAAAAAAAATATATAAAATTTTTGTCTTTTTTTTTTTTTTTTATTTTTTTATTTTTTTAGTTTATATAAATTAGTTTCCTAGGTATACAATGGCTAAAAATTAAATTTGTGTATTGTTTAGTTTTTGCCTAGCCACACCTTAGGGTTTTTGTAGGTTTTGGTTATTTTTTGTTTTTTTTTTTTATAAAGTATATTTTTTTTTTAATTAATTTTTACTTATTTTTTTTTTGTTATTTTTTTCCCCCCCCTCCACCAATATATTTTTAGCCTGGGTGGGGTAAATTTAATTTTTTCCGGCTGATTTATTTTGGGTTTAAACACCCGGGGGGTTTTTTTTTTTTCCCTTTATTTTTTGGGGTGTTCCCCCCCCCCTATATTGAGGGGGGAAAAAGCTTTTTTTAATTTAATTTTTTTCCCCCGGGGGTGGCTATTAATTTAAGCCAGTTTAAACTGGCTTTTATTATTTAAACCGGCTTAAATTCACGACATTTCTAAGCCCTTGCATTATTAAGGCTCACAAACCATGGGTGCATTGACAGTGTTGCAAACCATGGGTGCATTGACGACGCCGAATTTCCGAAAAGGAAATTGGCGGCAAGATATTCTGTATAAAGGTAATCGACGCAATTTGTTATAGGTCCAGGAAATCACAACCATTTCGAGCTATCATTACCCCCTTTGGGTTAGGCCAACCTCGTGATTACCCCGTATCAAATTTAGAATGCCTCATAACCAAAGTTCATTTTCAAGGTTGAGAACATGTAGTATTTCCTGCCGATATATGTGCAAAGGTTTTTGGCAAATGTACACAGTACTCTCCATACTCGAGGTTTGACGAAACCCCGCTATAACCCCACCCCCACCCCTCCACAAGCCAGCGCATTACCCCAGGCTGGGAACCCCTGATTCGGGCCATGTAGCATAATGTTATCGTTTGCACAAAAGGTGACAACCACCAAGCCTCTTCCGGATTTGGACGACAACCACGAAACCATTTTTTTATCCCCGATCTCGACAACCGTATGCGATAGGACCACGAAACTTACACATATGATGAAATGCACCCAGAACTACCCACAACGGAAGTTTAAAGCACATTGGAAAATTATATCCTCCTCAAAAGGCGATTTGGTACAAATGTTGGCATACATGGTGTCACAAAACGAGAGCGGGCTACCCCTAAAATTGAATATAAAAATCTGAAGAAAAAAATTAATGTGAGTTCAAAATGATATTTGTGACGATAATTTCACTAGCCGTTTTCAGGAACCAAGTGATGACCCACCCTAGACTACATACGTGGCGAAATATGTCATGTCGGCGTCATGCCGGCGCCATGTCAACTCCATGCCGTAGCCACGTCGGAACCATGTCGAACCATGTCGACGTCATGCAGACCCCATGTCGGAGCCATGTCCGCGTTACATGAGCGCCAGTAGTGCCGACCGCGTCGTCGCGATTGTCGGGACATGTGTCCAGTTGAGCGGCCGTTTCCTGGGTCACAGCGTTCCGCCGTCTCGCTAGCTCAACGAGCCTCTCGCCGGGGTTGGACAGCCCGCATGACAGTCTGCCGCCGCGCTAATGACCGGCATCGACCCGACACGGCTACGCCTGGTCGTGCGGAGCGCGATAGCTGTGTCCAGGTGTGTGCAGCAGTGTAGCGCCTCCGACCGGCTGCTGCTCGGTGAGCATGTCGCCTGCGGTCTCCGCGGATGACACGCGAGTGGTGCCGGAGGTGCTGTACACATCCGACCGGATGTGTACAACACCTCCGGCTCGCTGCCGGTCCGCCAGCCAGCCGTCTGTGGTCTCCGCTACTGCCATTCGCATCGCGGTCGGCGTAGTACCCCATGTGGTGTGGCCGGCCGATTTCAAATCACGTCTGAACCCAACTTTTTTAATATCTCTCCTTTAGTTTAATTCCGAATTTCTCGAATAAAGTCCCAAGAGTTATATTCCAATCTATGAAGACTACGATCATGTATTTTGCATCATCTCACTTTTATCGAAATGCTTTCTTACGCTTTCCTATTCCCTCCATTCCAAGGAATTTTAAGTAGGACAATGCAGGGCCCTGATCCCACACAGCCGCTAGCTGCTTTCTCATGAACCCGGGTTTTGCTGACTAGTGTCACTGTTCAATTCGATCGAGTGAATATTTTGCGCGCCCTGACGTTGAAACCTCATGATACCAGCCATTCACGCAGACAGTCAGAACAGTGTGTAGAGAAGTTTTGCTCCCAGAGCTTTCTCAGACATTTCCAACTTTGTCTGACGTAAACTTCTATTGGCACGTGAAATAGTCTACAGGACCTCGACGTTCACGATTTTGTGAACCCGGTTATAATGTCCATAACTCTGAATCTCCATCTCAGAGCTCTGAGCCGTCTCACACATATCTGCATCCAGGTCTTCATATAAACTCAGTCTGATATCATCTCAATCTCTTGTTAGCAACGTTCACACACAATCTCCAACTTGTACACAGATCGATCTTCAAACATACTACTCCCATGTTACAAGCTTACATCTCGACAGTTATACAGCGGTTTCAAACAGTTAGTTCCAGACATACCTGCAGTAGTCAGCCCGGGGCGGCTGACCACAGCCAGCGCCCTGCGGCGTCCACGCAAAGTGAGCGACAGAGAGAGGGCCAGGGTGAGGTCCAAATAGAGAGCGATCCGTCTCGCTCGGCTATATAGCTTCAGGGGATCCGCCCTTGCCACACGCCAGGAGACACGTCATCGTCACGCGGCTCTGAACTAACCAGAGCAATGCCCGGACTCGATGCACTACAGCAGCGTGTCAGACTGTCTGTATCAGACATTCCGTCAGCTCAGTCACCTTCTCAGCCTCGGCCCCGGTCGGCGGACTCTACGACTGGCGATATACACATTAACCCATAACATTTTTACGTAAGCTGAAACCCTCTCTCCCCTTTCCCCCCTTCCCCCCTCCTCCCTACCTCTTCCCAACCCCCCCCTTACCCCTTCTTCTCTTTCTTTCTACCCCCCCTCTCCCTTTCTCTTTATTTACCACCCGATACTTATCCCTACCAGCCAATAATAGTCCATTAATATTTTAATTATTACTATTCTGTACAAAGGTAATCGACACAATTTGTTATAGGTCCAGAAATCACAACCTTTTCGAGCTATCATTACCCCCTTTGGGTTAGGCAAACCTCGTGATTACCCCGTATCAAATTCAGATTGCCTCATAACCAAAGTTCATTTTCAAGGTTGAGAACATGTAGTATTTCCTGCCGATATATGTGGACAGGTTTTTGGCAAATGTACACAGTACTCTCCGTACTCGAGGTTTGACGAAACCCCGCTATAACCCCACCCCCCACCCCTCCACAAGCCAGCGCATTACCCCAGGTTGGGAACCCCTGTTCCGGGCCATGCAACATAATGTTATCGTTTGCACAAAAGGTGACAACCACCAAGCCTATTCCGGATTTGGACGACAACCACGAAACCATTTTTTTAGCCCTGCGAACAAGGAAGAAGCGACCTGGATGCTAGAGTGCATGGACAGCCTGCACCAGGTGATCGGCCTGTTTCAGGGGTCAGGACTTATGAAACGACAGCTGCGGAAGGCATCCGCCCAGCTGGATGTGATTAGCCTATCTTTGCAGCGGCTGATTGAGACCAGCTTTGTGGAGTACTTAGTCATGACAGTGACCGAAGTCCTCCACAACCGAGTTGCCATGATCAATGTCCGCCATGACATGATCTCTCAGAGGTCACTTTTTACTGGGTCGGCCCAGAGGGTTCTCCGGACGCTGGAGAACCTTGAGTTTGCGATGGCGTCGCTGATCATCATCGATGTGATGACGCCCGCTGTGGCACTGAGTAAGGCTGGCCAGTCAGCGCTGTACTCGGTGTTTCGGGACCGCCAGGACGTGTCTGTCCACCCTGACCAAAATTGCAGCGGGTGCATTCTCTGGCCAGCTGGAGAGGGAGGGACCAGCGGTGGCTGACGGCATAGGTTTCCGAGGCGCTGAGGTCGGAATGACCGAGGAGCACCGGCTGCGGCGTAATGACAGAACGCGACGCGACTGACATGACACAAGCGACTCGGCGACGGTTTGACCTGGTAGCGCCGATCCTGCGACCTCAGTCCAACGTATCTTGACCAGATGACATTGAACGACTCATAATTCATACATTCGACATGGACGCTCTATATCAACCTTTGGTAGCTCCAATTGACTCGAAAACGGAAAGGACTTCCAAACCTAGGGACGCATTTTCATTTATCTCCCCGGACATCATCCAGGGCAAAGAAAGCTTAGTTGGAAATATATATCAAGGCGCTTGAAAGTTGAAAAGGCATGGGAAAGTAGAAATGAATCATCATTTTATAGAATACCTGTTCGATGAAAGTGCAATGAATAGTGGATGTGTTCCACCATAGATCAACCAGATATTTTCAAGTTTTACAGCCACTGAATTTGTATTTGGACCAAAATTGGTGCGCAGAGTAGTCTTATACTCTGAACACGCCTGAATAGGTTTTGACCGGATCCGACTCAAGGTTTCGGAGTTGTAACCTGAGAGCTAGCTTTTTTCTAGAACTAGCCATTCAAAAGCTCACATAACTATAAAAGAAATGCTGCTTTCACCAGACAATGGTGGCAGTCTCACCTTATCGAGAGCTGCCGAGAGTGTCGCCGCACTAGCAGCAGGACCTGCCGCTGACCCCGTAGCAAGACCTGTCGCCGGCCCCCCAGCGAGACACGCCGTCGGCCCCACAGCAAGAACTGCTGGTGCTTGCCCCGCAGAAAGACTTGCCACCGGCCTTGCAGCAAGGACTGCGACCGTGGGTCTCGCAGCAACCGCACCTAGACCTGCTGTTGCATCTGCAGCAGCACCTGCCCCCGAGCTCTCAGCAGCACCTGCCGCAGGTCCCGCAATAATGACAGCCACTGGCTCCGCAGCAAGATCTCTCGCCTGCCCTGCAGCAAGGACTGCTTGCCACCGGTCCGGCAGCAAGACTCGCCGTTGGCCTCGGAACAAGATTCGCCGCCGGCCCGGCAGCAAGAGCTACCGCTGACCACGCAGCAGAGCCTAGTGTGCTGTGGAGTGGATCGCTGGTGCATCGTGGGTCGTTGTGGATTGGCCGTGCGCACGATCAGGGAACAAGGCTCACCACAGTGGTGATCACAGCGAAGCGCGACATGATGCTATTTACCCATTTGTATGTTACTTATGCGTTGTGCGTTTCCGATTTCACCGTGTTGCATCTATAGCGTAATGTATAATCAATGTTATGTGCGTGACGCTACGTCAATACATACCGAGATGTACAGCGTAAGCTTGTTTCGTGCAAAATTATGCATGCCGCCCTAAATGAGCGATCTTGCATCCTCAAGGGGTGATGCAGTATCTGTTGTTGATAGATCATAACACTTCAGGTGTCAAATCGTTGAAGGAAATGGTGCATCAAGTGTTTATTTCACATGATCTGACAGTCACCAGTCCTTTGTACAGGTTGCGTTAGAAAGAAAATTGACAATACCTCAAACGAACTGAAATCACCCAAAAGTCTGCTTTATGAACAATGAAATCGTAAATAGGGCAACACAAATTATATTGACCTCGGATCACGTCATGGCAGTTATTTACATGCAAATCATTGAGCCTACAACGTGCTAACACAAAATCCTACAGGATCCAATCAGTTTGATCTTTTAAAAAGATAGCAACAGTAAATTAATTTAGAGTGATGACCTCTGGCCTATCCTGAATAGGTGACCTGACATGACCTATGTTCGCAAGCTTTACATACCTTGGCGCCAAATGACTGTGGTCGACGCGCCCTTAAACCCAAATAATCAATCAACAAGTTTTACACACCACCTCAAATTACTGAAGCACATCCTAAACCAAGTTTGAACTTGTTGTGTTTTTCGGTTCTTTAGCTATTCTTGAAAGACCAGACGGGGTGACGGTCCCCCCCCCCCTCCTCTCCCGACCGTTGGTGTGTTAAGAAATTGCCTGAGGTGACCTGAAGGTTGAATGATGTACGTTATAGATTATTAGCGGTTCATTGTTAGAACCTAAATGCTTCGAACTTTTATCTAGGTCGATTCGAAGGACAGTGTCGAAACGCCGATGACAGTGCGTATCGGTAGATATTAGATATTAAACCAACAAAACCAATTAGGTAATCGGTAGATATTAAACCAACAAATTTAGAGCCTGAGTATTTCTGAACCTAACAAAAAAATGTTTCGACATATTCCCAGTGAAATGCAGATTTGTATCTGAGGTAGACAAATTTTGAACCATCTACCAATTTTTTCACAAACATTGTAGCTTTGGAAATTTTACTTATTTTGATAGCATGTCTACATTTTCAAAACTTCAAAACGCGAGTCAAATTTGTATTTAAAAAAAAAACATTTTTAATTCGGTTACTTACGCTCTGGGGTCTCGGCTACGAGATTCGAAGTAGACATTTCATGAGTCACGATATGGTTTTAACATGGATTCGCAAAGAGACCGGTAGCTCCAAATGTGCGAACTACATAGGCCCGTATATATGCTGCTTAAAGTGTCCAAAATATCAATATTGAGTTTCTAGTTGATTGTAATGGACGACAACGGATCTAAGGTAATTTCTCCACTGTTTATGCACTTGAATTATGTCGCAAATAAACAACAAAGATAAGAACATTTGAACTTGCATAAATAGCACTGACAACAGCCACCAGATGCGCTGTCATCGATGTCCGCACTGGTTTCCTATCGTATCAGTATAACATGAGCGTATTATTTGTGTGATTTCGTGAACAAAATGATCATATCCATAATGATGCCCCGTGAAGTGAAGAATCGTCGACATGACGAATGTGAATTGTGCGCTCTTTCAGCAAAATATTTTGATGCAAAACACATCATGGGTCTTGTCACAAACATAAATGAACACAAATGCGAATAAAAAGAATCGGAACAACATCTAACAAACTCATTAAAAACAAAGCCTCAGTGGCGTTTTGAGTGAGAGGCAGAGATCGAGAGAGAGAAAAAGAGAGAGAGGGAGATAAAAAGAAAGTGAAAGAGGGAGAGAGTGAGAGAGACAAAAAAGAGAGAAGGAGAAAGAGATGTATATATATTTATGGAGAGACAGGGAGACCAGAGAGACAACGACAGAGACGGAGACACAGAGAGGTAGAGAGACAGATAGACAGAAAGACAAACAGACAAGGCAAAAAGACAGAGAAAGAGATGCAGATATACATAGTGATACAGAGATAGAGAGATATAAAGATCTAGGGACAAAGAGATACGGAGATAGGAAGAGACATGCATTGTTCATGAATGTCTCAAAAGGGCATCAATGCCATGTATTTAGACCTAACCCCATGGACATCGAACACCACGCGACAGCACCCGGTAGTTTCGGACCGGTCTCCGTACAGCCGAAATATCACGGCGCTGGTGGTCGAGGACGGATGTTAACGTTGAAAATCATCTTGTTTTTCGGCAGCACGCGGAGTTCGTGGAGATGAAGCCGGCGGGCACGCAAATCCAGCAGAAGGCACCGGCGATAATGGACATAGCTCGGCCACAGGCATCTGTTGCCAGGCGCCACATAACAACACTGGACCGGGGGGGCGGGGGCGGGCGCGTCATTTGTGTCAGCTACAGCAGCGCGGTGCAGCGATGTGTGACGATCTGTGAGTTGCCGTGCCCAGTGCAAGACAGGCGACTACATTTGAGATGGCGCGAAGCCTGGACAGAACGCCTGTCAGCTACGGTAAGTCACCTCATGATGATGAACGTGGAGCGACAGACCCCCGTCCCCAAAAAGGGGGTGAGCCATCTGCGAGAACTTCTCAATAAGTTGGTAAAATAAGAGATTATATCGCAGAGTAAGCAAGCATCAGTGTGTCCTTGATATTTTAACAGAAAATTGAGATGCATGAACAACGGATAGGAAACATGGAGAAGCATGCGGAGCCTGCCGGCCGCACCAGGAGCCTGCCGGCCGCGCCAGGAGCCTGCCGGCCGCGCCAGGAGCCTGCCGGCCGCGCCAGGAGCCTGCCGGCCGCGCCAGGAGCCTGCCGGCCGCGCCAGGAGCCTGGCGGCCACGCCAGGAGCCTGGCGGCCGATCGGCCGCTCGGTGAGCACCGGCCTGAAAAGGCACCGGCACAAGTGAGCCCACAGGTAAGCGTGAGGGCGTAGAACATATCCCATTGATCGATTATTTGGGCTTAAGGGCGCGCCGACTACACGGTTATTTGGCGCCCATTAGAAGAGATCCCCGTCATGTTAACGGGAATCTAGAAGACCGGGAATCCCCGTCAACATGATGGGGAACATGGGCACCGCGGTGAAGAGAGAGGACATCGACAACATGCATCGTATGCAAGGCGGCAGGAAGGTTCTCTGCCGCTTCACCAGAAGTGAATCGCCTACTGTCCGACAGTTAATTAAGAAGAATCGCATCCCGCCTCGAAGTGAGTGCCGCCGCCTGACTCTTCGTACGGACGTCTCTGACTTCGAAGAGACAGAAAGAGCTTCTGATTGTTTGAACGCAAAAAGGCGGGAGACATGAACACTGTCTTTCCAAGGGTAGTCGATGTGTAGAATGAGTATGCAGATATTTTAGCCCAATGCCAGAGTGAGCACAAAGAGCGAGTGTCACAGGCAGCTCTTCTACCGACTGGTCGTGAGGGTGCGAGAGGACATGCATGAGGCAGTAGAGCGGGTCAAAGCCAGCTACAGAATTGTTGCTCGTTTTTGTTTGCGTATTTGCTTATTTTACAGATCACCGACCGAGGCATGTTTCACTAACAGGTGAAGTCAAGGTTGAAAACAAAATGTGCACAGGTGGACAACAGCACGCAGCCCAAGGTAAGAAGCATGTGACAAATGTTTGATATCCAGAGTACAGCGATATTGCACACGCATTGGAAGACTTCTGGAAATTACTCGCACTGGAGAAGGATTCTCCCCACCCCACTCCACCCCTAAGATCTCGGCTCCTACTAAAGCTGGAGTAACAAAATGTCCAGGGTAGATGTGTACGATGGTGAACTGTTGTGTGCAAACTTTATGATCTTAGGTTGATATATTCAAGGTGAAATGAAGTCATACATGTTACATTTTGCATGCATTAGGTGGCTTGGCTTGGCATTGTTATGGATCGCTGAGATTGTGCTTAAATGCTCCAGAATTGGCTTCAATTATGTATTGGACAAAACTAATGGCCAGGTCTGGGTGGCCTTGCACAATTGACTTCACGAGAATTGGGCTCAAGTGCATGTATGAAATATGAAAACGATTGGGCTCACAATGACAAAAACCGCAGCTTTCAGGATCTGCAGGGGACATGCAAAATAGCACGAATCACATGACAATCATTTGCGTCCATAGCAACCTTCCAGTTGACCAAGTTTTGTTCCACTGACTTGTCATGAACTTGACCTGACTCCACCTCGGTGACCAAACATGACCCTGAAACCATTTAGCATAAAAATATTCATCAAACAAGTCACTAGTATTGCCAAGACTACTTCCCTTTTGCCGATATACGTGAAGCATATTAGTGCCCATTTTTGTGGTCTGGTGTTGTGAAATGTTTTGACTTTGACGGCCTCTAACTCGATAAATTTCCGGCATACTTTCGTTTTTCTTACTTTAAACGACGTGCCGGACATTTTGATGCAAGTGCGCACATAGCTTATATCGACCAGTAAAATCTCGAGATATTCATGAAATACTGGAAGGATGGGAGGATTTCGCACCCCCACCCCCTTTTCAGTCGCGTGCTAAGGAAGTGCGGGGGTTGTAGGGCGCCTCGATCAGTTGTGTTTAGAAAATGTGAAAATGAAGCTAGACAGAGATGGAAATTATATTGTCGCGAAAGCGCAAATCGACAAGATGCATGAAATCATCCTTGCAGTCTGTGGCGTCGCCACGAAATACTTCCAGGGGGAAATATTGAAAGGGAGCCTCATACTCACCGAAAGAGGGCCTCCTGTTGTTTTGAAGGCTCTTGGTGTGGTTCAAGAATCGGAAACATGATATCATATTGATGTCATGCTTCTTATTGGCAATATTTTTTTTTGTCGCTGAGAACTGAGCTATACCAGGATATACCTAAGTAAATGTGGATAAGTACTAAGGTGCCAAAAGAAACCAATGTGTTAAAGCTTTCTCGACCAAAAGAATCTTCCCACTGGCCTCTATATTCCAGCGAGCTGGCGGGGCTGGTGCTAAACATATCTCAAAGATATCTCCCATTGATCAACCAACTTCTATGTCCATCACGTGTAACTGAATGCAGATCTAGATTCCTCACTATTGTTAGCCATTCCCACTAGTTTGATGTCATAAGTTAGCTTAAATGATCATTTCTAAGTCTTTGGACGACAATTTCGCGAAGGTGACAACGAGAAGAGGATTGAATTGGTTTTCTGATCTCCAGCTTAGTGATATATTTATTTATTTAACATTTGATTATGACTGCAATGCAACTGGCACAGAACCCAACATAATAAATCATCCGCGAATAAATTCACGGCAAGAACAAGCACAGTATATAAATGACAATGCGGCAATACAACAATGGCAGCGCATAAATAATGCAAAACCTTCAAATTCCGCGCCGTCACTCCCATGGTTTTCGCTGTGCTGTACAGTTTTGTAATTTACGTCGTTGAGAAGGTATTGAAGCTGGGAAGCTTTAATGATGCAGGCGGTAATCACAGCAGACAAATTTGTAGGAGGAGAGAGGAAACAAATTTGTAGCATTTGAAATCATCATTCATCCCATTTTGTATGGTGCATCGATGTTGTTTTGTATGCTTGTGTGGGGAAATTGTCCCCTCAATGTTGGCTTTTCCCCATGAACGTACGTTTCTGAAAATTATTGGGGGACCAGTGGCGTCCCCATATTTGCGTCAAGGGGAGGGGGAACGTATTTGGAGAGGATACACCTACCCCATTCAAACAGTCCTCAGATCTCGACCACTATTTTGTTAAAGGGGACGTAAAAAACATAATAATTGGCGACCAACTGAATTATCCTATGGAGCATGGGTGTAACCATTGGGGGACATGTCCCCCTCCACACTTTCTGAAAATTGTCGACTTGTCCCCGTCAATTTCTTTCGTGTCCCCTCCCCCCAAGCCTCAGCTACCCGAGTATGATCGCCGCAGAATTATACGTAATCGTTTATAAAGTGAATATATATATATATATATATATATATATATATATATATATATATATATATATATATATAAATATATGCAAGAGGATCATCGAAAATGCCAGAAGCCGATTTAACAAATGAACGAGCTTCATGGGCTATCTGCCGTCACAAAATTTCGGAATGGTAAATCAGCAAAGGTTAGAAATGCTTGCTTCCGGGCCATTCTTGAACAACATGAACCTTGACCATCGTGTGTTCTGGCTTGGGTGGAATATTGCGCTCTGCGAGGCAACAAATTTGCATTATCGCAAGGCTTCATACGTCTTAGGTTGCATTTCCCTGCGCATATATTGATACATGTTGAGGAAACGTGACTGGGTGTCATTGAGCGTTCTTTTCAGTTTTCACCAAAACCTGCCAAATATGGCCACAGGCGGTAATCCGTGACCAACCATCCGGCAACATTTCAAACCGGCGCATGCCAAGGTTAAACTTCAAGGTCAAAGGTAGCGTGATTTATTAAATGGCGATATTAAAGCGATGTCGACCGAACGCGCGGTTCGATTGTTATCGCTTCAAATTCCACCAAATAAGCGTCCTTCGGTGCGGCTTGTTATGCGGTATCAGAAAGCTAAGCAATCAAGTTCTTGTTTAGGGGCAAAGGTCGAGCTGATCCTTCGGTCGCCAAAATATTTTCTTTTCTTTTCGCTCAAACCTATTCAAATGTGGTTTCAAGTGAGAGCCAGCGGTGAGCACTCGAGTAATATTTGAAGCCGGGACATGTCAAGGTCAAAGGTTTTATGGAGTTTTCGATGACCTTGCGCTTCATCGCTATGGCTTCAATTTTCAGAAAATAAATGTCATTCGACGGCGCTTGCTGTGCGGTGCCAGAAAATTGATAATTCGCAATAATCTCGACGGGCTATTCAAGCTGATTTCTTCGGTCGCCTGACACTTTTCTTTGCCAAAGCGTACCTAGATTCACTATCAAGCGATAACTCATGGTAAACCTTCGAGTAACATTTCGAATCCTGGATATGTCAAGGTCAAACCTCAAGGTCAAAGACTAACTTTATTTTGCAAAGTCCTCCAAGCAACTCATCTCTGTGGTTCAATTTGCACCAAGTGGGTGTCATTCGACGTGACTTGTGCCGTATAATAATGTTACGAAATCGAACTAATTTCAAAGGTCAAAGGTCAAGCCGATTTATTCGGTCGCCCCGCATTTTTTATCCTACCCACATCTGGTATCAAGCAAGCTCGTGGTGAACCTCGAGTTACATTTCAAACCGGAAAATACTAATGTCAAACCACAAGATCGAAGTTTGGCTTAAATTGCTCGAAGCCATTGCGCCTCGTCGCTATATCTTCAATTTTTGTCACGTGGGTGATGAAAATCGACCACGTGATAATCATCACGTCAACGCGCCATGAGGTACACGAGAGAACCGTTTAGAAATAATATTAACTTGTAAAGGCAAAGATCGAACTAATTTCATCGGACGCCCGCGCTTCTTTGCTTTCTCACAAAGCTGCCCATGTTTGGTGTCAATAAATAGCCCGTGGGCAACCCTCGAGTAACATTTTAACCCGGTACATGTCAGGTCAAGCCTCAATGTCAATGGTTAGTTTTAATTCTTCAAATTCCTCGCGTTTCTTCGCTGTGGCTTCAATTTGCATCATGTACTTGTCATTCGACGTGGCGTGCCGTACTTTATCAGAATGTTGAGATATCGAAATAATTTCGAACGCGTCGAAGGTCCGGTGTGTGTACAATGATCGAGTGTAATAATGATAAAATATATTTTATTTGCAGCCGTTGTGATAGGAGGAACTCATGTCCTATATATAGGATATGAGTTCCTCCTATCATATAGGCATATATGCATATATGACAAGGAGCTCCTCAAAGAAATTCGTCATAACATACTCAGACGGCGCTCTCGTCGCTGATTTCAAATGTGCATGGCCACATTGATGTTATGTACAAGCCTTCCACAATGGTTCAACGGAAGTTGTGAAATTTGCAAGAAAAATCGCACGTGAATGCGCACTATATTATAACAGCCGTATTTCATAGCGCGAAAGAGCAATGCTGTAATCAGGGCTAGATCCAGGAATTGTCATGGTGAACACTTGTCTGGAGGGACGCCATTTCTTTGGAGCGGCGCCACTGATAAATTTGAGAAATTTGAAATTTGCAAGAAAAATCGCACGTGAATGCGCACTATATTATAACAGCCGTATTTCATAGCGCGAAAGAGCAATGCTGTAATCAAGGCTAGATCCAGGAATTGTCATGGTGAACACTTGTCTGGAGGGAAGCCATTTCTTTGGAGCGGCGCCACTGAGAAAACACATGGAAGGGCGCCTCTGGCTGAAAGCTTTGAGGAGGTGGGTTACACTCGGTCGTTCCCGAAGGGGCGCCTTTCTTTCCAAAGGGTGTCATTTTCTTTCATATGGGCGCCTTTGGCTGAAACATTTGAGCGAGTGCAATATAACCTTTTCAAAGGGTCGCCTTTTCTCGACCGAATGGACGCCACTTTCCATGTAGGTGGCACATCTCCTCAGTGTCCCTTTATCCGACCTGGTTGTCATTGCATCAATATGTCTCCCCGTAAAACAGGAAAGCATTGGAAATGTTTTTGGGTGTCTATATTTACTACAATAAAACCATGGTCAAATATTTCATTTTTTCCTCCTACAAATGGGCAGTGTCTAACGTACTTACAACATTGCTCTGTGGTGATTGTGAAATCTGGACCAACACATACGACATCAATCTGAATGTTCAACGGCAGTGATAAGGAGTTGAGCTGGTTCATTTTGGTGGAACTTTTCGTCCCCAAAATATGAGTTTTAACAATGGTGAATCTGAACACCAGACGTTGAAAATAACATGGCTGAAATCCAAGGATAATTTTTCAGGGATTCTCAAGGTAAGGCCCTCTATCCTGTCCAAACTTACTGCGTCCCTGATGTGTCCTCCCCACCCACGCCCAATTTCGAAACCGTGGTTACACCCATGCTATGGAGGGAGCACTGTCACCATGCTACCACAATTCGCGTCATGATAATAATTACGTGGTCGTGATCGTTTCCCGTTTTCCTTCCAAGAAACATCGTACTATTTTCATCTCGTTTCGTTCGCTTGCCACTGCTTCAAATCAGGGGCGTCGATTTGTATCCTTTTGTGGGGGACATGGCCCCACCAATGTTGATTTCGGCCCCCTCAATGTTGATTTGGGCCCCAAATAACCTATGACATTTTTTTTGTGCTGATAAGGAAGTTAAAGGAAAAAACATAAAATGACATGCTACTTAGAAAACTTAGTTCATGCCAGCCAGCACATTTTGTACTGAAATTAAACATTTGGATGGGATAGTGGATTGACTCTCTACATCTTGCTGCAAAAATGACAATTCAGCGGGAAAAACAAAGTAGTTGGATTTTCTCCCACTTTGCAAGCACAATTGCCATCATAAAATGTTGTGATTAACTGATGCTGATGCATTTGAAACTAAATTGTCTAACAAAATCTGCAAAGCCACTAGACAACAATTACGCTATCATGGTGTTTGCACACGTGACCAATAGCAAAACACATGCATATGGGGCTTGAACTTGATTCGTTCCATCCTTAATTTCCGACCATTGCTAAACATGCGCACAAGCCAGTTCAGTCAACCACCATCAGTTATTGAGATTGTGGACATGCAAAGTATATTTATATTCAGCAGCCAACCAATCACACCATAAGCATGGTATCTACCTACCCACCTACCTAAATGCCCAATTACAATGTGCATATATTCAAAAATAATATGAGGCAAAACCAGTGTTGGAAAAGTGGCCCTTTTTTTGGAACTTTTGCAATGCAAAGAATTATACACTCCGGAAAAAATACACTCCTTGCATTGCTGGATGAGGACATGCTTAACTAGCAAGACAGCTAGATGTCATTATACCATAGTGAAAACTTGGGTGGAGAGGGAGATTCAGTCATACTGGGTCCCCTACCACATAAAGTTTCGAGTATAATTGAAGATAATAGACATTTGTTATTTCAGGTCATCCGTAGGCACATTCCAAGGGGAGGCAGGAGTGAATCATTTTGCCTAGGGCTAGAGCCTCCCCTGAGTGGAGCTCTAGGGCACTGGCAGCTAACACCAGGGTAGGAAAGCTCTGCCAGGAGCTAGGTTTTACATTTGTAGACGAGTGGAGCAGGTTTTATGCATCGTGGGACCTCTATCAGAGGGATGGCCTGCATTTTTCTGAGAAGGGGGTCCATGTGTTAGGCAAAGTATATGAGCATGTCCTTCAGGGAAACTAGGAAATGGGGTGGGGAGGGATGAAATTGCATTGCCAACTCAGGAATATTCCAATAGTGTCAGCCAAGGCAATAGAACCTCAAAGTCTGCAAATAGGGACAGCAGCAACTCAAGGGGACAGAGTTATAGATCATCTAGTGATAAAAGAACTCCTCAATATGAAAAAGCCAACGGTGGTTATGGAGCATTTGTTAAGTGTATGATGTTTAATGCTCAGAGTATCCGTTCCAAATTTGATGAGTTCAAGTGTTATGTTGCTGAGGAGGAACCGGATTTTGTTTGCATTACGGAGGCATGGGTCAGTGAAGGATATTTTGGAGATAACTTACAGGACTATGAGATCCAGGGATACAATATGTTTTCGTGCAATAGGGGTCCAGCAATGAAAGGGGGTGGTGTAATGCTCTATGTGAATAGCTTATTCAGTTCTCAAAAAGTAGCAGGTGGGAGAAAAATGTGCCTATGGAGTCCAGTTGGCTTGATGTCGCTGTGGGAAAAGGTGACAGCAATACTCTTAGGATAGGAGCTTTCTACCGATCAGGAACCCTGCCACATTCTCAGCAACTGGAGCTTGACAAGGTGATTTGTGAGGAAATCAGTAGAAACTTTAAGAGGAAGTGCCTTATTCTCGGTGACTTTAATCTCAAAGGTTATGAAAATGCTGGTGTTGGCTCCCATCATGCAAAATGTTCAGGAAATGCCTTGAAGAGGACCTGTTCTTACACCAGTTTGTATCGGAACCTACCAGGCATGGTTCATTCTTGGACCTTGTATTCTCGGATTTAAGTCACTTGGTTCAAGACTTGACTGTAGGCGAAACTCTGGGAAAAAGTGACCATAACATAGTTAGATTCAAGGCACATGTAGGGGAAATTATCAAGGATAATTTGGTAAAGGTTCCAAATTTCAACAGAGCAGACTTTAACGGCATGAGAGCGGCTTTAAGTGCCATCAGATGGGAAGAAGAATTCTCCAATTTAAATGCCTGTGAAATGTGGGAAAAGTTCAAATCTTACTTGAAGGAAACTCAGATTAGACATGTCCCCCAAAAGCAAAGACGCAAAAGAAGGGTTGGAAAGCCAGCATGGCTTACACCAGACGTGATAAAAGCAATTAGGGCTAAGAAAACTGCATTTAGAGTTTTTAAAGAAGCCTCAAATGTCATTAATCTAAAGGCGTATCGAAAAGCTAGAGACACTGTGAAGCAAAAAACCAGAGCAGCAAAGCGAGCAAAGGAACTAGATTTAGCTAGAAACTGTAATGGGGACAGTAAAAAGTTCTTTAGTTTCTACAAGCTGAGTAAAGTTTCTAGCACAATTGGTCCACTGGAAGTAAACGGGACTACATTGGGTGAGGATAGTGAGATGGTTGAGGAGCTGAGCAAGCAGTTCAAATCAGTGTTTACATTGGAAGATATGACCAATCTGCCGACCGTACACCATAGTTCAGTTACATGGGATCTGACAAATGATGTTGATTTCATTGGTAGTGATGTTGTTTACAATCATATCAGGAAAATAAAGCCAAATAAGGCAGCAGGACCTGATGATATTTATGCTAGGGTGTTGCGGGAAACTGAAAAGGAACTGGCATTTCCACTTAGTATAATATTTTGTAGATCAGTTTCGCATAATGAAATTCCAACCGATTGGAAAAGGGCAAATGTAGTTCCTATTTTCAAGAAAGGAGAAAGAGGGAAAGTTGAAAACTATAGGCCAATAAGTCTCACATCCCTAGTCTGCAAGGTACTCGAATCAATTATCAAGGATAGAATAGTTAGTTATCTGGAAGGTAGCAGATTGATTCAAGATACTCAACATGGATTTAGAAAAGGACGATCGTGTCTCACAAACCTCTTGGACTTTTTTGAACTTCGCCACAGAACAATTTGATCAGGGAAATCAGGTTGATGTAGCATATCTTGACTTTAGTAAGGCCTTTGACAAGGTACCCCATAAACGGTTAATGATACAGCTGCAGTCCCATGGTATTGCAGGTAGCATCTTAAAATGGATAGAGTTGTGGCTTTCAGATAGACAGCAAAGAGTGATGCTAAATGGTACAAAGTCATCATGGCAAAATGTTCTTAGTGGAGTCCCCCAGGGGTCAGTACTAGGGCCATTACTGTTCATTATATTTGTAAATAACATTGAAAGTGGCCTAAGCAGTAAAGTTTTGAAATTTGCAGATGATTTGAAGGTCTTTAGGGCAATAACAGGTCAGGATGAGCATATCTCGCTGCAAAAAGACTTAGACGAACTTGTGAAGTGGTCCGAATAATGGCAAATGAAATTTAACTTTGATAAGTGCAAAATCATGCATGTAGGTAAGCAGCATATGAAGGCTCCATACTTGGATGGGTGGCCAAGTGCTATCAGTGACTCAACAGGAGAAGGATTTAGGTGTTATTCTAAACACAAAATTGGGGGCATCAGAACAGACCAAGGAAGCCAGGAAGAAGGCACTGAGAATGCTCGGGGCAATAAATAGGAATGTATCATACAGAAGTGAGGAAGTAATCAGGAAGCTTTACTGTGCATACGTCAGGCCACATTTGGAATACTGCATCCAAGCTTGGTCTCCTAGCTATGAAAAAGATTGTTGGCTTTTAGAGAGAGTACAAAAGAGGGCTACAAAAATGGTTAATGGCATAAGCAGCCTGGCATATGAGGAAAGATTGAAGAAATTGAATATGTTTTCACTTAGATATAGAAGGCTGAGAGGAGATCTCATCGAGGTCTTTAAATTTCTCAATGGTCCGGAGAGGGGATACCTTGGGGAAATGTTTGAATTTAACAGAAATGATGCAATTAGAGGTCATAAATTCAAAATTAAAATTAACCACAGCAGAACAAGGTTAAGGCAAACTTTCTTCACCAACAGGGTAGTGGAACACTGGAACCAGCTGCCAGAAAACATCGTCAGTAGCAGCACATTGAACATCTTTAAAAACAGCATAGACAATCATTATAAGAATAGAGGGCTTGCTTTTCAGTATTACAGGGAGGGCTGATTGGCAGATTTGGTGGGCAACTGGTTCAGTGTACAGAGTGCAACCAAGAAGGGCCCTTGTGGCTCAGAGTTGCACTAATCTTTTATGTCTTTATGTCTTTTATGTCTTTATGAAGCCGAAAATGAGATGCCAGCCAGATTGGAAGAACATTAGCTTGCTAGCATGCACAAATACAACAGATGTCAACGGATGGCAAAATAATCACTGCAGTCTGAATATGATCTTAATGTCACTGAACATTCCATATTTCATGACATTCCATCTTCCATATAATTCCATCACATTCCATTTGTGCGTGTGTGATTTCTGGTGAAGTGCAGGTGAATTAGTAAACAGCCACCAATGCATTCATGTGTATGTTCTCCATTTGTGGACAAACCTCAGAACAGAATCCAGATGTGCCCAGAAGAATGTATGGATGAACACCAAGAGCTAGAGTGGCATCCACACAACTGGTAAGCCACAAAGTGTATCACTTCCTCCAAATCCCCAAAATACTGGTGGATATGAGCCATGTTTTGCCGCAGCATAGGAATTTTCATGGGCACTATTACTTTTCCACAAACGTTTTACACACATTTTACCTCCATGAAGCATACTAGGTATTAGGTTTGGCTAAATTATGCTAGATTATTTTTTGGTAAGTTATCCATTTATTAAATTCCTTTCGGAATCATTCAGGATTAAAAAAAAAAGTTTTTGAATTAAAAAACACTCAGGCTAGCATAGGCGGTTTGGTTAGAATAGGCCATTTCCTTTTAATTTGTTAAAGAGAAAAGTTGCTTATAAAATTTCTATTAAAAGGCTTTCTTGCATCCAGTTAGGCTGCAGCGTTTTCCTTAATTTTTAACATTACATTTCATGGTATATTTCCCAACCAAACCCGAGCCACATTTTTGGTGTCATTTTGCTACCCAACTGCACTTGCCAAAAAAATGTGTGGTCATATCATGTAAGTACCTACATTATGAACACATTGATAATCATTGCACGAAAAATACATTTTACGAAATAAAATCACCTTAACTTGCAAATTTGTCCATTCAGAAAGTCAGAGACCAGAAATGTTAAAAGTATAATGGTATTCAATGGATAATGGGGACAGGATGCACCTAACAATTCCCTGAACATTTCATGAATGCACAAATAATGCTTGAATGCATGCATATATATAATATCTGCAGTCAATGTGCACTAAAGAGGCCCAGCCCCCATTTTGAAAGAAAAACATTCACGTTTCAAAATGTGGTAAGTGAAAACAGGATTTTCCAGACAAAAGCAAAGCAATCAGTTTTGTTCATTACTAGGCTTGTCGGCAAAACATCGCAACAATTAATATTATCATGTCGTGCTCCTTATATTATCTGAAGATATTCCGTCACACAACACAAGCTTACAGCTTTGGTTTATCGAAATCAATAACTCGAATTACCGCGAAGATATTTGATATAGGTAAGTAGGTAGGTACCTACATAGTCAGATAATACAAACCCTCATACCTCCAGCCAAACACGCAGTCAATTCGATCCGGATAGCAGCGAAGAGCTTTAAAGAAAATCCTTCGTTGAATAAAAAAAACTACACTCCGCTAACCAAATATAGAAATTCACCTTTACCAGCCCGACCGCGTATGAAGGTCCGTTCTTGGATTCAATGAGTTCACCGCTCTCCATCTCCCACTCCGGCCGGAGCTATTTAAACCATTGCCACAGAAAGCCATGGATAATGCATTTCTTCTTGGCTACTTGCAGAATGATATGTTCTGCATCAATTGGGATGGATAAAACCGTTCATATTTAGATTATTAAGCAGTCAGGAGCGATATACATAAAAGATATCGGAAGGATATTCCCCATGAAAATTGCCTGAATGGTACCAAAACGTTCTTAAAACCTTCTAACACTTTGCTCCAAAATGAAGATCCGTAAAACCAGAGATTTCACCTTCTTTCGATTTCTTGGCTTATATTGTTTCCGAATTTCATCAACAATCGGGAATAGTTGTATTCATGCCACTCCGACCGCGAGGTTTCCCCACTCCGGACAAATTCAGATTTACGTGTGTTGACCTATTCCTCTACAGTCTTATATGCCTCATTCTGATCCAATGATTAATTTGTTCCCATAATCCTGATTATTATTACTTGAGAAAAAGTTCCCTGTAATTCTCTTGGCAATTTTTTCTAACTTATTTTCATTTTTTGGTATTTCATAGCAATCATGGTGCGAAATGAGACGCTAGTTTCCGCTCGTCCGTGGCAATAGTCTGTTTTACAGCGGCAATTTGCCCGCCCGCGTAGTCGCTTTTCATCCTTTCAAGTCATTCCTTGCTTTCACGAAACATTTCAGAAATGAACTAAAAAGTGCATCGAAATACATTAAATATTAATAAGAATTGACTTCAATATTTTTTTCAGCTTTCTTATTTGAAAAAAAGAAAATTTCTTGGTCGAAAGAATAAAAGATTTTCGACGGATTGTTTCAGTATAACTTTCCTTAAACCATTATATATTCCGAAATCCATATCCCGAAGTAACATTTTAGACCCTCCCATTTTAGACTCAGTCGGTGCACGAACGTCCTGCTCTCGAGGTATGTTGTGAATTTGTATTAGTTGTGCGGTGTTGCTATGTTGGGAGTGGCAGGTATTGATATATAAACTTGGTTGACATCGATTAAGTATACTTTTGTGATCATTTTCTCTACCATTGCTCAGGAAGTTGCCTTATAAGTCATTCACGTAACGTGTATGACTTCAGACGACGATGTGCGGTTGACCCCATCTGGTTGTCTGTGAGACACTAGGGTAAGAACCTAACAAATGACTTGAAGGCGTTTTATTCTTGAAGAAGAAGAATTATCGGGCTATTTTACGACGCATTCAACCGCAAGGTTGTATAGCGTCGCCAACCTACATCACACCGATTGGTCGTGGGTGGACTCTGCAAATGCCGCCGGCCGCGAGATTCGAGTCCCACGCTCCACCATCTAAGCTACCGAGGCCCCTGGGTTTTTATTCTTCATTTCAGGAAACATCACTGCATTTTTCAAAATGTATGCACTTCGATATTTATAAAATGTATATAGTCCGTTACTTGGTGCTTCAATATACACCCCATAATTTGGCAAACTGGGAAATTATACACCCCATAGCATAGTGCTTCTCAAGATTATACACTCCATACTTTGGCAAGCCAAAAAATTATACACTCCGAATCCAAGACCCAGAAGTGAAAATCCAACACCAGGCAAAACAGTCCCAACCTGAACCTACAATAGGTACATGTAAATCAAATATATCTGCCAGTTTGTGATACCATGAAAGAAAAAAAGTCAGCAAGAAGCAGCATGCACAATGAATTATGGTTACCATTCTTGAAGAAAGCAATAGGTAGGTACTACTAACACGTAGTTTACGAGGGCTCAAAGTTCAAATCTTACGTGAAGGAAATGTAAAATATACATGTCCCCCAAAAGCAAGAGCGCAAAAGATGGGTAGGAAAGGCAGCATGGCTTACACCGGACTGTATAAAGGCAATTAAGGCCAAGAAAGATGCAATTAGAGTGTTTAATGAAGCTTCAAATATCGTAAATCTAATGTCGTATTGAAAAGCTAGACACTGCGAAGCCGAAAACAGAGTAGCAAAGCGAGCAAAATAATTGGATTTCGCTAGGAATTGCTGAACTTCAACAAGCTGAGTACAGCAAAATTGATCTACTGGAAGTAAATGGGACTATATCGGGTATATTGGGTGAGGATAGTGAGGTGGCTGAGGACCTGAGCAAGCAGTATAAATCAGTGTTCACATTGGAAGATATGACTAATCTGCCAACCGTACACCAAAGGTCAGTGACATGTGATCGGATAAATGATGTTGATTTCATTGATAGTGATGTTGTTTTCAATCATATCAGGAAGATAAAGCCAAACAAGGCAGCAGGACCTGATGAAATTTATGCTGGGATATTGCGGGAAGCTGAATAGGAACTGATATTTCCACTTAGTGTAATATTTTGTAGATCAGTTTCACAAAATGAAAGTCCAACAGATTGGCAAAGGATACATGTAGTTCCCATTTTCAAGAAAGGAGAAAGAGGGGAAAGTTGCAAACTATAGGCCAGTAAGTTTCACATCCCTAGTCAGCAAGGTACTCGAATTAATTATCAATGCTAGAATGTTAGTTGTCGGGAAGGAGGCAGATTGATTCAAGATACTCAACATGGGTTTAGAAAAGGGTACATCGTGTCTCACAAATCTCTTGGACTTGTTTAGCTTCGCTACAGAACAATTTGATCAGGGAAATCAGGTTGATGTAGCATATCTTGCCTTTAGTAAGGCTTTTGACATGGTACCCCATAAACGGTTAATGATGCAGCCTACCTCATGACCTTGACCTGAGTTTCGGTTGACCTGACCTTAAACTACACCGCCTATTGTAGGTAGCGCATTTCAAGGACTGTCGAATAGCGTTCGCCATTTGTTTCTATCTGTTATAGGTCCTGATATATGTGTCAATATCTGAGTCCCACCTGATCTGGTCGAATTTGACCTATGATGGCCCAGTGACCTGAATGTTGATCTGAGCGAAAAAAATCACCGAAACACTTTCGATAGAGCCCGTCACCAGCTATCCAACACCATTTTCCGTTTGTCGCTAGCTAGCATGGTTCCAGAGATCTTAAGAGGGCAGGCATCTGCCTCCCCCGAACATGCGAAGTTGGAGCGGACCGCCGGACGTGCAAGTGCTATCCTAAGCGGTTTTGAATTTTTCTCTTTTTGTGAAAATGATTGTAATATTTCTGGTAATCTTTTCAGCATTATTGTGCTTTATACCGGATTTACTGCGTATTTTGGTTGATTGATTATTTGGGCTTTGGGGCAAATCAACGGCTACTGGTTATGTAGCGCCCATATCTGTTTCACTGCGTATTTGGTAAATACGCGGTCCATGTGGCTGGAAGCCCAGACAGCCAAGAAATGTTTTTGCACAAATTTTCCACCATGAAGCAAACAAATGGGTTAGGTTTGCTTATATTATGTTAGTTTCTTTTTTTAGTTGCAAAATTTGTCAATTTTTTTCCCAATAAAAATGCATTCGCACAGATAATAAGTCGTCCCATCATCTTAATCACCGTCATAAACATGGTGTGCTGAACAAAAATGTATACCCCCCCCACCCCCAAAAACAAAATCACCTTCAACTGCGCATTTTGCAATGATTTGTTTTCAAGAGCATCTCAGGGTAGGTTAGGTTTTTTAAATTTTGACAATTTTCAGAAAATAAAATCCTTTAGCTTCTAATATCATTCTGCTGCTCATTCTGATCGATCTGGTGGTGTTATGCTCTTGTTGTGTTATTTGTAAAGTATTTGTATTTGTTTCGTAGCATTCGGTGTAATCATAGCCTCGGTAACTGAAGTTGAGACGTGACCTCGTTGCGACGGTGCTGTCCGTGAAATGTGATGTTATGCGGGTAGAACCCGTCTGACTGATAAATGTACAAATATAGGCACCATGACTGTACAGTTCAAACTGGAACGTCATCTGATCCGCTTATGCACATTTGTGTTTGTCCGCAGAATACGAGTCCTTGACCCCATTTTAAATGTTCACTGGAAAGAACGGGACAAGTTTATAACTAACCTGGTGAGCTGAAGACGAATGTTTGCTCGTAGAAAAAGCAAAAATTAAAGTGACCAAAGCGTATGATTTCAGAAATGTTTTCCGCAACCAAGTTGATATCACATTTTTTTTAAACCTTCGTCTGACGTCATGCAGACTTGAAGGATAGCTTCAATCTACCCTCGGGCAAGCGTACCTTTTGTTTGTTATTTGTCACATGCGCGTCACACGCGCGTATGGTAAATAACAAGTCAACGCTGTTCTATTCAGTGCAGATGCCTATTGCAGCGCGGGACTGTTTCGGTTCCATATTATTTTTCACAATCACAACCCATTTCTGTGTTTTGTGTTCCTGACACTAGGATTGACTCATACATTATATATATTATGAATACCAAGCTTAACATTAATAGGTACGTATGTATGGTTACTGTCATTGGTTTGTGGTGAACAACTTCAGTACCCCTGATTCTTTACTCACAGGCATGGTGGGAAACTTACTTTCCGGGTTTGAAGTCGGAGTGCAAACAGATTTCTTCCGGAGTACATTTTCATGGAAATTATTTATCATGCATGGAACCTATTTCCCGGTAACCGACAGGAAAATCACATGTACCTAGTCAGTGCCTACGTAATATGCATAAGCAATACACATAATTTTTGGTCACATCAAAGCAAAGAAACAAAAATTTGAGCAATGGATGGCATGGCAAGACAGGGAGTTGTGATCAGCTCAGCTTTGTCTCGTAACTCACAGGAGCAATGTGCCTTCTTTTCACTATTGGTCTCAGTACAATGCTAGGCCAAATGAAAAATGCAAATAATTCGCACTTCACCCTCAGCTCAGAGTGCACCTACCTACATACGCAACCAATTCCCTGCGCGACACGGACACAACACCGTTACCTCACATGCGACAGTCGGAAGCGATGGCTGTGCTCAAAGCAAAGGATCAGTCAAGGTCTTGTGCTTGCAGCATGGCACTGTTAAGCATGTGTTCAAAGTTGTTAATGGTTATGACGTCATTTAAAAAATACCTTGCATCTATTGGTTGAAAGACAGTTTTCAGAACAGAAAATGCTAATGCAGCAAATTCCGATCGGCGGCCTCCGGGACTCCGGAAGCGTCTCTTAAAACGATCAGTTTTTCCCACTATAGGGTGGCTTGAAAGCAGGTTTCTGGAGACGCATCGGCCGAATTGTAGCGACCGGAGGCCACTTCAGTGCGCAGGCGCGAGGTTTGGCACGTTGTTGTCAGCATTTCCGCTGGTTGTGGATTCGTGTGGTGTGTTCGGATGTTGTCTGTGTGCTTCATGGTACGAAAAGTGGATAGTTTATTTGGTAACCGTAAGTAAAAATGCATGTTTGGTGGATCTTTTCTTCAATCTTGTATTAGCTTTTTAGTGATATTTTTGTTCCTTCTGCATGTTTGTGCCAGAGTACATGTGGAGCCCATCTATCCAGTATGAATTCGGAGTGCAAAAATATTTTAAGAGATGAAATCTATTAAGAAGTGCCTTAATTCCCACCCTGCTCACAGGCAGCTCACAATTTGAAAATTGTAATTTAATAGTTATGCTGTGTTTTGATCCCTACTTTGTGTCATGACATACTATTCACAAAGATACATGCTTTAAATCCTTTTTTTCATAGGTTGCATTTGAGGCGCAAGACTCAAGTGACTCATTGTGATTTAAATGATTGACTCATGATTCAACTATTTATATATATATATATATATATATATGTCTATATATAGAACGATGTGATTAAACTCATAACTCAATTTTGGGGAACAAATTGATTCAACTCGTGACTCATCCAAAACAAATTATCGATTCATGAGTTGATTCTTGATTCAACTTGAGTTGAGCACAAGTGTGATTGGTGGTGGGTACTAACATCAGTATGACAATGGAATTGTTGTTTAGTGCCATAGCAATTTTTTAAAGACAATCTGATTATAATCCATCAGCATCTCCTAATTTCAGCATTTTATGATGCAAGTTGTACTTCCACAGTGGAGGGAAATCCAGTTGTTTTGTAGTTTTTTTTGCACAATATTCATTTTTGCAGCAAAAGGTGTAGAGTCAGTCCACTATCTAAACATAATCTGTTTCTTTACAGTACGAAATATGCTTGTTAACATCAACTAAGTTTCTATACACCATGGGTTTTTGTGTTTTTTCTTTTTTTCCTTTAGCTTTCTTATGAACATAAAAACAGCATGGCTTATGGAGGGGGCAAATCAACATTGGGGGGCCAAGATCAACATTGATGGGACTGTGGACCCCACAAAAGGATACAAATCGACACCCCTGTCAGAGACCATGAGGTCGAACTCTTCAGATTCCTTCAAAATTTGCACACTGATAGAATTCGATGCACTTATTATCATGATCATAAAAGCTAAGAGGGGCGTTGATGAACAGCTGAGATGTTCAAGGTCGAAATTCGTGGTCGTTGTGGTGGGACTAAAAAAGAAACATTAAATTTGGCACACTTGTAGTCCAGGATGCACCGACGATCATGAGCACAAAAGCTACGATGGGCGTTAATAAACAGCTGGATTAGTTGAGCCGCAATTTCTCCCAGAGTTAATGTTCAGCGATTATGAATAAGCACAAACCTAATATCAATGCATTGATATTCAATTCTTACAGGTGAACATCGTGACGATTAATGTCATATGTCGTGTCCTATGTCAAGCATCGCCGGCGCTTGGATGATTTGACAAAGCATTCACCTGAAAAGTAATTTGGATGCATGGGTTTCCTGGTGCCGCCATGGATGGTGGACGGTTCAGTAGGCATGCTGAGTCCCGCCTTTTGCGAATGGCAGCGACAGTGGCTGAGACAGTAGCGCAACCAGGGGGGCCAAGGGGTCATGGCCCCCCACCCCGACATTTTTTTTTGGGCTCGGAGTGGACCACCCTACTCAGAGCCCTGGCTAGGGGTCCGCGAAGCGGATCTGTGGCTCGAATCAGGGGTCCTTTGAATTAGCTGAAAATCTGGGGTGCCGTTTTAACCAGAGCCCGCCTCGAACCGGAGACATTTTGATTCAGGGGCCCGCATTGAACCAATAGCCTTCTTATAACCTCAGGTCAAGGCCTAGTGAGGTCATGTAAGATATCAATCGACACGTCTTGACGATACAAGCACAATGACGGTAATTTCAGCCTTCTAGCTCAATACAGTGCGATGTAATGCGCATAAATGTGTAGTGATCTCAAGTAACCTCAGAGACCTTGGTGAGGTCACTGAGGAAAAATGTCAGCGGTAGCATTGAGTATACCTTCCATCTACATGCCACAACCGTTGTGAGTTCATTCCGAGCGCAAATATATAACTAGGAAACATTTGTATATTTTACCATAGCACTATAATGGGGAAGCCATGGCAGCGACCTGACCTAAGGTCAATGCTACGATAAAAACCGATATACATATTATGGTCCCTGATGAGATCATGACATGCTATAAGTTTGAAATCAATCGCCCAATTATTGTGGAAGTTATGCCACCTAGAACTTCGAGTGCAGTTGGGCCACTTCGCCTGACCTGGTGACCTAATCTGAGATGACCCACGATTAAAAATGTATGAGGATATGCGGAAATGACCAATGAACAGCTATGCGAGGTTTGGCCTTGCTACCCCTATTAGTTTGGCGGTAAATGAGGAAAAACCAGAGGGGCAGATATCTGCCCCTCCCCCGGACGTGCGCGGGCTAGGTTAGGCTGGGTTATGTTTCTTTTTAATGTTGATAATGTTCAGAAAATAAATTGCTTGACATTAAAAAAAACTTCAGTTTTTTTTTGTTCTTAAAAGATTACGATAGGTTAGGTTAGGTTTTGTTGCATTTTTTAAAACAATTTTTATGCTATGTTACCTAACTAAAAGCCCCTTGTTTCGCATGTACTCCGCGGCTCCGGTCCGCCACAGTGGACGGTGTGCTACGCAGCCCCGGTCCGTTGCAATGGACGGTATACTCCACGGCCCTCTTCCTCCACATTGTACGGTGTGCTCCGCGGCCCCGGTCCGTTTCAATGGACGGCGTAGTCCACGGCCGTGATCCGCCACAGTGTATGGTTTGCTTCGCGACCCTGATCCACCACAGTAGATGATGTACTCAGTGGTCGTGATCCGCCGCAGTGGACGCTATGCTTCGGAGCCCTAGTCCGTCATAGTAGGTGTGCCACACGGTCCCGGTCCACCACAGTGGATGATATACTCCGCGACCCTGGTCTGCCATAGTTGATGATGTACTCCGCTGCCCTGGTCCGCCGCAGTGGACGGTGTACTCCGCGACTCCGGTCCGTTACGGTGCTATGCGGCACTGGTCCGCCAGAGTGGATGGTGTGCTTTGTGGCTCTGGTCCGCCATAGCAGAAGGTGTGCTCCACAGACCCGGTCCGCCACAGTGGACGGTGTGCTCTGCGAACTTGGCCCGCCACAGTGGACGTCAGGGTCGAAAAACGGCTTTCCTGTATTTTTGCAATTCATAGCATTATCCTCTTCGCAAAATTATCCTCCATGTTGTTTCCTCCATGTGTTTTCAAATTGGACGTTTGGTGGCGTTGTTCGACAATGTACCCTGTGCCCTGTGGTAGTGCTCAAGATTCACTTGAAACTTCAAAGTGCGATTCTGATGCAAATGTTTGAAGGAAAACATCCTCTCCGTATTCCATCACTCAGAAATTTTCCTCTCATCATCCAGGATTGCAAAGTATAAATCCAACACTGGTAGACGGTACGTACTCCACGACCCTGGTCAGTCATGGTGAACGGCGTGCAAGTAGTCACGGCTTTGCATCGTCTTTCCGAGCAGTTTTGTGTACATTAGTTGTCACTTTCTTCGTATTCTTCCTTACATCTTATCATTAATAGGTACCAATGTCACCCATGTAGTAATATTTTCCAATTCCTCAAAGCCATTTAATATGCTTGAGACACAGCTGCTCTTGTTGTGCATTTCGATCAATGGATATTGATGACATCAGAAAAGCAAATTCTGTCAGCAACGAGACTGATTTTACTTCCACTAGGGTAATGATTACAGGTACTGACAACAGCGCGAAGAGAAATGTTTTTGGGCGCGGCACCCTTGTGGCCTTATTCGTGTCCCCCGCACCTATATGAAGACTCCTTACGTCTGCCATGTGTTCCTACTGTCCGACATTTTGCACCTCTTTATACTTGCTCTTTATATGTCTTATATTTGCTTTATATAATAAGGTTCAGTCACACGAAACCGGGTCATCTCGGATCATTGTTTGTTCACACAATGCCCTGGTGTACTACTTCGGTGGCTCTAAAACCTAATTAAAATTTCAATTCACAAGGAACAGTAGCATTCGGCATAAGACGACATTGCGGGCGCAATGTCGCCAAGGCAGCTGACGCGCACAAATATCTCAACTCCACACAAAAGATGGCAGTGTAAAATGTGCATAATACTTGACCTGACCTAACATCATTAACCTTGCCACATATTTGAAAGCAGAATGTTCATATCATTATTTTATCAAGTTCTGCATGGAATGTTTTCCCCGTACTGCAATAAGAAGGGATGTTTTAACCTAACCTCTGTTTAATAACCTTGACCTTGGTTAAAATTTGGAAAGGCAGAGTTATTTGATTGGATGAAAGGACAGAATGCTCTGGATTTGGTGTTGCTATGCTGCAACTACTGCGAATGGTGACATTTTGGAGATTTTTGGAATATTATCCGCCTTGATCCGTCCGAAGTCAATTTCAAGGCAATTAGGAATCAACTTGGTAAATGAGGTCAAGAAAGCGAATATGGTGGGTCCAACCACCACCAAAGGTATAGAAAACTCCGCACTTAACCTTTTGGAGGGAAAGGATTACAAGTATTAACAGGGCTGCAGTAAAAAATGTTCCTGTTGCAACACACCTGGTGAGTTGACTGTTCCAATTCCAACGATTTGAACACTGTTTTGGTTTCTGACATTATTCCCAATTTTCCAAGTTGTGTACTTTATATTTTCTACTCCAGAGCCAAACAAAAAATTGAAGCCGACATAGCAATTTCCAAGCCGTCAGATAGCACTTCTGGGAATCTCCAGGGCTGACCTCGAATTCCTTAGCCGTGACCGGGGAGGCATGTACCCAGTGTTTCCAACTCTTGCTCTTGGCTGCGCCATTGGGTACGGGTGAAATTTTTAAACTGTTGTGAAACAAATGGTAAGACGATTACGTTAATTGATGCATATGATTCGCTGTGCATTTTAGTTTGATTGGTGTGGTGTGCGGTGACTGACTAAACTCGGCGATCAAGATAACTACATCAGTGCACATGTTTGATCAGAGGACATTGTTTTCGATTGCTATGATTTTGTGAAAGCTGTGCCCCTTTCCTGGCCCCGAACTCACCCAACCAAAACTTTTGCTTCGTCCCTCCCTAATGTTAGGCACCAAGGAAATAACTTCACCCATCGTCATCACAGTTCAGGCCTGCTGTGCTACGATGCTCCATCAAGGCCGATGTGTTTTAGCCTGCAATCGGGAGGGGAGAGCGACGGCGACGCTGAAGATTACGATAACGGTGACGATAACGTCGACAATGACGATTTACCCGAGTCCACTGTATGACACTGTAGTAGCATGCTATGCCTCACAGTTTGTATTGACATGTACTGTGCACTGCTCTTTGCTTATGTGACTTCACCTGCTACTGGACGATTTTCCCGTTGGCGAGGATGCTGAAAAAGCATAAACATATGCATCGTGAAAAAAATCAGAATTATTAAGGTTTGAAAACATAGTGTGCGAAATCCGATGAGTTTTTGTTTTGAGGATGGGGAGGAGGGGTAGTACACTTCGCCCCCGATGTTTTTTTTTAAATCGACACCCCTTGACTGTGACATGCAGACATGCAGGACATGGACACTGACATGACGTGCAGATTGATGTTCGTTTCGTGCGTATTTATTATTGCAGAATTTTTGCCCCGGGAGAAGTTTTGACCCGAATAATCCTGCTGTTTATGAACGCCCCTCTTAGCTTTTACGGTTATGATGATCAATGCGTCGAGCTCTCCCCATATGCTAATTTTGAACTGAATCTGAAGAACCCGACCTCATGGACTCTGACCTCTGATCTTGGATATCTCAGCTGTTTATGAACGCCCCTCTTAGCTTTTGTGCTCAAGATGATTAGTGCATCGAGTACTACCCGTGTACAAATTTTGAAGGAAATCAGGAGTCCGATCTCGATGACCTTTGACCTTTGACCCCTAATATCTCCGTAGTGTTTAGTAATACGATTCCTTCATTGTGCTCCTGATAATCAGGGTGCCGAGCTCTATCAGTATGATCGTTTACACGATGTTCCACCGGTAGGAATCGAATATCAATATAGCTTGGCGTGCACATTGATATTCGTTTCGTGCGTAGTTATAATTGCAAAATATTTGCACCGAAACAAGTTTTGACTCGAATAATCCAGCTGTTTCTGAACGCCCCTCTTAGCTTTTATGCTCATGATAATTAGTGCGTCGAGTTCTACCCGTGTGCAAATTTTGAAAGGAATATGGATAGTCGGACCACAATGACCACGGGGAACGAGTAGCCTTGGGGTAAGTTGCTCGTCTCACAATCGAAATGTTGTGGGTTCGAGTCTCACCTATCGCTACTCTTCGCCCGCGACCAATCGGCGTGAGAGATTGGAGACGCTACATGACTCATAGGTCGATGTGTCGTAAAACGAATGACCAACCAACCAACACAGTGACCACGACCTTTGACCTTGAATATCTCTCTTGAGCCTGCTCTTCCGACCAATATCAATCTCAATATCAATGTGAATCTGTTGCTAGTTGGACGGACGAACAGAAATCACAGAATCTTGAGTTCAAATTTGCGGTTGCGGTCGACAAATATGACGGAGGTGAGACATTTGTGACGCAATTGCGCGCAGTATTTAGGAACAGTAGATGAAGAAATTGGTAGGTAAGCTTCAACAAGTCCAGTCCATACCTTTTTCTGATTTGTAATCAGGAATTCTATGTTAATACCACATAACTACCATATTCGTCTTCAATAGGAGCTGGTTTTAGTTTGCTTTGATTCATATTTTCATTGCAATGCTCTTCGCGCTTTTTCTGCACAGAATTGAGGCACCCAAGGTTGCATTTCCGTCAGGGGTTGGCACACTTGGGTAAATTTGCATCTTAAGGTAATTTCTGATTTATCCTATTTTTTTATGCAATGTTTAGGAATATGATGAACATGCTGCGACCAATCATTTTGGTGAATTTGTGTTTTAAGGTGTTTTGTAAATTCTTGGAATTCATCAGTTCAATGTAATATTTATGAATGTGACTAAGATGATGGGACCACTCATTTTCTGTACAATAGCCTGTTTTTCAGGTTGTGAGCAAAATAACCCAAAAAGGGCTGTGAATAAGGTGGCAGGATAAAATGAATGTTTAAAAAATTAAAATAATATACGAACCTAACCTTACCTAACCTTTGGACAAAAACAAAACCAACACATAACATTTTAAAAATTTCGTGCAATATATTTTTTCCTTTTTTTAAATAGAAAAACCTAACCAAGCCTAACCTAATCTAACATAAGTTATTGTGAAGAAAAAAATCCATTTTCTGTTAAATGTTGGGGCTATTTTTGGAGGGAAAGACGCAATTGAAAACACCCATACTAACCTCGCCTAACAAAACCTAGCAAATTGTTTCCTTTATGGAGGAAAATGTGTGTATAAACTTGTCTTGCTACCACCTTAAAGCACAATCATTCTGGTTAGGCTAGGTTTGGTTGAGTTTTTCATTTTTAAATTTTAAGAAAGTAAATTGCCTGATATTTTTCCAGTTTTGTTTTTTATAATTATTTTCTCCAAAGGCAGGCTAGGCTAAAGTTAGGTTGAGTTATGTTGCATTCTCAATGTATTTGTTTTATGCTATGCTACCTAACTCAAAGCCCATTTTGGGTTATTTTCCTCGCAACGTTAAAAGGAAGAATTTGCACAGAAAATGAGTGGTACTATCATCTTAGTCACTTTCATGAACATTGCATTGAAAATATGTATTCCAAAGATTAATAAAACACCTAAACGCACAAATTTATCATCCTTTCCACTACCAATGCACATTTTTCAATGGGGAGTAAAAAGAACACCCAAAAAGGGGTGTGGAGTTAGGCAATATTGCATAAAATCAACGTTAAAAAGATTTAAGATAACCTTACATAATCTGGCCCAAGTTTCAATGTAAGAAATTAATTTTTTCGTTGAAATTTTCCGGGGATTTTTTTTCTCAGCCATTTTCAACTTAAAAAGCTAACCTAACATGACCTAAACTAACCTGAACTGTTTTTTCAAAGAAAATGATTATGCTTTAAATATATTTCCAATTTTTTTTTATTACAACAAAGCCTAACTTGACCAAACTTAACTAACCATAGCTTCGTTGTATGCTTCATGGAGCTAAAATGTGTATGAAACTTGTCTGGTGGTTACTTTAAGTTGCAATAATACCTGGTTTTTCGGTAATTTTGATGTTTATGGTAATTTCTGACTATTTAATTGATTTTTTTTTAATGCAATATTCATTAATGTATTGAACACCATATGACCACACATTTCCTCTGCAGATGCATACTTTTCAATAGGGAGGTAAATGACCCCCAAAAAGGGGCTTGGATGTGATAAGATGAAAAATAATTTTCAGAGTAAAGAAAAAGATGCAACATAACCTTACGTAACCTAGCCTAGCCTTCCATGCATGAAATGAAATTATTTTTCTAATGGACAATTTCCGAACAGTTTTTGGTTAAAACATTTGCAAAGTAAAAAGCTTAGCCTAACCTAATCTAACTTGAACTGTTTTTGAAGAAAAACATTTGTGTTAAAAGGAAAAAATAACTTATAACAGCCTAGCCTAACATACCTAGGCCAAACCTTGAAATCATTCATGGAAGTAAGATAGGTGTAAAATTTGTTTTGTAGTTACCTTGGACCGCAATAATGCCTCTTTTTGTCTTTTTGTGCACCTGATGAACTTCCAGCTGCATGCTGCATGAGAGCATTACACTTATTGCCTCATAAAGAGCAATGCCATGTTGAAAGTGCTATATTTTCAGGAATGGAATCCTGGGCTGACAACATTTACTCAGTTACCAATTTGCAGAACAGATATGCATCATATGTGCTAAGAAACATGATAAATTCATCTACATCCATACACCGGTTTGTGGATGATGAGTTATTCTGATGTTTTCCGATGTACTTTCAATGCAATTGATATTCATATCATTGGAAAATGAAAAGTTTTCATGACAGAAGCAGGCCAAGTTAAAGTATTCATATATCGTCATATAAGTGGTCAGTTCACTAACAAGACAACACATTCACTCCAAGAGCAATACAAACAACAGGTGGCTAACTCTTTTTTCATGTTTAAAATCGATGACAGTGCTTCCTTGAATCATATTTAAAGCGGATGAAGGAAATGTATTCCTTTGAATGTAGAAGTCCTTTCAGCCACATGTTATGGTCTTCAGTTCTGCTCCATCTACATCCAACTCCAACCCTGACCAAAGTTCAGGAGCGCATTCATCTCCAAGTAGCATGTGGAAAAATACACGTATTGCAGTATAACCACTGTGGTCTGAATTCCACTGCATCCCTATTGCCTTACAATCCATCCGTGCCAATCCATGTAGCAGATGTTAGACTTTCCTCAAACTGTCTAAAGAACTTGGGAGTTGAATTCACGTGTGAGTGATGAACTAGATGAACTACTCCTGGATTCTTATATTGCAGTATTGCATTGCGCAGTGGCATACCGAATGGGTGGAGGGCATTGTGGACAGTTTCCCCATCTCCTGATAGGTTGTGGGCCCTCAATAATCCGCTGAGCTCAGGAGAGAAAAAATTGAGCCATTCTCCCTCAAAATTCCGCTTGATTTCCCAAAAATCGCGCGGGGCTCAGACGAATCACGTTGGGTGTCCCCAAAAGTCGCGCGGGGCTCCTGATAATGACGCTGGGGCATGAAAGGCATCCACTGTGCCCCTGAAAAAATCCCGCTGGGAACCCAAAAAGTCGTGCCGGGTTCAATAAAATCACGTCTGGTCCACAAACGGTCGGGCTGGGACCTCCTGCATATCACGCTGCCCGAACTGGGGTGCCAATAATTCTCGCCCGAACCCCTGGTAGTCACTCTAGAGGCATGATAGGTCGCACTGGGACTCTACAAGTATCGTTGGGATCACCCAAAAATTAAGCCGGGGAAACTAAAAACAGACCGGACACGAAAATTAACTGTGAGATCCAATGGCTCCAAAAGCCTACAGAACGTGTTGGGACACCAAAATGTGTCGTGGCCACTAAAACTCGCGCAAGGGACCCAAACAAGTGACCACGAGGCCCCAAAATCGCACTTTTTCAAGTTTTAAAATTGAACAAGGTATCTATATTCACATGGTTCTTTCTATGAAAATCCTCCAGCCACTCACATAGAGCAACTTTAAAACATACAATTGCTCTGTAATGTTGTGTCATATTCTAAATATGTATGTGGTTGTACAGGATTACCTCACTGTAGCCGTTGTGGTACCAATTATTTGTAGCCGTTGAAAGTACTGGTGTAATTGCACAAAATATCGGAGGTCACTTCCTTGCAGTTTTCTTGAGCTGACTGCTCTCAAAAGCCTGAAAATGGCACCAGAGTAGGGGAAGAGGGGGTGCATCTGAACACGTTCTGTTTTCCGAACACCTACCCTTAGATGTCTCCCATACCATGTTCAGCACATAAGTACCAAAAAGGTGGTGGTGTTCATCAATGGTGGACCTGCTCTTCCAAAATATAAAGGTCCGATTGCATAGTTATTTTTTTGTGTATGGAGCTGGTGAAGTTCACAGGTGCATTTTAGGCTTCCAAGAGCTTAAGGCTTACTTGCAGCTTCTTCCTAGTATCATAAAACACTTCCATAAACTGTGTTGAATTAAGAACAAGGCTGGCTACTTGGGAGCATGGAAAGATGGAAAAACACAGTATAGGCAGTCATGCATGAAAAGCCCAAACCAGGTTTTATTATAAAAAAATGAGTGCATATATTTATTAGAGAGGTCCAAATTGCAAAAAGTTTTAAATGTCATGTTCCTAAAGGGTGCCCCTATTACATACCTCATGGTGAGTTCCCCTGCCAACAATTGGACCATTTGAACAATTTTTGGAGGTGGCTCCAAAATGCACGTTTGTTCCCATAGCTGTGCTGTGTACTACCCTACCCGTAAATGCGGCGCCTTTTTTGTATCACTGAACGTTCGATGCTCAATATTACTTATTTATATGTTAAGGTAGAGTAAGCTTGGGGTATTTTAGCGATCGTTTGGGCTAGGTTTTGTGCTGGTCACAAGCTTCGGACATTTGTCGTTTTGCATTCTAGTGGAGTCCCCCAGGGGTCAGTACTAGGGCCATTACTGTTCATTATATTTGTAAATAACATTGAAAGTGGCCTAAGCAGTAAAGTTTTGAAATTTGCGGATGATTTGAAGGTCTTTAAAGCAATAACAGGTCAGGATGAGCATATCTCGCTGCAAAAAGACTTAGACGAACTTGTGAAGTGGTCCGAAGAATGGCAAATGAAATTTAACTTTGATAAGTGCAAAATCATGCATGTAGGTAAGCAGCATATGAAGGCTCCATACTTGATGGGTGGCCAAGTGCTATCAGTGACTCAACAGGAGAAGGATTTAGGTGTTATTCTAAACACAAAACTGGGGGCATCAGAACAGACCAAGGAAGCCAGGAAGAAGGCACTGAGAATGCTCGGGGCAATAAATAGGAATGTATCATACAGAAGTGAGGAAGTGATTAGGAAGCTTTACTGTGCATACGTCAGGCCACATTTGGAATACTGCATCCAAGCTTGGTCTCCTAGCTATGAAAAAGATTGTTGGCTTTTAGAGAGAGTACAAAAGAGGGCTACAAAAATGGTTAATGGCATAAGCAACCTGGCATATGAGGAAAGATTGAAGAAATTGAATATGTTTTCACTTAGATATAGAAGGCTGAGAGGAGATCTCATCGAGGTCTTTAAATTTGTCAATGGTCTGGAGAGGGGATACCTTGGGGAAATGTTTGAATTTAACAGAAATGATGCAATTAGAGGTCATAAATTCAAAATTAAAGTTAACCACAGCAGAGCAAGGTTAAGGCAAACTTTCTTCACCAACAGGGTAGTGGAACACTGGAACCAGCTGCCAGAAAACATCGTCAGTAGCAGCACATTGAACATCTTTAAAAACAGCATAGACAATCATTATAAGAATAGAGGGCTTGCTTTTCAGTATGACAGGGAGGGCTGATTGACAGATTTCGTGGGCAACTGGTTCAGTGTACAGAGTGCAACCAAGAAGGGCCCCTGTGGCTCATAGTTGCACTAATCTTTTATGCCTTTATGTCGTTATGTCTTTATGCATCTCCAATCCAATGCAACATCATCCTAATTTGGGATAGACATTGGCGCCCATACCTACTGCTCGTACTTTAGTCGTGTACAATAACAATAAATGGCAAAAAATAACAAGAATACAAAACTGTATTAGATATAAAGTGCCATACGAATTGTCCAAGGCACAAAGCACAAGTAGCCATTCACACACTCGGTCTCGTCTGGCTCGTTTCACTCGAGTCGGATTCGGAGGCGAATCACGTTCGTGATCCCAATGCCGCGGGCGCCGCTTGGTCAGCGTTCACCCGAGACAGCGATCACTACCTTGTTTCAACTCCTGGTAGGGAGCCGGTCCACGGAAAGTTCTGCCAACCGAGACAGAATCGAACCACGGACCCCCCGAACCCTCAGGTAGTGTATGTATTATCAAAGTACGCTACCGAGCCGGTAAGATCGTGTTTGTCCTGATGACAAAAACACACTGGCAAAAAGCGAAGCTGCGTACAAAATTCACGGATCCGAAATAGAACTGCCCGGTAGATAGTTGGGTCCGGAGATCAACGCTACATTAATTGACTCCGATGTTTTCCCTCTTTGAACCTGTCGTTGCAAATTACTAATCCTAGTCCGACGTTCTAACTTCCGATTATGTCACTTCTCACAAAGTGTCGATTTACCACACAACAACCAACCAGCCAGCACCATCCGCGCTCAAACCTAGCCACACTCGCCACGTTGAAGCGTGCACTCTATAAGGCCCCTTCCCTGCCGAGTCGCCGAGGCGCTTACGCGCGCAAACAGCTGTAATTGTGTCTACACTCAGCTGATTTCGTTGCTATAACGCTTAGGGTATGTGCTAAGGTTGAAAAATATAAATGTAGTCGCATGGCTACTGATATGAAGGTGTACAGAGGTGTTAGCTGTTCATGCGGATTGGATGGGATCGTTAGGTTGCCTGCATTAATCTACGAACAGCAAATGTCAAAATGGAGCCACCTCCAGATATTATCCGATTGACCTGAAATTCGGCTCAGATAGTTAGCACGTCAAGTGAAAGGCTTTTAGGAGCAACAACTTTTCAACTTTTTTCAAACGCTATGCACTGGTGGACCGATCTAATATTTATATGTGGCTATATTTAGCCTTTTTCTTCATGATATTCCAGCAGAATAATGGCCAGCACTTTCTACATGGGGTAATGATGACAGATTTGGGGTAATGAGTAATGATTCAGCCTAGGATGCAAAATGTATATTTCCACTAACTGAGTTTCCATGCAACTAGGTGGATTAATATACGGTGCACAAATGATGCAATGGTGTAATTAAGGTAAAATGGGTCTGCCATTTCCTTGATGAATCACGTTCAACATCAGCATACAACATCAGTAGGTTTAAGATGACCGAACACGAGTATGTTTTAGGAGGTCCAACATCACTTGGTTACGTTAGATTCAGTTAGGTTATTTTTGTAATTTGACATCAGTGTTCTTCGTTAGTCACCAAAAACCCCATTTCCCCACACCTACCATATTTTTATGTGGTGGTGTATAGCATGTACCGACATTGTCAAAATAAGTGTTTTTCCTAGTGTCTGAAGAAAAAATATTGAACGATATTAATATTATTATCTTGGTGAAATTACTTTTTTTCTAGATATGAGCACATGAACTTGAACTGTTGAATTGCTGAGTTTTCATTTCCCATAGAAATGAATATTAGCTTCCTTCAAATCACATCAGATAATGATGTGAATTCAAGGAATGCTTAAAATGTTAAGCGTGGTGGGTGGGAGGGATGATGTATGGCCTGGTCCATGTCCAGAAGGAAACCAACGGACCGATCACTGGGAACCCATCTGCGTATGCCGAAGATGAACCACGAGAAGCGCTCTGGACTCGCCTCCCGAGCCTTAGCGGCCTGACGGTTCCCATCGAGGAATTCTTCCACACATTCAGAGAGATGGATGCAGCATTTTATGTTCACCATGTCCAAGAACCCAACAATCTCAGCAGACATCCAAAGGTCATTGGAAGTTTCCGCCAGGTGTTGGAATCCAGATTCACTTCCATAGATAAAATGTCATTAAGTACTTTGCGAGGATCTGGACATTTATTCGTCTCGGGCTGGTAAACAATAAGGCGAACGTCGCCAAGCTCGCAAAGCGGCAGCAGCGGAAAGCCGAGCAGTTTGTTCAGTGACTGCGAAGTGTGAGCCGAGCAGTTTGTTCAGTGACTGCGAAGTGTGAGCCGAGCAGTTTGTTCAGTGACTGCGAAGTGTGAGCCGAGCAGTTTGTTCAGTGACTGCGAAGTGTGAGCCGAGCAGTTTGTTCAGTGACTGCGAAGTGTGAGCAGCATTTCGTCGACACTTCACATTTAGATCAGTGTTTGAATCCTTCATTGTTTGGACCTATAGGTACATCACCTGCCGTTGATCATATAGCTGCATATCATGTCTTTTTACACAATTACACAAGACTAGACGTACGTGTTGCAGTTCCACCGAGTGTATGTCAAACTCAAGAACTGATATGTGCCTGTGTTTGTGAAGTCGGTAGAGCGTAGCCTGTAGGTTTACCCGTACTCATCTTCCCACTACAGTGCTCGTGAGTAGTCTGTGTATATATGTATGTAGAGTTGGTCTCAGCCACAGATGCCACGATGAGGATGTTCCATCTATTCTTGCCATTTCGTCAAATTTTCTGAAGTGTCAGATATGTACGCACTGTAATGTTAGGTATTGTAATGTATTAACGCAATGTAATCTCATTAAGTTACGTGGCTTATGTGAACCTGCTATCGACAACCTCCTATGTTATGCGTTTGGTGGAGCCGGGGTAGCTCGGCCGGTAGGGTGTTAGACTCTTAACCATAAGATTATGGGTTCGAGTCCCGCAACCAGCGGAATTATCGAGTTCACCTGGGACCAATCGGCGTGAGAAGTTGGCCACGCTATGAGACCTAGCAGTTAATTGTATCATAAAAGAACCCAAGATTCTTTTTTCTGCTTCATGTGTTTGCTTCCTCCAATATATGTCTTGCGTTGTGCTTCCTGGATATATCGTTGTTTTAATACGCACTCTGTTGGGCGCCGGAATATATCTTGATGTACGCAAAATGACGAACGCAGTCGATGCGCCCAAAATGCAAATTCACCTCCACCACAGAGTGCACAACCGAGAAACAATCGGCAGTGGGAGAGAGGGCCTTCCTCAATCATGGCTGTCTCGTCTTCCCCAGCCTTATGCTCCTCGTATTAAAGTCTGATTGATAAACAACTTGTGTTACCGTATTTATGTTGTGCTGTACTGCAAAATGCGTGATGTTTCAGATGTTCTCCTATCCCATCCCCGATGGCCCGCCGCCCATGCCAGGAATGGATTGGGGGCCTGGACACTGCCATGAGCGGTGGTTACGTACTTCCTATGCCTGGCTGAATAGAAAAAGTACCCAACCATCAATTTAAGGTGGCCGAACCCCAGCCTTGCATATTATCTGCGTATTTTACTTTCTCTTTATGCAAAAGATCGTTCCATGTGAACAATGTCTTTATCCACTGTCGCTTATTAAAAGGACTTCCCACGACGCGCACAAAAACTTCTGGCCTCCAGCCTCAAACCCGCTACCTCCGAGTTGGCAAATTACGCGCTACCAACTGCGCTACCCACACCGAGCGTTTAAGTTGAATAGTGTCGATGGATATGGCGTGGGTCTAACTAACACCATTTTACACGATAACTAACACGTCTATGTAAAAGCCTTCCATGATCATCGAAATACCATGAAATAAGCTTTCAGATGACGTATAATTTATACCTATCACGTATACTTGCTAGTCAGGAACGTACGCGAAAAAGTATGATTTCTTGCTGTCCTGATACTGACCTACTGAACCCAAATCAGCGCCCAGACGACGTCGTCGGCTGCCAATGGACATTGACAGGGGCCGGGTCTGACCCTACTCGTCGAGCGCTTTCCGATGACACCTATTTCGTTTTCATGCGACGCTTAGTTTGGATATTAGAGGGGGAGTCCCTAACGACCCCCCCCCCCCGGGACGGGATGTGAGGATCTGACAGGAAGCAGGGCGGGTTAACACGCGCCCTGGAGGGGGGGGCGAAATCCGCCCACCCCTCCGGTTTTTCGCAGACAACTCCAGATTTTACCGGCCGATACCGGCCGATTTTACCGGCGCCATTGTTTGTGTACCTGCTAATAAATGAAGTTGTTTAAAGTAAGAAAAATGAAAATCGACCGAACATTTTTCGAGTTAGGGGTCGGTAAAGTCAAAAAAATTTATCAGCGCCAGTCTACAAATATCGGCGCTGATGCGCTTCCCGTATATTGGCAAAAAGGAAGTGTTCTTGGCAACACTAGCGACTTGTTTGATGTATATTGTTATGCTACATTGTTTCAAAGTCATGTCAGGTCACAGAGGTCAAGTCAGGTCAAGTTCATGACAAGTTAACACACGCCCTGGAGGGGTGGAGGGTGAAATCCACCCACCCCTCCGATTTTTCGTACACAACTCCATATTGTACCGGCCAATATACGCCATTTTTTTCCGTACCTACTTAGAAATGACCGGCGCATGGTTTAAAGCAAGAAAAGGAAAATCGGCCGACACGTTTTTAAGCTGTGGGCCGTTAAAGTTTTCTTTTAATCGCACGGCCAGACCACAAAAATCGGCGCTGATGCGCTTCCCGTATATTGGCAAAAGGGAAGTGTTCTTGGCAGCACTAGCGACTTGTTTGATGCATATTGTTATGCTATATAACTTAAGAGTCATGTTAGGTCGCCGAGGTCATCGTGACATGCTAATGGAACCAAATTTGGTCAACTGGAATGTTGTCACAAATGGAAATGACTGGCATGCGATTGATGTCACTTTGCATGTTACTCCCTACACATGCGGAAATCTACTGTTTGTCATTGTGTGCCTAAGCGTTTCTATACTTTATTCATGTATTTCACTCCTTTCTTTGCGAAACCGATTGTTCGGGCCGCCCCAAGGAGCAGTCAGGTGGGCAGCCCGGTTCCGGTAACTGGAGCATGTAATGACTTGATAAAGTGCTCCTATATAGGTGACCTGAGGTCAAATGGCGGAACTGGCATATGCATTGCATCATTAGTAATGTCCAAAACATCATTAATGGCAATTCTGGAGCATTTAAATACAATCACAGCGATCCATAACAATGACAAGCCAAGCCACGCAAAACCAGACAATTTTGCTATTTGTACCTCATTTGACCTTGAAGATATTGACCTAAGGTCAAGAAATTTGCACACAATAGAGTTATCTATCGTGCCCATCCACCCTGTAAATTTCGTTGCTCTAGCCTTAATGGGAGGCGAGATCTTAGGGGGGGCGGAATCCGCCCCCCCCCCCTTCCAGTGCGCGTAAGTTTCAGAGGTCCTCCAGGGCGCGTGTTAAAACAGAAGTCTAGCCTAACCCAACCAAACCAAACCAAACCTAACCTTTTTGCTTGTCTCATGAGGGTATATGTGCAAAACTTGTCTCATACCTAGATTGGTACCTACCTTAAACTGCAATGCAAACCTTAAAGTTTGATAGTCCTACCACCCGAATCTCCCTTACCTGCGAACCCACCAGTTACCTCTTATTCAGAATATAAATGCCTACATACATCCTCTTCTTATTTTTCTTGAGAAAAATCAGCCAATGTAGCCCGTCTCTTCATCTTAGCGACCCACAACACCAACATACGAAACATGCTGTTCAACCGGGCTCAACTGGGTGGCCTCACTATTTCACGAGGCGTAGCCGCGTGCAACAACGGCGTTATCGCCGCGTAAATATTCCAACCTACATGAAAACCCATCGAGTGTTTCTGTTCGCTATATATTCAAAACAATACATCTTTAAGGCCTCTTTTCTTTTCATTTTCTATCAATCAATATCTATTTTTCTTTACTTTTTCAATCCGAACCAAAAGCTCATCGGATTTCGCGCACTATGTTTTCACCTCTCGGAAATTCTGAGTTTGTAATCCACGATGTGCATGTTCATGTTTATTCAGCATACTCACCAACGGGGAAAATATGTCTGAAAACTGGACAAGTTCACTGGCGGATCCAAGGAGGCCCATTCCAGCCATGGCCCCACGAAACGCCTCAAAGGGGCCAGCATGTTTTGGCCTCCCCTCAGAAACCAACAGAAGTAAACTAAATTAAAATACGGTAACTTTGGCCAGGGTTAAAAAAAACCCTCCGGGCGAAGGAATTTCCAGCTTTAAAGGTATTTTTAATCATTGTTCGGAAGCCCAATATGACAGCATAGTAGATTCTGACGCACATCGGGAGTTCTATGCTGTTGAAGCTCCGCTGACAGCAAGAGTTCACAATACAAAACACATACAAAACATACTGTTTAAATTCGCGTTCGAAATATAGCTCACTGGGTTTGCTTGCCCGTTACTGGCTAAGCTAAATTCATGAAGCTATCTGACTAAGGAATAATGAAACTGCTGGTTTTGTCATCTCTTGCTGTAAGCGGAGCTTCAACGGCATAGAACTCTCGATGTGCGTCAGAATCTACTATGCTATCATATTGGGCTTCCAAACAATGATTAAAAATACCTTTAAAATTGGAGATTCTTTCACCCGGAGCGTTATTTTTTAACCTCGGCCAAAGTTAACGTATGTTCATTTAGTTTACTTCTGTTGGTTTCGGAGGGGAGGCCAAAATACCTTTGAGTCCCTTTGAGGCGTTTCGGGGGGCCATGGCTGGAATGGGCCTCCTTGGATCAGCCAGTGGACTTGGCCAGTTTTCAGACCTATTTTCCCCATTGGTGAGTATGCTGAATAAACATGAACCTACACATCGTGGAATAAAAACTCAAAATTTCTGAGAGCTGAAAATATAGTGAGCGAAATCCGATGAGTTTTTGGTTCGGGTTGAAAAAGGAAAAAATAGATATTGATTGATAGAAAATGAACAGAAAAGAACCCTTAAATATGTAGTGTTTTGAATATATAGCGAACAGAAACACTCCATAAGTTTTCATGTAGGCTGGAATATTTATGCGGAGATGACGCCGTTGTTGCATGCGGCTACGCCTCGTGAAATAGTGAGGCCACCTTCGCACAGCATTCTGACACTGTTACGTAAAGCCCGCTCGTCGTTCTTAAAGCATTACATTCTAAGGAGCCAGCAGTGCTGATGGTAGCTGAGATTAAGCTGATACAGTAAACACCGAATGGATCGGCTGGTCCATAGGATGCCATGTTCAAGATGTAATTATTGGAGAGGTTGGGCGGACCATTGGGGGAGAAGCTCAAACTCCCCGGAGGAAACTTCCCTTAATGAAATCGAAACTTGACCAGTTGGGGAAGTCCTATGATTTTCTTTTAAACTCCATGTATCGTGGTTCGCTACTCTTTCGTGTGGTTATGGTATTCACATTGTTACCGCGTCAGCCGAACACTTCACTTGTATTTAACTGTCCAGACACCACTCCGCGCACCCGTCTCGCACGGAGTCCGGCAAAAAACAACCGCCCGGTCGCCGGCGGGCGGCCGGCGGGAGCACGCGCAGATGCCTCGGAATGCAGGCGTTGCGCGATATCAGGGCCGGTTACACTCCCCCCCCCCGCCAGCCAACGCCGTTATCACAAACCCCCACACACACACACACATACACTCCATATACAAGAGACACACGTCGGGTGGCTATTTAAACACATCACCCCGCATCGGTAACATAGTCTTTCAGCCACTGCGGAGGTCGTCGATTCCGCGCAGATCTGCGAAGTTGCGGACTACCGTCCGCTGGCTTCGGGTCCTCTGTTTCCGTTGTCAGTTGAAACCATACTCGTCGCGGTGCCTGCGGTGACCTACGAATGACTGTTTTCAACGCTGGCGACGTCTGCGTCGCCCTCTCCCCGGTTTGCTGTGACGGCCGACAAGAGCGCGGCGATGGCGTCGTCTGCTGCGACGCTTCACGTCGCACAGCCCGATGTGGCTGATCAGGCAACGGCGCAAACCGGTGCGGCGTGCACATTTTCCCGGAAGCAGCTCGTTCGCTCCCTGTATCGCCGGCCGGCCAGTCGAATAAGTTACGCACCTTCTCAGATGCACGCTGCAGGTACGTTGGCGCGCTCTTCCATTTTCCCAGCTGTGTATGGTGGGCGCGTATTACGCGGTCATCCCCACTCGTAACTTCGTACGTCACCCCATTATCGTTTACCCGTGTCACCGTCAACGGGCCGTTGTAGCGGCGCTCAAACTTGTTAGCCAGCAAGCTGCCCGAGCGTACTATCGTCTTTTTGACTTGGTCACCAGCGCGAAATGGTGCGAAGCTTGGATGCCCCATGCGCCACTCACGCTGGGTCGCTACTGGGACGCGCGGGACATCGCTTGTCTTGTGCACACGGCCCAGCAGGTACTCCGCGGGTGACACACCTAGCTCTGCATGTACGGACGTGTTGTACGTCGAAATAGCACGAGGCAGGCGCAGGTCCCAGTTGCCCGGCGCGCCGTCCAGCATACGCAGGGACTGGCCAAGCGTGCGGTTCAAACGCTCCACCGCGCCATGACCCTGGGCGCGCAGCGGCGTGGAGCGAACGTGGTTGATACTCCATCGCTGCAACATTGCCTCGAACTCGGACCCGCAGAACTCACCGCCGTTATCAGTTAGACAGCGGACCGCCGGTCGCAGCAGAGCGGGAAGCACGCGCTGCTCGAACGCCATAGCGACAGCTGGCGATGATTTTGATCGAATCGGTACAGCGATGCCAAACTTGGAGGCGTGGTCGACCACGACTAAACAGCCGATATGTCCACGTCCAGTGCGAGGAAACAGAACCAGATCCGCAACTATTAGCACGAATGGCGCGCTCGCCTCGATTCGCAGTGTCGGTGGTGGGTGTATCTGCGCAGACGGCTTGAACAGCTGGCACTTAGTGCAAGCACCGACTATGTCGGCTACGATGTTGCTCGCACCCGGACAAAAAACGTGCCGGCCGACCAAGTCGATAAGCTTGTCACGGCCGGCGTGCGCGGTTTCGGCGTGCATAGTTCCGACCAGCTCAACAAGCCAGTCGCGGGAAACCACAGGCACACAGCCGTGCTCCGTGTGTTGATACGTCACCAGTTCATCTGTCACGCCGATCCGCTTCCAGTGCTGTCGGAAGCAATGGAGTTGTGCTGGAAGATCCAATCTATTCGTCCGTCGCCGAATGTGGTGTGCCAACGATCTACTCACGCGGTTGCATCGCTGATGTTCATGCACAGTCGCATTGTCCGGCACGCGGTGTATTTGTGCGAGCCCTATCAAGTTATCTGGTACCTGCCGCTCCTCGAGTAAGGGGACGACACAATCCCCGCAGGTGACCTTGCGCCGTCTCAAATCGATGACTGCACCAGTTGCCCGAAGGAAGTTCGCGCCGAGCAGTAAACAGTGACCAAACGAATCACTCCGGTCAATCACTAGTGGCACACGGAGCGGCGTCATTCCGGGCGCCAGCACAATGTCGGCCTCGACGTACTCAGCGCCGAACGTTGACCCAGCGACACCTCGTAGCAAAATATTGCTGCAACTAATGTCCGCATCTGTGATTAGCATGCGCCTGAGTGAGTCGGCGCTACACAAACTAACGGCTGCGCCACTATCTAGTAACGCGCAGACCACCCTGCCCTTACAAGTTGCGGCTATCGAGCAGCGTGAGCCATGCATATGTTCACAGCTGGGATTTGCAAACTCTCGTTTGTCGTCGTCGCTCAGTCTGTCTCGCTCGTGTGGCAGCGGCGCACGCAAAGCAGTGTTTTCGCGTGCGCGTTCCTCATCCACGATATACGCTACCAGCGCTGGGTTCTGTTGATCGAGCGAGCCGCGCTCTGCGAGTAGATTGAAATGGATACCGGCCAGACAGTGTAGATGAATATTTCCATGCTTATTGTAGCGCACGCTGCAGAATGTCATGGGATTGTCAGGCCCGAAGTGTACGAGTATCCTCACGTCGTACAGGCGTGCGAATACGGCAAGTAACTCTATGGCCAGCGGCTGCCCGGGAAGGCGCATCAGATGCAACGCCTGACGCACGAGCCGATCGAGTTTCAGTCCATATCTCCATGGCGAACGGAGAGCATCGTCGATCAGCTTAACGCGGAGCTCGTGGTTGGCAGCCGGCTGGTGTGCATTGAGTCGCATCCACTGACACAGACACTCAACCAGGCTGTCTCCACCCCCCTCCGTCCGGTACCGCAGGATGAGGCCATCCGGGAGGCCCGGTTTGGTAGAGCGCTCGAGCTCAGATGGCACCCCCTGCGGTACATGTTCGCGCGACAACATGTCAGCGGCTGTGTTCAAACGGCCCGGCACGTGACGGATCTCCATATCGTACTCCGTCAATTCCTCCACGGTCCGCGCGACCCGGTGGTTGACCAAGCGCAACGAGTGCAGATGCACGAGCGCCTGATGGTCTGTGTAAGCTATAAATCGGACGCCAGCCAGGAATGCGTGAAACGTCTTCACACCCCAGCGCAGCGCCGCGAGTTCACGACCTGTCGCTGAGTAGCCGCGCTGAGCGTTGGTGAACGACGTCGAGGCAAATGCAATGTACCTGTCCCGACCATTCTGGTGTTGTGAAATGCAAGCGCCGGCGCCGTATGCCGACGCATCGACCCAGAGGCAAAGCGGCTGGGCGGACTCGCTGTAGTCGGGGAAAGCGAGCGTGATGTCACGTTCAATTTCTATCTTCAGCCGGTCGAACGAGCTGATCATCTCTGGTGTCCAGTCAAGAACGGTGGAGCAGGACTGACCGGTCAGCTCAGCCAGCGGCCGTGCGACATCGGAGCAGCTGCGTACGAACTTCCGCTGGTAGTTCACCAGTCCGAGAAACTGACGAAGCTGCTGAACGGTGCTCGGTCGTTGAAAGGACCGCACCTTATCGACATATTCCGGTGCCTTGCGCAGGCCCTCAGACGATAGCTGATGCCCGAGAAACTTGACCTCGTGTGTGAACCATGCACACTTCGCCGCGTTAAGCCTGATGCCCTGCGCCTCCAGCGCCGACAGAACACCGTCCACGAGCCGCAAATGATCTTCAAATGACGTCTCCATCAGAAGCAGGTCGTCCAGATACACAACCAGCTGCCGGCGTGAGAAGCTGGATAGGACGGCTTGCATCTCACGCTGGAAGACAACCGGAGCATTCTTTAGACCGAAGCTGAGGCGGCGAAAGCGGTAGTGCGCGCGCGGCGTGCTGAACGCCGTGCAATCGCGCGACTCCTCAGCAATCGGCAGCTGATAGTAGGCCTTCTCAACATCCAGCGCGCTGAACCAGCTCATATGATGCGCGCTGTACACGGAATCAGCGACATCGGCCATAGGAAAACGCTCAGTCACCGTCTGCTGGTTGAGACGACGGTAATCTACGCAGAGACGGAGAGACCCGTCACGCTTGCGAATTGGGACTATTGGCGCATTCCACGCCGAGTTGCAGCGTTCGATTATCCCAAGGCGTTCGAGCTCGAGGCACTGCCGCTCGACTTCTTCAGCAATCGGTGGGGACATGCGACGCGGCCGAATGTATATTGGCGTGTCGTCAGTCAGCTCGATTCTGTGCGCAGTCAGCGCGGTTCCAAGTGTGTCCGCGTCGGCAAACACCGCCGCGTGCCGGTCAAACACGGCCTGCACGGCGCCACGCTGCTCCGGCGTCAGACCTGATATATCTGCTGCGGATGGCGTGGAGCACATCTGCTTCTGTTCGTTAGCAGAGGACGCGGCGAGCACGTCTACTTGCAAGTCGCAATCCAGCCCGCCGTCAGCTGCCGTGTGCAGTTCGCCGATCGTCGCCCCCTTTCGGATTGTGAAAGGCACACGGGCACGGTTGCACACGAGCACGCGCGGCGCGGTCGGGTCGAGGATCCCGTCGATGGGCTGCAAGCAGGGCACACTTGGGGCGCTGCCAGTGAAGACTAACTGGCGCGGTGCTGCACAACACAACTCACATGCCGGTTGCGAAGCGAACGCGCAGGGTAACGCAACCGAATCCCCCGGTGCGACAGTGACATCTTGCGTCGAGTGGCATGGCACCGCGCTGGCGAAGTATGCACATGTAGAGTCGCGCGTTCCGAGCGGCAGATACACTGACCATCGCGATCCGTCAGTGTGTCGGCCGGAGACCGACCGTCGCGCGATATCAAGACGTAGCCCGTGCCATTCCATCGCGTCGCAGCCAATGATGATGTCAGCCGCTGCAAGTTTGGTATCAAACACCATGCAGTTCGTGAGTTCAAGCTTCACGCCATGTAAATCTACCATGACGTCTACACAACCAATTGGGCACAACACATGGCCACCGACCGCACGAACGACCTCCGAGCACGGCCGAATCGCACTTTCGTCAATCAAGAACCGCGCGATCATTGAGCGTCCGGAACCAGTATCCAGGACGCCGGATGCACGCCGGGCACCGACGCTCACTGTCGCGCGTAGAATCGGTTCCGGTCGAACAGAAGATGCGAAAACGTATTCAGTGCGCAGAACTTCCGGCGACGACGACAAACCTCCATCGGTACACGACGAGTCATCATCGGGCACCGCCGTGGACAATATTCGTTGACTGGTAGGGCTTGAATCGGTCGCAGCAGCTGGCCCAATCTCGGCCGTGCGACCAATCAGTTTCCCGACCGACTGGGCGTGCGGCCCCTTCCCCCGTGGCGGTGGCGTCTCGAATCGCCGTACCGTTCCATAGCTGTGGCTGAATCGGACCAGTCGGACATCTCACATTCCGTCCCAGCAACCGGGCGCGGCGTTCTCGCGCAGCGGCGGATCGAGCGGACAGATTCGTCACCGCCACCGGAGGGACATCGTGAAGAAACGGCGCGACAGTTGCGCGCGAAGTGCCCAGGTGCACCGCATGCAAAACACAGGTCATTGGCACGCCGGCACTCGCGCTCAGTGTGACCTTGACGTCGGCAAAACGCGCAGCGCGCACGCGATGTTTCAGAACGGCGCTCTCTGCCGGGCGAGTGTCTCTGTATGCCGCCCGGTCCACGGCGAGAGCGGTCCGCGTGTTGTCGTGCACGCACAACCACGCGCGTGTCGTCGCAGCGATGTGATTGGTCAGATTCGCTGTCGGACACGCTCGTGGAAAACCCGCGATCGCGATACGCGTTACGCGGGGTCACGGAGGCCGAGCGTGATGACGTCACCGGGCGGTGACGAAAATCGTGTGACCGTCGTGCCTCTGCCCGGCCGGCGCCAGGCTGAGGGGATGTACGCGTGTACAAAGTTTCGTGTACGTTGTCTGCGTCACTGTCGAGCTGCTCGTACTCAAGATATGGTACCAGCCCGTCCCAGGTAAGCATAGTGTCGTGGTTGACTAGAGCGTAACGCAGCTGCCGGCGCAAGAAATCGGCGGCGCGTGTCGGCAATGATGCTAGCAGTTTCCGGCGCAAATCGTTGCTCACCTGCTTATCAGACGTCGGGTAAGCTTCTTCGAACAGGGCACCGAGCCTAAAAGCATACACCGCTAACGATTCTCCAGATCGGCGCGCACCACTGCGATATGATTCCTGCGCCGACTCCTCGCACGTACTCCGTCGCGACGACCACTCCAGCATCCTGCGTCGTATGACGGGATACGAGCTGCGGACACCACTGGCATCAAAGATCTCGAGAACGCGACCAGAAAGCTGAGATCGCAGCAAAGGCAGCGCGTCATCCATGGTGCCGCGATATTCCACCAGACAGTGCCTTTCAAACCGATCAAAAAAATCAGTCAGCGTCTCTGCAGCGTCTTCATTGTAGGGCAACAGCTGGTGCGAGCGCGGCGCGTGGCTCGGGGCGGTGCTAGCACTCATGAGCGGCCGGGCAGCAATGGCGGCGGTAGCTGGTTCGGCCACATCAGCCTCAATACGCCCGTGCACTGTTTGGGCACGCAACGGACTGGGAGCCGCGCCGGGTGCTAGAGCGTGCTGCAGCTCAGCAATTGCACTTTGCTGACGCTCGGCCCGTTCCTCTTGAGCACGCATGTGTGTCTTCATCTCTTGTATGAACGCGACCATATCAGCAGGCGGCGGGGTCACAACTCCAGCCGGCCTTCGCTGCGGCTCACCGACAGTTACCGAGTCCGAATTAGACATTTCGTAACATTTGGTAACACTTTCGGTAACTTGGTAACACGTAACACTTTCGTAACACGTGGTAAGTTAATGTCTCGCTGCCGTAGGGACGCAGCGGACGAGCCCCCAGTGTTACCGCGTCAGCCGAACACTTCACTTGTATTTAACTGTCCAGACACCACTCCGCGCACCCGTCTCGCACGGAGTCCGGCAAAAAACAACCGCCCGGTCGCCGGCGGGCGGCCGGCGGGAGCACGCGCAGATGCCTCGGAATGCAGGCGTTGCGCGATATCAGGGCCGGTTACAACATCAGCTGTGTGTTGTGTGGTCCACAGGCTACAAAATCTTCCTTTCACACGGCCACAAATTCGGCTACGAATGTCATCGCTCATGTGTGGGTTTTTCCACCTTGGGTCACGCTCACGTATATTGATTTATACAAAATGTTGGGAAGGTTGGGCAAAATACATAAAGGCAATTGTCAGGCCATAATGTCTTGGGGCACCTTCATGGGGTTCCATGTTCAAAGTTTAAGTTATTGGGGAGGCAAAGCCATCACCGAGGGGGAACTTCCCCCTCACAAGTATATAAAACAACACCCCTGGTCACGATTCGACGGTGTCGCCCCAACATCCACTGCCCACTTTTGCGTTGCGGTGAACTGGCTACTGCCACGTCCGCTGTGCAATTGAGTACGCCACTGTTTACCACATTAACAGGCATCGCAAGCATGAAGCCTAACGTCCAAAACGATAAGCCATCCACCAGTGTAAACAATGTGGGATGTTTGCAGCCGGCGCGCTGGCTCTAATTGACCTAGGGTCCAGCCGAGGCAGCGGAGGATCGGGACAGCGCACCGCTCCGGTGGGGGGGGGGGGGGCACCAGAGTCGGCTTTGGACGGGTGTCCAGTGGTAAAATTCAGCGTTGGTGCCTATTATCTGCCGATGCCTGGTCGGCCGCAAGAAAGGCGCTGGAATCGTGGAACTTTAGCATTATCCTAATGTGCATAAACTGGAATATGGTGGGTTGTACCTCTCGAAATTCCAAAGGTACGAAAAGCGTGGCTCAGAAACAAAAATGCATTGGCGTAAGCGAGAAGGTAAAAATTGCATTTAATTTGTGCTTTGATTTTGCCTGCCTGTTTTAACTTAACATTCCGGAATTTGGAATCGTGCTGAATTTGGGCACATCAAACATGCCCTGTGTCATAATAGAGGATTGACACCTCTATGCAAGTTAAATGTTTCTCCCATGTATCTCCTTAATTCCACAGAGGTCAGGTCGCCTCAAAAGGTGACCCACTGGTGATCTCATGAGAGCTCCACAACATTATATTACAATAAGTGATGTTATGCAAGCCAGAACTGGGCTTTCCAGTAGACAGGGATAAAAAGGATCGCCGACTTTAAATTGCAGGCTATGAAATGTCATAAGCAATACATAACTTGAGAGCCGTCCGTGAAATATAGTGATGCAGCAGCAACATATCAGCACCTGCCAGGCATCAGGTGCATCAGCAGCACTTTAATACCTACGGATGGCATTAATCACGTTCGTCTCTATTACATTATAGGTGCACTGGTGGACATTATACAAGACTCCGAGTTCACTGGACATATGTGCACATTGCCGGGCTGCACATGTCTTACTTCCTCTCTCAGTTTTGGCTTCGCGCATCAGGGTTCTCCTGACTTTCTGAGTCCTGTTTGCACACTGCCTCATTATGCGTGAAGTGCTTTATTGACGTTTCCGCGACCATCTTCACTGCTCCTTCGATGCCTTGGCCGTGGTTGAGCATGTCGGGTAAACTCGTTAGGTTGATGACAAAGTCCTTCACTGCGTTTGTGGTTATCAGGCAGGTCAGAGACGGCTCTGGGACTGCCAGTGTTTGCCAGTTGATCAGTTGGTTCATCTCGGCAACATCTAGATTGACGATGGATGCCTTCAGATCCTCATGGATGAGTCGCCCAACTGTGTGTCACCTTCCCCTCTGATGTCGAGAATCTTCCTAACCCCTGTTTGCCTTTTTTCTCTGTTCAAAGACATACCATGATTTGGAGGGTGGTCTGACTATCGGCACACCACCAGGACTTTCTCACAAGTCCATCACCACGCCCACGATCTCCCTCCTTTGAGTACGTACACTTAGATTACTCCATAGCCAAAGTCGTCGACGTGTCGAAAAACCAATAACCGCCAAATCCATGATTGCACTGGAATTGTGTTGTTGAGGGATTCCGCTCGTTCGTGGACGGTGGACATCAAATCGTCATGCTCGATAGCTATCGGTAGCATCGTGATATACGGTACGGAAGTCGAGTCATATTAGATTGTTAATGTTATGGTAGGAATAAATTCGAAATTATGACATCACATAAAAACAAAGTAAGCTTTGATCTAAGTGGCATAGCATGTATTCCTGGGCATGTCAGTTTGCTGCCTCGTGTTCGTACGTCTCTTGAAAAGGTTCCGGTAGATTGTGTCCGTCACAGGGCAAGCATGCGCATTTAATTGCATGCACCATAAGACTTTGCGAATAATTTTTCGCCTTGATTATTGTCCAATATGCAATACATGGACTAGACTATATTACTTTAAGGATATAAGCCAAATGCGCGAGCAAACTATTGTACATGACAGCGCAAGTACTGTGCATTTGTTTTTTGGTGTGGCCCTGTCCTAGGTCACTTTTCAAGACCAAAAAGGACACTTTTTGGAACTAAATGGGGCACTTTTGGAACTAAATGACACACTTGTTGAACCGCAAAGGGCACTTTTTGGCCCAATAGGCCACTGGTCCAAAATATACTTTCGTACCGAGGGGCATGTTAGAAACCCAAAGCTTCATTTATTTATTTTTGGGTCCAGTGTGGAAGCAAATTGGGAAACGTTTTGTAAAGTTTTATAAAAATGAATGCAATTAACAGGCTAAAAAATCTGACATGGGTAACTTACCTTGAATAAGCAAGATACACCGCTCATCTTCGCTCGATATTGATCCATCTCTTAGGTGGCCTAATGGAATTAACCACACTGCAATTCTAGGCTTTGCTGGCTACCAACGGATGGAGTAAGGAAGGTGTTGACTCCTTGTTTTATTGAGTGCTCCACGGCGCATTTCATACACGATCACGACTAACGGCGCCACCCACACTGTTTCCCCGGTTGGCCGCGGGATTGAGAAATGTCCTGAGTGGTGTGAGTGTTGAACCCGGGACCGTTGGTACCCAGAGCTCGACATCTTAACCACTCAGCCATACCCGCCTCACTGATTTCCTTTTCGTGCCCGGGCAGTGCACATCGCATGTGACTGGCACGGCGGTCTCGAGCGCTCCAGGCAATGTACCTACATCAGGCGACCAGCTTCAGCCCAAACAGACAAAATTATGAGAAATCTTATTCACAAAATGCAATTTCGTGCGGATCTTACGTATTCAAGGTCATTATCATCTTCGGAGCAAGCAATTGCGCTCAGTGCCAAGTATATTCATCCCAGCAGAACCACTGAAAATTGATAGTCGCTGAACCAGCGTTGAGCCAAACTGGCTAAAATAACACTCACCCAAATAGTCTTCGCCATGCTGTCGTAGTCCTGACATTGTACTCGCCGTAAACGGCTCGCTGAAATGGTACTCACTCAACAGGTTTCCGCACTGTAGTCCGCACGTCTTATGCTCCAACTGACGTCATTTGCCAAACAACGGTTTGATTATGTATTGCACATCACAATAGCGTGAAATCTGATGAGGAGATATTCTTCGCCGGCTACTGATAAAGCTATGGTCATAGATCAAGCGCCTACGCTAAGTTGCACAACATATGACTCACTTGGACGTAACACTTGATAACAGAAAGTTGCTCTTGATGATACTGGACTTGATACAGCAACTGAAGCGTCGCACATCGTTCCAATCTCCCGAACCTCTGATGGCCTTCCATCCACCGTCATCACATCGTCTGAACCAAGAGCAGGCGGCACATGGAAATTGACTGGGGCAGGGTACTAAGGGGCAGGAAGCTGGAAGGCACTTGTGGCATGGAAGACCGTAAGAGGGTAGAGGGCACTAAGGCTCAGATGCCAGAGGGCACTTAGAGAGCATCGGAAATGAACGGAACATAATGGTGGACAAGATGAATCTGGGGCTAAAATTTTGGTTGAAGATAATTCGGGGCACAAAAAAGCGCAAGTCTTGTCGGCACGCGGCTGCGGAATGGTAACGATGTTGCACCTTCTGGGGGTGAAAGTAAAATGTCAATGGCTGTGCTTCCCTGTAGTTTATAATCTAACGCCCACTTGGTAATTTTTAGGTTTCTATCATCATTGCCATGTTCTCTCAGCTTCGCAAATGCTAAATGCTTTTATCGTTTGCCGCTGTACTGTACTCGCAATGTTGCGTAACGTATTGCAGTCCGCGCCACCAAATATGCGGGGTAAATCGATACAGCCCGCATCAACTCAATTAGCCTCTATCAACTTCAGCCTGTATCAACGTTTTCGGGATCTGTAGTGAAATAAATACAGAACTGCCGATTTGTATTAACCCGCGCCGTCTTTCCTGTCAAATCCTCCCACCCCGTCATCCAAACTAAGCATCGCACGAAAACGTAAGAGGTGTCATCGGAAAGCGCTCGACGAGTAGGGTCCGGGTCAACCCCTCAAAAGTGACGTCACCAGGGTGGTTAGATTTTCACGGCTTTTCACGACTTACATTATGTTTTTGACTCTGGGGGTTCATTTTGGGGGATATATGAAAAACAAAATTTATTTGGAATGAGAAAAGGACAGCGAAATCGACCAGGGCTATAATTTTTTTGCCCCCCCCAATTTGTATTTTTATTTCAACATTTTGAGTTTTCAAGTTTTCTTTCATTTTCCTTTTCCGATGGGTAGAGCAGATAGAGAAACGTTGTTGGAAGTCAACTTGCCCTAATAAGAAATGCTTACTTTAGCCAGAATCCTGCATTTTAACTGCAATTTGGCAAATACGCAAAATTTATAGGTAGTCAAAAACGAAAAATGAAAGATTCAACTCGTAAGTTTTGTTACATCCGTAAAGATAATCAAACGCTGAAAGTTTCATTAAAATATCTGTATCCGTTAAAGCGTGACGACTGGTTGAACGTTTTTGGAGGTGACCTCACTTGACCTTGACTAACTTGTTGACCATAGATGACCTGACCTAAAAATGTTGAATAGGCATGTCAAATTGATGTGGGAAAAGGTATGCCAAATTTGGCCGCGCTTCCGCTCACCGTTCGTCCGCTATCCGCGAAAAACCTGAGGGGGCGGTTGAAAACCCCCCGAGACGGGACGGGTTAATGTGTTTGCAAGAACCGCTTCAGGATAATCTATTCCATATTTCTTCGGGGATTTATCACCGACGAAAAGGACTGAATCAAGGAAAAGGTGCAGCTTCTGAATGAACGTAGATGCATTCTATAACCGGCATAAAGCATGAGCTATGGTCAGCCAGGATTAAAACTAGTATTATTACTGTAAATGTGAATTATGGACCATTCAGATGGTATAAACTAATGCCACCTATAGATAATATATTTAATTTTAATTACCTTTTATCAACTCACCACATCGTCAGTAACAACTTAGCCTCATAGCGGGTAAAGTTGATGAACCAGTAGTTGCGCGACATTTTGTTCCCCGGTCGTAAGCCTAGAGGATGCCACGAAACAAAATAATCCACGGTGGTGATATCAGAAGACTTAGGTTTGGGATAAGTGTAGCTATATCCTAACTACCCACCCTTAAGTGATGTGTGATGACTGACTGTCATAGTGATAAGTTATTTTGAGCTTCGTCAAAATTGTATCAACTGGACCAGGTCTGCCCTGATACATACCCCGCATTAGAGGCTGGCATTAGAGGCTTTTTCTCCAAGCAACAAACAAGGCACCAATATTGTAAGTCATTCTAAAAGTTGTGCGAGGCCGTTGACATAAAAAGCATCACGCCTTCTAGTCTCTTTATGAAGTTATGTGTCCATTTCTGTCGACTGCCGGTGGTAAACTCAGACGGTTGTCCCACCAATGTTACCCCAACTGGTAAGTACATTAGCTATCGGCAGTTCTGAGCTGTGACTAGGCGGTAAATCGATAGACAAACTTAGCACTCGACACTGGAGCGGCAAGCACTGAGCCTGGCCAGGTGCACCACAGGCTCACCGCGGTGGCGAGGGACAATCACGGCGTGTGTGTGTGTGTGTGTGTGTGTGTGTGTGTGTGTGTGTGTGTGTGTGTGTGTGTGTGTGTGTGTGTGTGTGTGTGTGTGTGTGTGTGTGTGTGTCACACGGCACCTGTGACGCCCGCGCTGATTAGCCCGCGGACACCTCCCACTCCACTCTGCAGGCCCGGCAGTCCCTGATAGCCTGCTTTCGTAAGGTCACGCCGCACGCCCAGACTCGTCTAGAACGACCGGTGCGTTCGAGTCGGGTGCTGACCGCCTCGGCGTCTCGCCACACCAGCTGACAGTTGGCGGTAGCTGGACAGTTGGCGGTAGCTGGACAGTTGGCGGTAGCTGGACAGTTGGCGGTAGCTGGACAGTTGGCGGTAGAGCTGTGCGCAAACCGCCTGCCACGGCACTAGAAATCGTCGGCAGCACACATTCCACATCGGACATTCGATCGGATTGGATTTGGTGCATCACATCTGGCAGGCTTATCCCAGCTGGCACTGGACGCGTCCTGTTCCGGAGAGGGTGAGCAGTCAGCGAAGCGTGAGTGGGCAGTCGGTCGAACGTTGGTGAAGAGTCGGCCGGGCGGGTGGAGTGTCAGCTGAACGTGGGTGTGGTTGGTCGAGACCGCTGGCCAGCGGCCTGGTCGGTAGTGGATGTTGGTGGCCGACGCACCACTGGCCTGCACCAGACCACGCTGCCCAGCACCATTGCGAACCCAGTCGTCGAGCTTCGGTTGGGCCGCCGCTGTGCAGAAGGATCAGAAGCAGACTCTCGGAGAGCTGTCCGAGCAAGAGCAGAACCAGTAGCAACATCAATAGCAGGAGCTCGAGAGCAATACCCCGTCGGCGTGCGGAACTTTCATCGCGCCGGGCTGCTCTGTACGGGCGCTGGCCACACCATGCAAAACTCTGGCAACTTGAAAAGTAAGCGCAGGAACCAGGGACGTCTGTTTGTATCCTTTTGTGGGGGCTATGGGCCCACCAATGTTGATCTTGATCCCCCAATAACCTGTTATTTTTATGCCGATAAAAAGCTAATTAAAAAGAAAAGCACCATGCTACGTAAGACCATTGATTTGATGATGCTGCTAACCAGTGCATTTCGTACTGAATACAAGCAGATTTGGATTAGATAGTGGGCTAACTCTTCACCTTTTGCTACAAAATTGAAAATTGTGTGGGAAAAAAGACAAAATAGCTGGATTTCCCTCCACTATGGGAGTAGAACTTGCATCATGAATTGATGAGATTAGCTGATGCTAATACATTTTATACCAGATTGCCTTTAAAAAATACTAAGCCACTAAACAAACAAAAAATACCCGACGCCAGACTGCTGGAACAAGGAAGAGAGTGGGTGAGCTGTAGCTGTGAGTGGGATAAACCAAAGCTGTAAGCTTGTGTTGTGTGCGGAATATCTTCAGATAATATAAGGAGCACGACATGATGATATTCATTGTTGCGATGTTTTGCCGACAAGCCTAGTAATGACCAAAACTGATTGCCTTGCTTTTGTCTGGAAAACCCTGTTTTCACTTAACACATTTTGAAGCGTGAATGTTTTTCTTTCAAAATGGGGGCTGACCCTCTTCAGTGCACATTGACTGCAGATATTGTAGATATGCATGCATTCAAGCATTATTTGTTCATTCATGAAATGTTCAGGGAATTGTTAGGTGCATCGTGTCCCATTCTCCATTGAATACCATTATACTTTTAACATTTCTGGTATCTGACTTTTTGAATTGACAAATTTGCAGTTCAAGGTGATTTGATTTCATGAAATTTATTTTTCGTGCAATTATTACGAATGTGTTCATAATGTAGGTACTTACATGATGTGACCACATATTTTTTTGGAAAGTACAGTTGGGTAGGAAAATGACACCAAAAAAGTGGCTCGGGTTTGGTTGGGAAATATACCATGAAATGTAATGTTAAAAATGAATAAAAAAGCTGCAGCCAAACTTGATGCAAGAAAGCCTTTTTAATGGATTTTTTTAAAGCAATTTTCATCTTTAAAAAAATGGCCTATTCTAACCAAACAGCCTATGCTAGCCTGAGTGTTTTTTAATTCAAAAACTTTTTTTTCTCAATAATCCTGAATGATCCCCAAAGGAATTTGATAAATGGCAAACTTATACAAAAACTAATCTAGCATAACTTAGCCAATCCTAATACCTTTGTATGCTTCATGGAGGTAATATGTGTGTAAAATGTGTGTGGAAAAGTAATAGTGCCCATGAAAACTTCTATGCTGTGGCAAAACATGGCTCATATCCACCAGTATTTTTGGGATTCGGGGGAAGTGCTACACTTTGTGGCTTACCAGTTGTGTGGATGCCACTCTAGCTCTTAGTGTTCATCCATACATTCTTCTGGACACATCTGAACTCTGTTCTGAGGTTTGTCCACAAGTGGAGAACATACACATGAGTGCATTGGTGGCTGTTTATTAATTCACCTGCACTTCACCAGAAATCGCACATGCACAAATAGAATGTTATGGAATTATATGGAAGATGGAATGTTATGAAATATGGAATGTTCAGTGATGTTAAGATCATGTTCAGACTGCAGTGATCCATATTTTGCCATCTGTTGACATCTGTTGTACTTGTGCATGCTAGCAAGCTGATATTCTTCCAATCTGGCTGTCATCTCATTTTCGGCTCCACTCCTGCCTCCTCTTGGAATGTGCCTACAAATGACCTGAAATATCAAATGTGTATTATCCTCAATTATACTGGAAGCTTTATGTGGTAGGGGACCCAGTATGACTGAATCTTCCTCTCCACCCAAGTTATCACTATTGTATAATGCCTAGCTATCTTGCTAGTTAAGCATGTCTTCATCCAGCAATGCAAGGAATGTATTTTTTCCGGAGTGTATAATTCTTGGGATGGCAAAAGTTTAAAAAGGCCACTTTTCCAACACTGGTCGAGTGTAAGGTCTAGCGGGAGCATATTTTGACATTTTAACTGGGGAGGAACATTGGCTCGTCATATGAAAGCTTAGGAATTGCATGGGTGCATTCGGTACCTTCTCTACATCCCACAGGTGGATATTCAACCAGATTCCTTTTTCCTATATTTTGTCACCGTCGTGTGCCCGGTGAAAAATTATGTCCTTTGGTCCAGGTTGGGACACTAATGATATTTTCCTGAGAACGGTAAACTTCAGTCTATCATAATATAACATAGCACAAACAATATGAAACCAAAGATATTGAGAAACAATATGGTGAGCATATTCAGCGCATATATGCTACAGCTGCTACGCAGAGAATGACGGTACATAAAACTTGTGCATTTTTGCAAATATAGACGTTTAGGTCACCGAGTGATTCCAAAATCGAAAACGAGTATTAACCCTGTTACTCTTGTTAGATCCTAACAGCCCGTTTCGGGGGGGGGTCGATAGAGACCCCCTCTAATCTCCAAACTCCAAACTCCAAATTTTATCCCGAAAAGTCACGTCACTAGCGGCCCCAGTGTTTCACGACTTACATTATGTTTTCGGCTCTGGGGGTTCATTTTGAGGCAGGTTTGAAGAAAAAAGTATTTGGAATCAGAAAAAGAAAGCGAAATCGATCAGGACCATATAATTTTAGGTCACCCAAATGTCTTTCTTTTTGTTGAAATTTCAAAATATTGCGTTTTCAAGTTTTCTTTAATTTTCCTCTTCTAATGGTTAGAGTGGACCGAAAAATGTTGTTCGAAGTCAACTTTCTCCAATACACGTGTGTCAAGACAGCCCACGCTCAGCCCACGCTCAGCCCACGCTCAGCCCATAATGGTGGCCCCTTCAAAAGCGCTCAAAATATAGCAAAACATGCATCTTGACGGGCTGAACACAATGGTATTCTCCAAAGCTTGGTACATGCAGTAGTTTAGCTCATATAATACTAGGCCGACGCTCAGCCCACGCTCACCCCATTTATAGTGGCCCCTTAAAAACCCTCAAAATATAGCATAGCATGTATCTTAACCGACTGAACACAACGGTAGTCTCCAAATTTTGGTGCATGCAGTAGTATAGCTTTCAAAGCTAATTATAACACAAAATTTAAATTACCACCACAAAATCCCAACCTTCTACCAAACAATCCAAATAGTATATGGAAACAAGTCGCCTTAGTACGCAAAGTTCAAAGCTGCTCATTGCTAACTGCTTTACATCGTACTTTTTAGCTCATTACATGTGATTCGGATTTTGACGTAATGTTTTACTTCCCATAAGCATGGGAGCCAACGGGTGCGATATGATCGGCCCCTGCGATTTTTCTGATTTTTGGTATTTCAGCAACTACACCTCCAACGCTTGTATTTCCGAGGAAATTATCGGGGTGCATCCATGTTCTCACCCAATACATGGCGGTGAGAACATACACCAAAATGGAGATTTATGCGAATGCGGTCATGTTTCATCTCAAATGAATCCTCCTGTCGATCTCAACTCAAGGCTACCCTTCCAGAAATTATACGTTGCCATATTTATATTACGTCATAGTTGTATTACGCCCATATGAGCTGATGACAAAAACATACCACGTTCAATCATTACGCTTCAATATGCTCTTATCAACGTATACTTGAATGTACCGAACTTCAACGAGTCCCTCTCCGGCACACCGCACAGCATTTACGGTTATCCCGTTGCTTTTCCAGTCACCACAGTCGACTCAGTCGCCACCGGTCCCTACTGTCCACTGCACCCTGTACCAGTCGTAGCCACAGTCTTACTACAGTCACCGCCGTGGCAGTTACTAGCCACCACCATGATTACAAGCGCCAACAACCACCATGGTCACCCTTTCGGCCAGACGTCATCTGGTCCACAATGTCACAATGCTATACCTCCTGCTGTTTCTAAAACTGGACCTGCTATGTTGACGGAGCAAAGGGTATTTGATAGCCCTCGTTAAACTATATCAGACAGGCTTCATTGGACAAATTCAGTACGGTAAAATAACGTGGAAAACGGCATTGGTTAGCCTTTGCAAAACTGAATCAGATGTGCATTACTGGACATCGACGGATGCGATCTGTAACATGTCAAGTCAGTCATGGACATAAAAGCTACTATTGCATAGCGATTAGTCCAGCTACATAAAAAACTAAACATATTTGGACAATGGGGGAGAACGGAGTAAAATATGCCATGTCAAGCTAGAAGTACTGTTTCATCTATGTTGGCAGCATACGGCCAACGATAGATGAAATCAGGTCACATGTGTCGACGCTTGACGTTGGATGATCTAATCTGGTAGTATTATCTGGTAAGGCCACGGATGATGAGGAGCGCCAGACCGCCGCATGGTCCGCGGAGCTCACATTAGGGAATGCGCTGTACGCTACCGCGCCGGTAGCGTATACGAAACGCTCGTTTTAATGTCCGTGTTCGATTCCGACCAGCGGCTTAGTTTGATAGGATTAATCACCGCGGATGGCGGGAACGAGTCATTGGGACTGTCCGCGACGAGTGGTGAACGGGATGATAAACACCATCCGACTATTACCCGACACTTTGTGCTGTGAACGCCTATGTCGCTGTAGGGACCAGTATGAGGTCATGCCATCGGGGTTTTACTGCGCGCACGGCACGGAACACCGCAATAGGTGAATCCGCCCGTGGAATGCATACTAATTGCTTACGAGAATAAACGAAGCGTATGCCCATGAAAAAACCATCTTGAAACGCGATGTGCCAGCATGCATGGGTGTAACAATTGGGGGGGATATACCCCGCCAATTTCTGAAGTTGCGATTTGCCCCACTAAATTTATTCGTGTCCCACCAAGCCTCAGCTACCTGAGTATCATCGCCACTAAATTCTACTCAGTCATTTATAAAGTGCAAATATATTCTCAAGTGAATCACCAAAAATACTAAAAGCCGATGTAACCAATAAACGAGCTTCACAGGCTATCTGTCGTCAAAAATATCACAATGTTATATCAGCAAACGTTAAAAATTCCTGCTTCCAGCCAATTCTTGAATAACATGAGCCTTGACCACCTGTTTTCGCTTGGGTGGAAAATTATGCTCTGCTAGGCAACGAGTTTGCATTATCGCAGGTGGGCGCTGTATGACTGAAGCAGTCGAAGCGCCCCTAAGCCCAAATAACTAAACTAAACTAACATTATCGCAGGGCTTTATAAGTCTTAGGTTGCATTCCCCTGCTCATATATTGCTATAACTTGAACAAATGTGACTCTGGGTGTACTTAGATACCTTGAAGTCTATTGAGGGAAGTCACGGGCAGCCTTAAGCAGGCACGCAAAGTTAACGTCGTATTCGAATTCCCATTTAAATAATTTACCAGCTATCAAACGAAACGAAGAAAACAATACGATCAATCAAAAACCTAGACAGGAAACTTGCCAAGGCTAAATGCACTCCTCTCTTCAACAGCCAATGCATAACAGAATATATCCTGGCAAAATAAACCGATATATATACATATTTGTATATATTTATATATATACAAATATGACCATGTATATATGTACATATATATATATATATATATATATATATATATATATATATATGTGTGTATATATATATGTGTGTGTGTGTGTGTGTGTGTGTGTGTGTGTGTGTGTGTGTGTGTGTGCGTGCGTGCGTGCGTGCGTGCGTCGTGCTGCGTGCGTGCGTGTGCGTGCGTGCGTGCGTGCGTGTGTGCGTGTGTGTGTGTGTGTGTGTGTGTGTGTGTGTGTGCGTGCGTGTGTGTGCGTGCGTGCGTGCGTGCGTGCGTGCGTGCGTGCGTGCGTGCGTGCGTGCGGTTGTGTGTGTGTGTGTGTGTGTGTGTGTGTGTGTGTGTGTGTGTGTGTGTGTGTGTGTGTGTGTGTGTGTGTGTGTGTGTGTATGTATCATAGCTTGCGATGTTTCATTTATTGAAGGATCCTGCAAGATCCTGCAGGATTTATATGCAGGATCCTGCAGGATTTATTTGCAGGATCCTGTAGTATCCTTGCATCAATTTGTCACACAGAGTCCTGCGGGATCCCTCACGACCCTGTCATGCACAATTGTGCAGGACAGTCCTGTAGGATTTTTTTTCAGTAGGGAAGCATCCGCGTTTCGTGCCTATTAACACGCGCCCTGGAAGGTCTCTGCAAATTATGCGCACTGGAGGGGGGAGCGGATTCCGCCCCCTCAGATGTCGGCTCATATTAAGGCTAGAGCAACGAAATTCGGAGAGTGGATGGACACGATGGTGAACTCTATTGTGTGCTAATTTCATGATCTTAGGTCAATATCTTCAAGGTCAAATGTGGTCAAAAGAGCAAACTTTTTCGGTTTTCCGTATCTTGGCTTCTCATTGTTATGGATCGCTGTGATTGTGTTTTAATGCTCCAAAATTGGCATTAATGGTGTCTTGGACATTACTAACGATGCAATGCAGATGTCAGATCAGCCATTTGACCTCAGATCACCAATACAGGAACACTTTATCAGGTCATTGCCTGCTCTAGTTACCGGAACCGGGCTGCCCACACAACTGCTCCGTTGGGCGGCTCGGTAAAATCGACTTCGCAAAGAAAGGAGTGAAATACATGAATAAAGTGTGGAAACTCTTAGGCACACAATGACAAACAGTAGATTTCCGGATGTGTGGGGAGTAACACGCAAAGTGACATCAATCGCATGACAGTCATTTGCATTTATGACAGCATTCCAGTTGACCAACTTTGTTTCCATTAGCCTGTCATGAACTTGACCTGACTTGACCTCGGCGACCTAACATGACTTTTAAATTATGTAGCATAACAATATGCATCAAACAAGTCGCTAGTGTTGCCAAGAACACTTCGTTTTTGCCAATATACGGCAAGCGCATCGGCGCCAATATTTGTGGCCCGGTGCTGATATTTTCTTTTTAACCTTAACGACCCCTAACTAGAAAAGTTTAACACGCCTCCCCCCCCCCCTCCCCCAGGGCGCGTGTTAAACCAATCGCAATATCCGGTTATTCCCGACAGTTACAGTCAGAACTCAATCATGACTTCACAAAACATATGGCCAATCGGCATTTAGTGAGTGGACTCTTGAAGTCGGTTAATCAATCCCGGTTTCCTGTAATAATGCGGATTCTGGAGGTTAAGCTTATTGTCAACATGCATTTTATCGTATTTTCCATCCGATATAACTATCCACATGGGTTTCCATACGAAGTTTCACACTTCATTCATCAGCAGCATGGGATTAATGGAAAAGTTATAGGCTGGATTGAATTCATGGTTCAGGAGAAGGAAACTAAGGTATTATGAAATGGATATCGATCTGAATGGAAGAATCCTGAGTGTTGTGCTATATGGCTTCGTTCCAGGCATCCTTCTCTTTATAATCTTTCTTAACAACATTGAGGTAAGGGTGAGGAAAATCTGCTTAAATTTGCTGGTGATATCAAGATGGTAACAATAGCTACACGGCTGGTCCTCTGAATGGATCTGGCCGGTCGGTCGGTCGTCCAGTCGGCGGCCTATTTGAGGCCGGCCGGCCGGCCGACCAGGGATGCTTCACCGGTGCGCTTATCAGTGGAGTGGGACGCTTATCAGCAATTGATAACACACTTGCCAAATTAGACGTCCCAGGGTGTGCGGTGCGGAAGACAAGCTTCAGCAGGGGGAGGGAGAACGGAACGATAATTTGCACCTATGGCCACGTTTCGACGGGGAAACTCTAAACTTTAATGCATGCAGGGCTACAATTAGACGTTTGTAATGACTCGCAAGCATTCGTAAGGACCCGTAGATGTCTGTAAGCGCCCGTAGACGTTCGTAAGGACCAGCAAATATCTGCAAATGTCCGTGGAGTTTCATAGTGGTCCGCAGCTATTCGTGAGGGCCTGTACACATCTCTATGTGATTATAGACGTTCGTGAAGGCCCGTATAAATTAATAAGGGCCCGTGGACGTTTGTAAGGGTCCGTATGCGTTCGTAGGGCCTGTAACCCTTCGCAACGACTCGTAGAGATTCTTAAACGTTGACAACAGCCTGAGTGACCATAAGAAGTGCTGTTTGCCTTTATATCTCCGCCATGGTGATTCTGTAGAAAACTAAGCATGGGCTCCATCTTAATGACATTCAGAAACATGCATTTACAATTTTTTCTTCAAATACCACCTCAACTAAAATGCAAATCTTCTTCTGCAGGTGCAATTGTAAAAAAAACACACAGCTTCAGCCTTGCCCCTTTTCAGAAGAGAACATAAATTAGCTTCCAATTAAAAAAAAATCACATTCATGAACAATTCGATCTGAAAATTGAGGAAGCTGAAGAAATGCCAAACTTATCCCAACCTCATTTTAGCTTTGCCTAGGTAAAAATGTGCAAAACGTCACTTGTAAACACTCAAAACTGCAATAATGAAACCTTAAATCATATCTCACACAGTACAGGTGAGAGTGGTCATATTTTAACCACATGAATCAACTTTGCATTGGAAAGGGATATCAAGAATTCAAATATTAACTAAAAAGTACATATTTCCCAGAAAATGTATTATAAGGTCTGATATTTTTGGCAATTACACCAGTATTTTTAGTGGCTACTAATAATTGGTACCACAAGAGCTACAGTGAAGAAATCCTGCACAACCACTTTCATGTTCAGAATATGGCACAACACTACAAAACAATTATATGTTTTAAAGTAGCTCTATGTGAGTGGTTAGATGACTTTGCTAGAGAACCATCTGAACATGGATACCATCTTCATTTTTTGAAATTCAGTAAACAGTACAATTACTGGTTTGGCCACACAAAAGCAGCAGTAGATTCATTTGTTCCATGCATTAAGTGTTTGGAAACTCCCTCTTACCCTACTACCACTACTGCCCAGCCATGATACAATGGGCAAGCAATTACCAAATTGTCCACAAGTTGGTGAATGGCACATTATGGCATAATTACATATAGCACACAGAAACAATAGGATAACTGACAGGGGACCAACGCACATGCTAACATTAATCACCAGATTGCATCAATGACATGCTGACCAAGTTGACATTGGGGTATTAGGCTTTAATTCACATAAATTGTCTGATGTGTGTTCTCAATATCAACCACGCCATGGATAAATTAATTTTGTGGATGGTGCCTTTCGGTTCAAAGCCACCGGCACGCTAACAGAATAAGATAGAATATCCAAGCTTCAATGAATGACTGATATGCTTCACAATCAACGGGGAAACTAATCGTAAGAAAGGCGCCATAATTGTGCTAAAATGAAAGCACCACATTTAGTATATTTATCAGTATAGTCCAAAACTAGAATATAATTCAGCAGTATTCTGGAATAAAAAAGCGCGTCTGGTATATGACGTTACTTGGCGTAGGTTTTGTGTAGTTTAAACTAACTATACTAGAACAGCCAACTTTGGAGTACCTGTTGTCTCTAGTTATCTTGACCTCAGCCACTCTTTTATGTGGCACCATAGCTGCTTGATGTTTTGGATGTGGACTGTGCTGTCTGACAGATCCACAAGATTGTTAGTGATGCAGTTCAATTATAATATCCTAAACTAACCTAACCTAGACTAAGATAACAGCCTTTGATATATAAAATATATTACTGCATAATATACTCTAGCCTAACCTAACTGGAAAACCAGGATCATCCAGAGTAATTTTGTTGGCCATGATGTGATGAATTATATGTGACTGACAAAGCTGTCTATCGATGACACAATCACAAGGAACTCTCAACCTTGAGAAAATTGGGCTTGATGAGGTTGAGCTGCAAGTATCCTTTCTCAGGAATAAATGTTCAATTAAGCCAGAAACATTAGGTTTTCTGTGGCCGAGAGTATTAAATCAAGTGCATGAAGTACTGAATATCTTCTTTCTGATGTCACACCAGGTACAAATAATCACATCAGGTAGCACAATCACACCAGGTACAGGTACAGATAATCACACCAGGTACTAAACAATGGGCTATAGGCAATGGCTATATTTGTGGAGTGAAGGTTAAGAAAGCAGTATAGGATTTCAATATTTTTCCTTGGTTGTGGAGTACAAAATTTTGAGCTGGAGTACAAAAAAATGGCTATGCACTTGCTGACAATTAACCTTGTTTTAGTGTGGCTGAAATCAATGTTCTTATCCACTTGTTACCCTGGCAGAGATGGTGGGCATTGCAAGGAACAGAAACCTGGTACCCCTGAAAATTGCTGATGCAAGGCACAACACCACTAGTTTGCCCTTAACACCCAGCACCATCCTACATGTCTCACAAACATTGCAAATGCTGAAAAATAGAGCTGGGTCTGATTCACTTACCCCAGTGACAACCGACGCCAATCACTGAGTTGGCAAACAGTTTTGTCTGAGTTAGATTGAAGCAGGTATTATGGATCCTTCACTGATACTGATGAATGCCAAATGCAGTTATATTTCAAGGGGACAAGTAGCCTAGGGGTAAGTTGCTTGTCTCACAACAGAAAGGTTGTGGGTTCGAGTATCACCTGTCGCTACTCTTCACCTGCAACCAATCAGCATGAGAGATTGGCAATACAACATGACTCAATGGTTGATGTGCTGTAAAGCCAATAGCCAACAAGTTATATTTCAAGGTGCATGATTTATCTTTGCACACATTTCCCCAAAAATATTTCACATTCATAAGTTCACAAATGGCATTTGTTTCTTCTTCACATCTCCTTGTAGAACCTGCTTGCTCCGGAGCCACTTTCAGGAAATATCAAGTGATTTTTTTGCATTCAATAGGCTCATTGTGTCTAAAAAATTGTCTCTTTAACAGATGACCTTTGATTGCTCATTCAAAGCACCTTAATGGCCAAACCAGGCTTCAAGTATTTACTCTGGTGATACCAAGTAGCAGATTGATTAAAGATACTCAAAAGCCAAACAAGGCAGCAGGACCTGATGATATTTATGCTAGGGTGTTGTGGGAAACTGAAAAGGAACTGGTATTTCCACTTAGTGTAATATTTTGTAGATCAGTTTCACAAAATGAAATTCAAACTGATTGGAAAAGGGCAAATGTAGTTCTTATTTTCAAGAAAGGAGAAAGAGGGAAAGTTGAAAACTATAGGCCAGTAAGTCTCACATCCCTAGTCTGCAAGGTACCCAAATCAATTATCAAGGATAGAATAGTTAGTTATCTGGAAGGTAGCAGATTGATTCAAGATACTCAACATGGGTTTAAAATAGGACGATCATGTCTAACAAACCTCTTGGACTTTTTTAACTTCGCCACAGAACAGTTTGATCAGGGAAATCAGGTTGATGTAGCATATCTTGACTTTAGTAAGGCCTTTGACAAGGTACCCCACAAATGGTTAATGATACAGCTTCAGTCCCATGGTATTGCAGGTAGCATCTTAAAATGGATAGAGTTGTGGCTTTCAGATAGACAGCAAAGAGTGATGCCAAATGGTACAAAGTCATCATGACAAAAGGTTCTTAGTGGAGCCCCCCAGGGGTCAGTACTGGGGCCACTACTGTTCATTATATTTGTAAATAACATTGAAAGTGGCCTAAGCAGTAAAGTTTTGAAATTTGGGGATGATTTGAAGGTCTTTAGGGCAATAGCAGGACAAGATGAGCATGTCTTGCTGCAAAAAGACAGACAAACTTGTGAAGTGGTCTGAAGAATGGCAAATGAAATTTAATTTTGATAAGTGCAAAATCATGCATGTAGCATATGAAGGCTCCATACTTGATGGGTGGCCAAGTGCTATCAGTGACTCAACAGGAGAAGGATTTAGGTGTTATTCTAAACACAAAACTGGGGGCATCAGAACAGACCAAGGAAGCCAGGAAGAAGGCACTGAGAATGCTTTGGGCAATAAATAGGAATGTATCATACAGAAGTGAGAAAGTGATCAGGAAGCTTTACTGTGCATATGTCAGGCCACATTTGGAATACTGCATCCAAGCTTGGTCTCCTAGCTATGAAAAAGATTGTTGGCTTTTAGAGAGAGTACAAAGGAGGGCTACAAAAATGGTTAATGGCATAAGCAACCTGGCATATGAGGAAAGATTGAAGAAATTGTATGTTTTCACTTAGATGTAGAAGGCTGAGAGGAGATCTCATGGAGGTCTTTAAATTTGTCCATGCTCTGGAGAGGGGATACCTTGGGGAAATGTTTGAATTTAACAGAAATGGTGCAATTAGAAGTCATAAATTCAAAATTAAAGTTAATCACAGCAGAACAAGGTTAAGGCAAACTTTCTTCACCAACAGGGTAGTAGAACACTGGAACCAGCTGCCAGAAAACATCGTCAGTAGCACCACATTGAACATCTTTTAAAGCAGCATAGACAATCATTATAAGAATAAAGGGCTTGCTTTTGAGTATTACAGGGAGGGCTGATTGACAGATTTGGTGAGCAACTGGTTCAGTGCACAGAGTGCAACCAAGAAGGGCCCTTGTGGCTCATAGTTGCACTGATCTTGTATGTCTTTATGTCTAAGTATCCCCAGATTTGCCAACTATGGATTTCTGGTACTTCTGGGGCTGCTGAAACTGCTAGTTGTTTTCAGGTATGGATTTTGATTGGTAGCACTCCACCAAACAATGTTGTTCTTCCTTTTCCCTTCTGGAGTACAAAATATTTAATTTAGTATAGTTGGAATCCTGGAGTACAAAATGTATTGGTATGCATGACACCAACAAACACCAGTTTTTCCAACAATAAGAAAGTGAATTTATTTGCCAACTCAAAAGTAATCATTTGGTGAGAAAAGAAGTGGTTGCATCATCTTACTCATGTAAAAATACATTGTATTTTTTAAATCATAAAAATCATCATTTAACTTGGTCAGAATATTTACCAAAGCATGCCATCCATTCAGTGATCTGAAACTCTGGTCCAAGATGTCAAGTTCTGCCACTACAAGGAGACGGTAATAAAGGCTTATCTAAATATTACTTATGCATACAGAACTATTTGTAGCTAAATTTTGTATGCTTACCTGATACTTGCATACATGGTTTGCAGTAGCACAACTGTGCTTTTCAAGGTTGGAGCAAGCAAATGTTGACAGACAGGCCATGTTAGGCAAACAATTATAAATTTGGAAGTAATTGATAATCAGCTCCTTGGGGATTTGCAGTTGCTATATACCCCACTACATGTGGGCTTCCATCACCCTTTTCAGGTGGTGTTTTTTCATTTAAATGTTTATTGGAGCTAATTTCACATCACCTTCCAACCCACATAATTGAGCCTATAAAATGCACAACCAATCTTCCAATCTGTGCATATGCTGTCATGATGCATTGATGGGGACTTCATATTTCAACTCTGTAAGTCTTACATTCTATGTTGAAGGTATGGAGCTCGAGCTGATAGTGGTGAACAACCACTTCTTGGAGATCATACTGCAGGTACCTTAGTTTTAGTTGCATGTTGTTAATTTGATGTGGATCGTACAGGAGCAGTTTTACTACACAGACCCATGTTGTCCCCTGTGGTTCAGCTAGTCTCTCAGATGCTAACAATATTTTGTGATCTCACTTCACCATGAATACTTATTGTGTATTTTATGTAGTTTATGTGGATGGAAATGTTCATTATCATCTTAATATTTCTTTGCTCTCCAGTTTTTGCCTTTGTTTGTGATGCATGGTCTTGATCAGTGTTTCTCAGCTGTGGTTGGAAGAGGAGAGCAACCAGTTCATGACAGTTTTTTTTTGTGTTTGGCTGACTATTGATGTAACCCTGACTATTGAAGTAACTTGACTTGCCCTTGGGCCGAAACAATGTTAGAGTTCGGACTTGTGCTTCTCTGTGACTTATGCCGCTGAACACAGCACCAACAGGACTAAAACAAGCACTGATTTGGTTGTGTATGCTTAATGTATGACTCTCCTGAGCCTTCAGAAAGGATAGATGCCAATATTTAGCTTTTTGATGAAAATATGGGGAATAGCGAGGCATAATGGTTCTTGCATGCTCTTCATTATAGAAGCAGAGAAATGGAGATGGTTAGCAAGAAAAAGAGGAGAATCAACATGAAGTGGATTCAGCACTATTAACTTGATGCCACACACCAAGTTACTTATTTTCTCGTCAGAATTGCTCTGCATGTGGCTGTGGCATGTGCTGTACCTCTATTACTGTCTAGGAGGAAGCACGCCGTGACATCTGGCGATGCTGGAGTGCGTCCCTCAGCACTTCGTGGAATCTAGCATTACACCCATGTCATTGCATAGAAATATATAGCGACCTAAAAGCCCCTTCCCATCCAAAAATGATATATCACATTGGTCGAGCCCCTCCCAATCCAAAAATATATGGTGCCTGTGTTAAGGAGGGACCTGTTGTATCTGTGTGTGTGTGCGTTGGTGCGTGCGTGCGGTTACGACAGCTTTCGTCATGTGTATTGGTCCGGCTTGAAGTTGTGTGCCTGCTACATGACATTACTGACATTGCTGATACCGCTGGTGATTAAATAATAGGCCTTGCACGGTTTGTCCGGCTGTTGATGACAGCCGCCGATGCTCAGTGAGTTGATCCTGACAGCAGCTGACCCAGTCGTGCGGTGTGACACGGACGGTGATGCGGGCGGTGGCGTGACCAGTGCTGGTCTGTGACGTCTGACCAAGCGCGTGCTCGTCCTGACCGACAGAGGCGGGCGATGGCGCGCCGTCGGTCGGCGGCCTGCGCGGCCTTCTACGCTCGTCCGCCTACAGCCTGTACGTGTTGCTGCTGCTGCTACTGGCCTACCTGTTCAACCAGCTGGACCGCTACATGCTGGCGATCGTGGCGCGGCCGAGCGCGCAGGAGATCGGCTTCGGCGACCGCGGTTGTCTGCTGAACTCGTCGGCCGACACGTCGCTGACGGACGTCGATTGTGCCAACTGCACGTCTCAGACCAGGTGGGTGGCGACCTATCGTCAGAAGGCGGTGTGATCTTGGCGACCCCATCCTTCATTAGGGATGCCCCCACCCACACCTAGGCACAAGACACAAGACACATCGTTGTTTCGTGGGCGGGAAGGGGCTGGCTGGGCAGGATGGAGTTCGACTCAGTGCGTGTTGTAGCCAATGCAATCAGAGATGTCATCGCTAGCTGCGTTGCAGCGCGTGTGCGATGGGTCAGGTCTGTGAGACCCAATCGCAATGTCCTGGAATGCATATATTTAGGTTGAAAACGACGCCTATCAGTTTTTTTCCTAGGCCAATACTTTTATTTCCCTTTTGGAAAGACGTAACGTGCGAAACCCGCACATTTACACCACTAAGAAACCATTCTGTGAATTCGAGCACGTTTATATTATTGCAAAGAACCGAAAGCGCGATGAACACAATGAATTACAGTCACGACGGCTCTCGCGACCCAACTCACACACAGTCTGGAGGAGAAGAGAGCGCTCTGGCGGACAGCTATCCGGCTATGTGCGTCCCAGGCACTGAAATGACCAGTGATGCGTCTGCGGCACACTTCGGGCCAACAAGGACGTCAGCTAACCATAACATTCTCCTCATGAAAAAGAAACGCCACCTCCCGAAACATGAGATGCGATTCTAGCGCCACCAGTGAAGGTCATCCACAACAGAACAGCTGATCGGCTGACGTCACGCGTCAACCCGCGACGCACGAGCATACGTACCGGAAACACACGGCTAAGTTTTAGCGAAACAACTAACATTATAACACTACTGCAAAGTTTACAGATACAAACGCTGCATTGGTTGCACTCGTCTCCCGCTGTGGGAGACGAGTGCAGCCAGTGCAGCGTTTGCGGAGATATCTGCAGAGATATACGGCGATATCTCCGCGGATACATGTTCAGCGCTATCAACCCCGGTACCGGACGGGCTCATCGCAGTATCAGCCGCCTCGAGCACCGGTGATGGGACGGCAGTCGGAGACGAGGCGTCACGGTCACCTCTCGCATCACGCACGCTCGGCACAGGCTCAGCAACATCGAGAACAGGCAATTGGACGGTGACGACTTGGGCTAACATCTTGTGTCCTCCAGCCCCGCCTGAATCGGTCGGGCGCTCCTCACGCTGCTGAGTGCCGACAGACGCGACCACACACCGTTTCCGGTTGCTCCCGTGCACAAGCGCGCTTCGTTTATGACCCATCTGTATTACATAATCAGGTCTCATGACCTTGGTGCTCGTGAGCGGGCCCCGATACCTGTCAGACAGCTTTTTGGTCCTATCGGGTTTCACTGCCTGAACTTTCAGCATGACCTGCTCACCGAACTGAAAATAACTCGTTGAGTCCACCAAACTGTGCCTCTGAGTCACGTACATATTTTCCTTCACCTTGTTACGGATCTCAGCGACCGCTGCATTCGAGTATGCACCCTGCGTACGTTTCGTTTTTGAGAGTGACCTCGTCAGAGCTCAGCTCCGACCAGTGTTGGATTTTCACTTCTCGGTCTTGGATTCGGAGTGTATAATTTCTTGGCTTGCCAAAGTATGGAGTGTATAATCTTGAGAAGCACTATGTTATGGGGTGTATAATTTCCCAGTTTGCAAAATTAATGGGGTGTATATTGAAGCACCAAGTAACGGAGTATGTACATTTGATAAATAACGAAGTGTATACATTTGGAAAAATCCAGTGATATTTCCTGGAATGAAGAATATAAACCCAGGGGCCTCGGTAGCTTAGATGGTGGAGCGTGGGACCCGAATCTCGCGGCCGGCGGCATTTGCAGAGACCACCCACGACCAATCGGTGTGATAGGTTGGCGACGCTATACAACCTTGCGGTTGAATGCGTCGTAAAATAACCCGATAATTCTTCTTCTTCAAGAATAAAATGCCTTCAAGTCTTTTGTTAGGTTCCTATCCTAGTGTCACACAGACAACCAGATAGGGTCCACCACACATCGTCGTCTGAAGTCATCCACGTTACGTGAATGACTTATAAGGCAACTTCCCGAGCAATGGTAGAGAAAATGATCACAAAAGTATACTTAATCGATGTCAACCAAGTTTATATATCAATGCCTGCAACTCCTGACATACCAACACCGCATAAGTAATACAAATTCACAACATATCTCGAGAGCAGGACGTTCGTGCACCGACTGGGTCTAAAATGGCAGGGTCTAAAATGGCAGGGTCTAAAATGTTACTTCGGGATATGGGTTTCGGAATATATATAATGGTTTAAGGAACGTTATACTAAAACAGTCCGTCTAAAATCTTTTTTTTTCTCTAGACCATGAAATTTTCTTTTTTCAAGTGAGAAAGCTGAAAAAAAAATTGAAGTCAATTCTTATTAATATTAAATGCATTTCGATGCACACACAGCAGAGCGTAGTGATTTTTTTATTCAACGAAGGATTTTCTTTAAAGCACTTCGCTGCCAGCCGGATGGAATTGACTGCGTGTTTGGCTCCAGGTATTAACTGGGAGTTGGTGTTAACAGACCATGTAGGTAGGTAGGTACCTACCTACTTACATATATCAAATATCTGCACTGTTATTCGAGTTATTGATTTGGATAAACCAAAGCTGTAAGATTGTGTTGTGTGACGGGATATCTTCAGATAATACAAGGAGCAGTACATGATAATATTAATTGCTGCGATGTTTTGCCGAGAAGCGTAGCAATGAACAAAACTGATTGCTTTGCCTTTTATCTGGAAAATCCTGTTTTCACTTACCACATGTTGAAGCGTGAATGTTTTTCTTTGAAAATTTGGGCTGGGCCTCTTCAGTGCACATTGACTGCAGATATTATAGATATGCATGCATTCAAGCATTATTTGTGCATTCATGAAATGTTCAGGGAATTGTTAGGTGCATCCTGCCCCCAGTCTCCATTAAATAACATTATACTTTTAACATTTCTGGTCTCTTGACTTTCTGAATGGAGAAATTTGCAGTTTAAGGTGATTTGATTTCTTGAAATTTATTTTTTGTGCAATGATTATGAATGTGTTCATAATGTAGGTACCTACATGATGTGACCATACATTTTTTTGGCAAGTGCAGCTGGGTAACAAAATGACACCAAAAAAGTGGCTCGGGTTTGGTTTGGAAATATACCATGAAATGTAATGTTGAAAATGAAGAAAATAAGCTGCAGCCTAACTGGATGCAAGAAAGCCTTTTTAGTGGAAATTTTCTAAGCAATTTTTTCCTTAAAAAAAACCAGGGCCTATTATAACCAAACAGCCTATGCTATCCTGAGTGGTTTTTTAATAAAAGAAACTTTTTTATATAATCCTGAATGATCCCCAAAGGAATTTGATAAATGGCTAACTTACAAAAAAAAATTAATCTAGCATAACTTAGCCAAACCTAATACCTTTGTATGCTTTATGGAGGCAAAATGTGTATAAAATGTGTGTGAAAAAGTAATAGTGCCCATGAAAATTCCTATGCTGTGGCAAAACATGGCTTATATCCACCAGTATTTTGGGAATTTGGGGGAAGTGCTACACTTTGTGGCTTACCAGTTGTGTGGATGCCACTCTAGCTCTTGGTGTTCATCCATACATTCTTCTGGGTACATCTGGACTCTGTTCTGAGGTTTGTCCACAAATGGAGAACAGACATATGAATGCATTGGTGGCTGTTTATTAATTCACCTGCACTTCACTAGAAATCACACATGCACAAATGGAATGATATGGAAGATAGAATGTTATGAAATATGGAATGTTCAGTGGCATTAAGATCATATTCAGACTGCAGTGCTCCGTATTTTGCCATCTGTTGACATCTCTTGTACTTGTGCATGCTAGCAAGCTGGTATTCTTCCAATCTGGCTGGCATCTCATTTTCGGCTCCACTCCTGCCTCCTCTTGGAATGTGCCTACAGATGACCTGAAATAACAAATGTGTATTATCATCAATTATACTGAAAGCTTTATGTGGTAGGGGACCCAGTATGACTGAATCTTCCTCTCCACCCAAGTTATCACTATTGTATAATAACATCTAGCTGTCTTGCTAGTTAAGCATGTCTTCATCCAGCAATGCAAGGGGTGTATTATTTCCGGAGTGTATAATTCTTTGGATGGCAAACGTCCCAAAAAAGGCCCACTTTTCCAACGCTGGCTCCGACACCACAGGATGACGCTGCTCGTTACCGGTGACCAGCTCGAAAGGCGAGTAGCCAGTCATCACGTGAACGCTGGTACCCACTGGTCCCAGTCATTCTGGTTTTTGCTGACATAAAATTTCATGGAGTCACAGAGAGATCGGTTGAACCTTTCGGTCTGACCATTTCCAGCACCATGAGCCGGCGAGCAGCGCAGCTATTTCATACCAAGCTTCTGACATATCGCTCTGCACAACTCACTTTAAATATTACGTCCCTGATCCTTCAGACGCAGCGTCTTCAGCACACCAAATCTGTTGAACAACTCAATGAAACAGTCGGTGATCGTAACTACCAGCTGATTTGGCTGACAATATGTCCCTTCGAAAATGGGCATATTTCTTGATATTTCCCTATACATAGGGATATATATAGGGTATATAGGGATATACATAGGGACATTATATACATATACATAGGGATATACGTAGGGACATATTCATATTTCCCTCCCTCCACCCACTTCGAAAAGAGGTCTGGACACAACAGAACGAAACGATTGTCTGATTTTGTGAGCGAAAACGGTCCTAACGCGTCCGCGGACCACTGTGCAAATGGTTCCACCAAACACAGGAATAGATTCAATTCCCTCTCGGCTGCCACGATTGGGCCGTTTTACTCGAGCATACGCCTCACAAGCTCTGCAGTATGCCCTCACATCACACTTGATTTTTAATCAAAAATAGTGCGGAGTCAGCCGCGCTAATGTACGCGCCGCTCTAAAGTGAGCCGACATCCGTAAATAATGTACAAGTTCCACCACATCTCTGCACATGCACTTACCACTGCTTGAGGTTCACCGACACTCCGAGCCTCATCAACACTGAGTTACGAACAAACAACTCACCCGGGCTGCGTATGTAGAACCTGATCTCATCAGAGTCCACTCGAGAGGTCGCCACTCCAGGCCGGATACGCGGGATCACAGCCGCCAGGTCCTCGTCTCGGGCTGTCTCGCGCTGCAGGCGAGTGCACATGTCACCTGTTGGTGACGTCACTGGCTGCTGTGTTTTCAGCAGCTGTTTGGGCGGTGTGTCAGTGGCCTGCACCGGTCGTACTGGAACCAGCTCTACTGCCTCCTCTGCTTCTCTCACTACGCGTGCAACAGTCCCCTTGCTGACAGCAGTTGTCGCCACGTGTGCAGCTGTCAAAGAACAAAAAAAAAAATATTTGTTTCGCGTCACCAGTGCCACAGCCGCGTCACCAATGCCACAGCCGCGTCACCAATGCCGCAGCCGCGCCACCAATGCCACAGCCGCGCCACCAGTGCCACAGCCGCGTCACCAATGCCACAGCCGCGTGAACAATGCCACAGCCACGCCACCAATGCCGCAGCCGCGTCACTAATGCCACAGCCGCTTCACCAATGCCACAGCCGCTTCACCAATGCCACCAAAGCCGCGCCACCAATGCCGCGGCCGCGTCACATGCCACAGCCGCGTCACCAATGCCACAGCCGCGTCAACAATGCCACAGCCGCGCCACCAATGCCGCGGCCGCGTCACCAGTGCCACAGCCGCGTCACCAATCCAAGCCGCCTCACCATGCCCACCGCGTCACTGCCGCACCAGTCCCACAGCCGCGCCACCATCCACCAATGCCCACCGCTAACATGCACAGCCGCGTCACTAATGCCACAGCCGCTTCACCAATGCCACAGCCGCTTCACCAATGCCACAACCGCGTCACCAGTCCCACAGCCGCGCCACCAATGCCGCGGCCGCGTCACCAGTGCCACAGCCGCGTCACCAATGCCACAGCCGCGTGAACAATGCCACAGCCACGCCACCAATGCCGCAGCCGCGTCACCAATGCCGCAGCTGCGCCACCATTGCCGCAGCCGCGTCACCAATGCCGCAGCCGCGTCACCAATGCCGCAGCTGCGCCACCAGTGTCACAGCCGCGTCACCAATGCCACAGCCGCGTCACCAACATCACGGCCGCGCCACCAATGCCGCGTCACCAATGCCACAGCCGCGTCACCAGTGCCACAGCCGCGTCAACAGTGCCACAGCCGCGACAGCAGTGCCACAGCCGCGCCACCAATGCCACAGCCGCGTCACCAATGCCACAGCCGCGTCACCATCCGCAGCCGCGCCACCATTGCCGCAGCCGCGTCACCAATGCCGCAGCCGCGTCACCAATGCTGCAGCCGCGCCACCAATGCCGTAGCCGCGTCACCAATGCCACAGCCGCGTCACCAATGCCACGGCCGCGCCACCAATGCCACAGCCGCGTCACCAATTCCGCAGCCGCGCCACCATTGCCGCAGCCGCGTCACCAATGCCACAGCCGCGTCACCAATATCACAGCCGCGCCACCAACACCGCAGCCGCGCCATCAATGCCACAGCCGCGCCATCAATGCCGCAGCCGCGTCACCAATGCCGCAGCCGCGTCACCAGTGCCACAGCTGTGTCACCAATGCCACAGCCGCGCCACCAATGCCGCAGCCGCGTCACCAATGCCACAGCCGCGTCACCAATGCCACGGCCGCGCCACCAATGCCACAGCCGCGTCACCAATTCCGCAGCCGCGCCACCATTGCCGCAGCCGCGTCACCAATGCCACAGCCGCGTCACCAATATCACAGCCGCGCCACCAACATCGCAGCCGCGCCATCAATGCCACAGCCGCGCCATCAATGCCGCAGCCGCGTCACCAATGCCGCAGCCGCGTCACCAGTGCCACAGCCGCGTCACCAATGCCACAGCCGCGTGAACAATGCCACAGCCACGCCACCAATGCCGCAGCCGCGTCACCAATGCCGCAGCTGCGCCACCATTGCCGCAGCCGCGTCACCAATGCCGCAGCCGCGTCACCAATGCCGCAGCTGCGCCACCAGTGCCACAGCCGCGTCACCAATGCCACAGCCGCGTCACCAACATCACGGCCGCGCCACCAATGCCGCGTCACCAATGCCACAGCCGCGTCACCAGTGCCACAGCCGCGTCAACAGTGCCACAGCCGCGACAGCAGTGCCACAGCCGCGCCACCAATGCCACAGCCGCGTCACCAATTCCGCAGCCGCGCCACCATTGCCGCAGCCGCGTCACCAATGCCGCAGCCGCGTCACCAATGCTGCAGCCGCGCCACCAATGCCGTAGCCGCGTCACCAATGCCACAGCCGCGTCACCAATGGCACAGCCGCGTCACCAACATCACGGCCGCGCCACCAATGCCACAGCCGCGTCACCAATTCCGCAGCCGCGCCACCATTGCCGCAGCCGCGTCACCAATGCCACAGCCGCGTCACCAATATCACAGCCGCGCCACCAACATCGCAGCCGCGCCATCAATGCCACAGCCGCGCCATCAATGCCGCAGCCGCGTCACCAATGCCGCAGCCGCGTCACCAGTGCCACAGCTGTGTCACCAATGCCACAGCCGCGCCACCAATGCCACAGCCGCGCCACCAATGCCGCAGCCGCGCCACCAATGCCGCAGCCGCGTCACCAATGCCCCAGCCGCGTCAACAATGCCACAGCCGCGTCACCAGTGCCACAGCCGCGCCACCAATGCCACAGCCGCGTCAACAATGACGCAGCCGCGCCACCAATGCCGCAGCCGCGTCACCAATGCCACAACGGACTGACTGACTCATCGACTGGCTGAATGAATGACGGACTGACGGTCTGACTGAATGAAAGATTGGCGGACTGACGGAATCTGTCGCACTGATTGTCGCACTGACTGACTGACTGACCGACTGACTTGGGAAATGCATCGTGAGGCCCTAGATATACCACCGGGGCTGGGAGATGCATTTGGATTGAGCCCAAACATTTGTTTGATGCGTTGGTGCCAAACTTCTCCAAAATGAAGGGCATGGAGAAGGGATTCGACTGCGGGTGTCAAAAGCTCGCGAAGCGAGCAGCATAGGGCAGGTAAGCCCGGCGGAGGCCGGGCGTCCTGACCTAGTCTCAACATTTATTATCAGATGAAGGACGACAGATGGGATCAAGTGGAGTTGAACAAATTAAAACCATACTTGGCTCCGTGGCCCTCGTCCTTCAACAAGACTAGAAGGGACGAGGTAGCCATCTGTCGTCTTAGTGGTATCTGTGGTCACACTCCTGCGACACATAGGCATTTATTGTGCGGGGACGACAGACCGAAATGTGTTAGGTGTAATGCTGCGCTGACTGTGCACCACGTGTTAGTGGCGTGCCCAGCATACACAGAAGAACGCAGGCGCCACTTCGGATATGACGCGAATACTCGGAAGTTGAAGGACCTATTTGAAGATGCCTCCCGATTTATACACAATAGAGCGGTTTTTTTGCTTCCTTGAGAAGATAGGAGTTGACGTAATATATTCACCTGCCTGACTGATAAACTGCTTTCTCAGATTTTATATAAAGTGCCTTAGTAGCTACCGATGCTTGACTTTTGTATGTGACATTGTAACGCGTGCTTAGGCAACCTTGTTATGGGTGCAATATAACCAAATGTGGTTGACGCACCCTAAAACCCCAATAATCATAATCAATAGCATCCAACCAACCGAAGTGATAAACAGGCAGATCACCAATGCTGAACTCACAGTCACTTTGAAGGAAATATGCATATATATATATATATACATGTGTGTGTGATCCCATATATGTTTCTCGCCTCCGCGCCGCCACGATTACTTATTTGCAAGCAGCACCCACTGGCGTAGCGGCCTTCGTCCATATACATCACTTCTGTTTGAATGAAAGCATCAAATTGCTGTTAAATAGCCGGGTGTTTTCACTTACTTCCTTGACATGCTGCTCATCTTCTGATACCACCTATCTGGGTTGGTGCACAGGATTAGTTGCAATATTTGCATCAACAACGGTCAACAGGTCAACTACATTTCTGAGACAGCTCGCCCCGTCCATTTACGGCTTAACGAACACCAACAAAATGCAAGGTACAGCATACCGGACACGCATATGAAACTATCTTACAGAAGCTCACAGCAGTAACATTGTATAATTTATCCCATCATACTTCTTTTCGACATCATTAAAATGTGGAAATGAAATATGCATCATGATTTACTGTACAATGCAGTCGCTCACGCTCAGAATTCATAATACCAGCTGTATGAATACTGACCTCACTTAGCATCTTCTAGCCATTTTTTGCTGCATATAATATAGCAAATACAAATGGAAGCAAAGATGCCTGAAAACAGAAGTCAGAACTGAAATGAGATATCTGCATTGTTGTGTCATGAAAAACAAAAGGATACATCAGGAGAAAAGCAACCAGCCAGGTAGTTCAATGAAAAAGTATGTTTTTAGTGTGGCATGTGTTGTCTAGTGCAGTGCCCTGGAATACTTAAATTTTGGTGGAGACCCACACTCAACAACACTTTTTGGAACATCACTTGGAACATAACATGGCCTCAGCACAATTATGTTTTCTTGCTACGTGTCATGACTTAGGTCCGTAGTATTTAAAACCCTTATGGCTTGCCAGTAGCACTACCCTGATTTGAAAATGCATTATGCTGGCATACCCAATGTTTTACATTGAGGAATGTTTCACAAGTTTCACATTGTACATGGGGTTTAGGTTGCATCAACTGCATTGGTCATGTATTGTGAAAGTGCATGCTTTGCTGTCTGTGCCGTGGAATGATAGTCTGTGCATGCTAAATATATAGTAGTGATGAATTGATCACTCGTGCATTACACATTGCCTGCTGATGCACACAAAAGTAAAATTAAAAAATCAAAGACAAATTAAATGAAGAAAGCATGAGATAAAATTTAGCCTGTTCACCTCAGATAATTGAAGCATATCTGGTTACCTTACCCCCTTCTTCTTAAAAAATTGGTGACCACATAGTCACAAGGCATGCAGTAAATAACATCGGCTTACACGAATAAATGTAATATAAAGCTGCATTATCAAAGAAAGCAGCTGACCTGATACCTGATACCTCAAAGCAGCTCACTGTCACCAGCTGGTCTTATGCTGATATGTATTGTTCCCCAATCCTTATAGTTGACAGTTGGGTTCCAAGTTTCGGCTCCATAGGTATACTAGGCAAGTAATGGTATTACACAGCATAATGTAGGTTCCATCATAATTAAATTTCAAGCATCACGGGATATATGCAGTTATGTATAGAATGGATGGTGGACAGGCTGTGTCAGTTTTGTGTTTTCATTTCAAATGTTACGCATGCATTTGTATGCTGGTATGGGACACATAGCGACATGCAGACTGCTGCTAAGTTTTGCATCCTAGCCTAACATGCCTGCCATAACTGGGAGCATGGCAGTGACAGTATGTGTTTGCTACAAACATGCGAAAATGTTTGTTTATTAATGTGAATGACTGCAACATGGCCACTCATTTCAGTGTATGCATTTACAATGCGCGTTTTTCAGTCAATAAGCAAAGTAATACCAGAAAAGAATCTTTGAGTGAAGAAAGATAGTTATTTTGGCTTTAGGGTGTATAGTCATATATAGCATGGAAGGTACAACTTCACAAAGATATAACCTACCATAATATAGCATAGCATAGCATGCCATAGCATAGTTATCACTATAGCCTAGCCTAGGATAGTGTAGCCTTGCCTAGCCTAGCGCAGCCAAACCCAAAATAGCACAATGCAGCATAATGTAATGTAACCTAGCCTAACCTCTTCTCAGAACAAATATCATTGAAAAACTAACCTGACAACCAGGCCAAATTCCTCTCATTCTTTGCTGGGCGCTAAATGACCAACCATGGTCGATGCGCCCTAAAACCACAATCACACACACACACTCTCATTCTTTGCAGATTGAAAGTGTTCTCAAAATGTTTCACATTTCCCACAAATAACCTAACCTATCCAAACCTCTCATTTTGCTTTGCAGAGGATAAACATTTCAAATGCACGTGGTAAATGCTTTGAACATCAATAATATCCAGCAACCTGCAGCTGCTTTGGTTGTCAAACAATTGGTGATAAAGCAATGGTGTTTTATATTATTGATATTGAACATTAGTTGATACTTTCTTTTTTACACTCCTCAATATGCCCCAACCCCTCATGCATTTCAAATCTGAACTTCTCAGGGCGTATGAACCGAACGCTCGAGCTTTACACACTGCCAATACGGAAATAGGATAGGTATAGCTCACGCTGGAACCAAAACCTTACACCTTGCAGCCTGCATATTGCTCGAGACTCTGAACCCTCTCGAGCCAGAGCCTAATCATGAGATCATGAGCCTCTTCGCTAACATGAGCATTATTATATGTTATTTAAAATATTGTTATTTGCATTAGTCGCATTGCATTGAATATATGTTGTTTGACTTCGTCTCACTGTCGTCACGATTGTCACAGCCTATGCTAGTGTTGCAATATTATATTGTGTTTATGATCCATTTTTAACACAACTTCCACCTACAATTGCAAAGCAAACTGATATAATGCCATCAACATATCAACCATGACGATTTTAATGCAATATTTTTAGAAGAAAACTCATTGATTTACAGCATTCGGGATAGGAATCCAGTTTCGCCAGTTTCTGCACTATTTCGGCTTTTGTTTGTCAAAACTAGGCGACGAAAAAAAATTTGTTCGCGGCTCGGCCACGCGCCTTGGCCTTGGCATGCAGCTCAGCCGTCTCCAGCGCGACGACACCGGGGAAGGGTTGATGGTCGGCATTGTTTGTTGGAATCGTCATCAGCCCACCGTCGTTCTCGTTCACACTGGTACCTCGAACTCAGCCTTGTGCGCGCGCTCGTCTGATGCACTCGATTTGGCTCTGGTTTGGCTCGTTTCGGCCAAGCCAAGTGTGCATTGGGCCGCTTGATGTGCCCGAGTGCATACTTTGTTTTAATTTATTTCATTAGGAACATCGTAAGGTGACATTTATAATAATCTTCTCACAAGTGAATCATCATCATATGTGAAGCATAACATCATCGACCAACGCATCTAGCAAATCAATGAAAGATAACGCACCACTGCTTATTAAATCCAACCCTATTCCTACTCTTAATCATGATTTCCTCAATCTCCCTTTCACACAGAAGTCGTGTTTTCATAATTGAAATACGAAGATGCGAACCGGCACATATAATACGCTTTCCTACGATGACAACATAACTCATGAAAGGATTTTTATGCACATCCAATAGAACTTCTATTTTTATCAACCTAGTCATAAGCAACTGCCAAGGATCTAAACCATTGATCTACGTCTTTCCAAAATAGTTTAACGTGTTCACAATCCTACAGATTGTGTTTTAACACGCGCCTTGGAGGCTGTGAAAATCACGCGCGCTAGAGGAGAGGGGAAATCTCCTCCCCTAAAATATCGGCTCCTATTCAAGCTAGAGTAACGAAATTGTCACGGTACATGGGTACGCTGGTGATCTCATTTGTGTGCAAATTTATTGACCTTAGGACAATAGCTTCAACGCCAAGTGAGATCAAATATGTTACAATTTACTTGTCTTGAGTAACTTGGCCTCACATTGTTGGATGACATATGGATCGCTTCGATTGGTTGTAAATGCTCCGAAATGTGCAATACAGATGATAGATGGGGCTTTTGTCCTCAGCTCATTTATATATCAGCACTTTATCGGGTTAGTTGCCGGTTCCAGTTACCGAAATCGGGCTGTCCGCCCAACTGGTCGGGAGGGTAGCCCAGCGCAATCAGCTTCACGAAGAAAGGGCTGAAGTGCAAACATGAAATATGAAAACGCTTTGATTCATGATGACAAAACCGGTAGTTTTTAGGATGTTTAGGAAGTAGCATGCAAGTTGTCATGAATTGCGTAACACTAATATGCGTTCATCACAACCTTCCAGTTGATCAAGTTTGGTTCCATTGACCTATGATAAACTTGACCTCGGTGACCCAACTTGACCATGCAGCTATACAGCAAAGCAATATACATAAAACAAGTCGCAAGTATTGCCAGGAACACTTCCCTTTTGTCGATAGACGGGAAGCGCATCAGCGCCGATTTTTGTGTTCTGGCGCCGCAAATTTTGTATTTTGTCGTCCTCGAACTCGAAACATTTTCAACCCATTTTCGTGTTTCCTTTAAGCGACGTGCCTGACATTTCTAAGCAGATACTTAAACAATTGCGTATATCGACCGGTAAAATCTTCAGTTATTGACGAAAACCCTGAGGGGTGGGCGAATTTCGCTCCCCCTCCAGTGCGCGAGTTAATTAACCCATTTCTCGCAGTTATCTTCCACATAGGTCACAATGCAACACTTGTTTGCAGTACAAAAGTACATCTGTGACAAGTATAGTAGATATAATTTTATCCTGCAACTTTGTATTTTAGTGGGACAATAATTTCTTCAGATATGCATGCAAAACAACAGGTACCGAGTAGGGAAGGGGACAATGCTCCTTGGGTTTGCTTCTGCCTTGTATTGTTGTCAGGGCATAGGTTACCACCATGTGTGCATTGCCGTCACTCGGGCACGCTGCCTGATTGGTTCACCTACCTATCTGCCAACCCTCAAGACCCGTCACGTCTCCAACTCATGTGTTGATTCGATGGCCAAAAGCATACCAGATATGTTCACGATGACATTTACAAAAAGAGATGCATTGTTTGCCTTTAGCCCGCCCCGCACATGGTCATTCTACCCGAAATTCAGATGCTGTATGACATGGCTTGCGAATTCGCCAGTCTAACTGAGTTTCGGTGCAATCTTTGTACACGGCTACCCTTCGTGAAGTGGTGTGGCTATGAGGCGATCGGCAGAGTCGTTGCTGATCGTGTCCCAAAGCCCCCGCAATCAGTCAAGATAGCCCATGTAACTTCGACGGATCGCCGATAGCCGGTATGACCTTAGCTTATCCTAGCTGATCCGTGTGACCGTAATAACCCAAATGTGTAACCTTGACCGGTTCAGATGGCCGTTGTAACATACACTGAGCCCAGCCTGGCCGTGTGGTCTGAACTTGGCTCAGATTGGTCATGTGATCTTGACCGGAACGGAGACGACCTGGACTGGGGCCAGCTGGGCCATGTGACCTAGACTGGGCCAAAGCGATCCGTGGGACCTGGACTGACCCATGTGAGTAGGTTGCCTAGGCTGACCCAGGTGACCCGGTGACCTGAGCTGACCATGTCGGGGCAGGTGTCTGTTGCTGGTTGACAGTGCGAACTTGCCCGGATGCAAGTGGGACTTCACGGGTACTGGCACCCGGTACAACCTGCTAGCTGGGCCGGTCTTCATACTGATATACACGTTCGCCGGCATCCCGGTGGGCGTGGCCGCCGATCTCTACAACAGGAAGGTGAGACCTCCTGTACGACTGGTGGAACGCAGGCGCATCACCAGTGTCGGAACCTTTTCAGGCCACTTCATAACCCTCCAGACGTCCCCCCTCCTCTGTATGACCCTGGATAAAAATAAAAATAAACACACGGAGGATGCTAAGGCGATTTGTTTTGATCTCTACAATGTTCACAGTTACTATTTGTAAATAATGCAAAGCGACTTAACTTAAGTTATATCAAACATTTATTGAGCGAGTGATAGAGATAGAACCCACCAAAATTATCGCCTTATGCAGGCGATCAGACACTGACACAGCTATTCTCCGTTTTGTGGAGTTCAGGTTTTACAACTCATGTCTGACAACATATACTAATGAAGGTAGTCTCGGACACAAAACCCCTGGTATCGTCCGATTTGAGTTGTCTACTGGGAGCAACTTCGACGTGGAATATTTTCACTAATTTGTAGTTGGCCATGCAGTGCAATGTCGAGCAACGACGAAAAAAATCACAGCACTCATGTTTCGCCCAGAAATTTGTGAAATTGGTTGAAATTTCACTCCCACCCCGTCACCGCTTTGTCTCGATCAGTTGTGTGTGTGCTGACGCCCGTCCAGATGAGATTAAGTTACGTCGTGGTGCTTTCGTATAAATTATACTTCTGTAGCCTAGTTAAGTGCTCATTCAGCAGAATGTTGGCTTAGGCGTCGTGTTACAGGGACGGCCCGCCACATTCTGCTCTCTCGTTCTGGCTTTGCTTTGGAATTTGTCATTTCCAGCGAGAGGTAGCTCGGGCTTCCTTAGTTGTCGACTATGAGTTGCACCCGACTGAATCAGAGCAGGTCTTTCGCTTCTTGGTTTCGGAAATTCGTGAGGCTTACACTGCTCATTGACATCGCTAGTAACTGGCATAGCTTATGGTCTGCGGCACACATATGCATTATTTTACATTTTGCTCCGATTAGTTCTTTTTTTCTCTCTTTTTTCCCCTAATGTCGACCCCTGTTTCGTATGCAGTAGCCTATCCTATTTGGCTACACGCACTGTTACAGGCTCCATTGCTATTGGGCTTTCCCATCGCCAACTATTCAAAAGTTAGGACAGCCAGCTTAGGAATGCCTCAGGATGCCAATATACATGCCATTACTCTCCCACACCTACAGTTCACTATAACTGTTTGCATCTTTTTAGTTGTCTTTTTTTGCAGATAGGCCACCACCAGTTATTAGTAGAAGTAGCCCCAGGAGCACCTCAGCTGGGTAGCAAGCTAGTAACGCCAAGGCACTCCTGGGGCCACAAAGTGAAAAGTGTTATGAGGGGAAAAGTGTACATACATGCGCACTATCACACAAATATGTGTGACAGTGTCTCAGCATATCCACACACATGAAACATGTATACCTAAACTTACTTCACATACATAAATACATGCACTCACACATACATACAAGTATATATACATACGCATATACTAGCATGTACATACATAAGTATATACTGATCTGCATCCATGCACATCCATTCACAAACATGCACACAGTAACACATAGCGAAATCATATGCAATTAATCATATAGGTACAAATGCATCATCGCATATGCATTTACTTGTTTGTCCAGCTTTATTCATACATACGTATCATACATATCAACCTACATATATCTTCTCCTTTTGGTAATGCGAAATTGTTAATTTTACAAACCATTTAGATTGAGATGTATAAGTCAATAAAATATGTTCTGATAACTATTTTTATATCTTCTTTCTTAATAGGTACATGATTACAGGAGGGAAATGTTGTACCAATGATAGCATTCCAGGTTCTTCGTGCTATAAATGATATGGAATGAAGTCTATAGGTTTTTGATGAAGAAGGTACATGGAAATGTTCAGCATGCCTCAAATGGGCGCAAAATGACCTTAGTAGTCCACGCGCCCTTAAGCCCAAATAATCAATCAATCAATCAATCAGCATGCCTCAAGTTACTTGGTGATGAGTATTTGAACATATTCATTACGGTGATTGGTAATGTTTGATTAAGAAATATGTGAAGTAGTAGTATGTTCTGTTCTTGTACAATATGAGGGAACTTCAATGTGTTATATTTGACAAATAGTTAATTTGTAGGATATGAATAGTGCTGATTATCTATGATTCGTAACGCCCTTTTTTGTATTTTAACAATTCTGTCTAATCGTGTTGGAAAATTGTTCCCCCATATTAATGCACAATAATTGAAATATGGAAGAATCAAAGTATTATATAAATATTTCAATTCACGACTTGTGATAAAGAATTTTGCTCTTCCCATTATTCCTAGATTTCTGCTAGTTTTTGCAGCAACATATGCCATGTGAAATTTCCATGTTAATTTGTCATCAACTATTACTCCAAAATATGTGATTTGCTGTTTCCTATGAACTATTTGATAATTTATTGCTATATTTAAGTCAGCACAAGGCATACTGTAGTAAATTTGGTAGTTTGTTTTATTGGCATTGACTTTAATTTGTAATTCCTCAATATTCGTAGCTTTGATCATGGCAGCAGCATCATCAGCAAATAAATAGAATGTTCCATCTAAAGAATTACCCAAATCATAAATGTATATAAGGAAGAGTAGTGGACCGAGGATGGAGCATTGTGGAACTCCCATAATAATGCACTCTGCATCTGAGACGACATCATCAATTTTAGTTTCCTGATATCGATGTTTTAAATAAGAATACAATATCATGAGCAGAGTTCCTGATATGCCAATATGTTGTATTTTCTTAAGTAAAATGTCCATGCTCACAGTATCAAAGGCTTTTTTCAAGTCAATATAGAGACCACATGTAAGTTCTTTCTTTTCCAAAGATGTTGTAATTTGGTCATACATGTGAGCAATCGGCATGTATGTGCTGTTTTTTTCTAAATCCAAATTGGAGAGTGCTGAGTATATTATTCAGCTCTAGATAAGATAAGCGGTAAGAATATACAATTTTTTCACGAATTTTTAAAAATACTGATAGCACAGAAATTGGCCTATAATTTGTGAATTTGTTCAATTTTCCTGATTTAAATACGGGGATAACTATGGCTTGTTTTAGTTGCTTAGGAAAATCTCCACTTCTGAGACAGAGGTTAAATAAGTGGGTGATTTGTGTCAGGATACTTCTATATGTCAGTAAGAGAGTTTTTGTGCTGATGCCATCAGCCCCTCCTCCAACAGTGTTCAGTGACTTTATAATTGTTTCGACTTGGATTTCATTAGTATACATTTCTGCATCCCAATTAGCATAGTCATGCCCTGCAATGTATTATATTGGGTCTTTGTTAGAAATAGTGATATTCCTTTCTAACTTGTAGCCAATGGTTGAAAAGAAATTGTTGAAGGCATTAGGAATTTGCCCTATTTGATATTCATTGTCTTCTTCATCTAACATGGTTTCTGGGATTTTTGGCTTTGCACTATGTTTATTTATCAGCTCATGTAGTAGTTTCCAAGTTTTCTTTCCATTTGATTTGCTGCAGTGAAAGGCATTTGGATAGGAACTTTGAGCCACTGACTTAGCTGCGGGCGCTAAATTCACAGTTGATGTACCTAAGTTTGCATAGTCGAGTTTTGTATGCCCTTAGACCATTGAGGGATCTGAAGCCACTCCCCCTCGCCCAGATGGCATGAGGCCCCAATAATTTGTAATTTTAGCGTGTGATCTTATGGAGCGGGCCCTTCCAACCGATTCGGTCCTTCAATCGCCTCCATCCATTGGCCATTTCCAATCAGTTTAGGGGATTTTCGCACCTGGGTGTACCTTGAACATCAAACAGTTAACTCGGCTCGACTGCACCGAACCTGAAAATTTAGTGGTTTAAGCCGGACCTGACGATTCCTCGGTATATCGAAGTCATTTGTGACTGCCGAGGTTGTGAGACTGAGACCCAACTGATGACATGCTGAGTTAGGTTTGGTTCGCTGTATCAATTTTAAGAGAGTCTAATTTATTGTTCTGATTTGGTGGTACATTTCATCTGAGCCATGCACTTTGTGTCTGGTTTTCTACACCCGTATACCTCTTACACCCATGAGGTTGGCTCTAGCGGGCGTGTTGTGTCCATGCGTGCACTGTCATCCGGTGGGTGATAGCGTGCCTGCTGTCCGCGTCAGGTTCTGCTGGCCGTCGCATGCATCATCTGGTCGACCTGCACCTTCCTGACCGGCTTCGTCCAGCAGTACTGGCAGCTGGCCGTGCTGCGGTTCGGCATCGGATTCGGGTGAGCTCCACCGCCTCACCCTGCTGTCAGCCTGGCGGCGCTGCCGACAAGGTTGGTCGACTGCCAGCCGCCTCCGGCCCGGCAGTCTTCTCGGTGTTGATTGCTTGTCGATCGGGTGGTTGACGACACACTATGCACAATCACTGCCCCGCAGTCGGGACGAATCAATCAAAGATTGTGGGTTCGAGTCTCAGCTGTTTCCACTCTTCGACCGCGGCCAATCGGCGTGAGAGATTGGCGACGCTACATGACACGACGGTCGACGTGTCGTGAGACGAATAGCCACCATCACCACGGCCGCGCAGTATGATTGAAGGCGTGGGCAGCACGTCGTCTGCCTCTCGAGCCGGGTGGCGCGTCGTCGGGCGCGCCGTCGGTACCAGGTGGTCGGCCGTGGTCGGCCTCGCCCGCCGGGCAGACTCCGCAGTCCGTACCGCACCGCGGGTGCCGCCGTCATGTGGCGGTCACGGCACGACAGAGCGGCAGACTGCGCTGCCGCCGTACTGTCGTGTCGGTGACACGGTGGGCACGACCTGGCTGACGCCAGCTGACCAGTAGTCTCGGGTGGCGCCTGGGCCTTCTTCAGCGGCACCCGCACCCACGGGGTGCGAGCAGTTTCGACTGCAGTTGGTGCGTCTTCAGGTTGACCTCGGAGCGGGATTGGGATTCGTAGCGAGGTGATGCACTCCTGCACTGATGTGCGATGGGAGCAGTACGAAATTTTCGTGGGGTAATCACGCCTTGCACTGGTGTGGAAAGGAAACTTAAATGTGGTTATTGGGCGAGAGTCTTCATGAGTGGCAAATGCGAGATACAGCTGCCACACTGGTGAGGGGCGGGAGCAGTGATAAAGTATTCGTGAAATGGGGCGAAGCATACCACTTTCTGAACGCTCAATCAATATCCGTATCCATGAAGTACCGACATCCTGCTTCTTGCTGCATGGCTATGAAGTCTTCACGTTTCCTTCCTAACAGCATCTCGTTCATAAGTGCCATGCTTTAGATAAGGGATAGTGTTGCACTAACATTTCGAAATGCAATTTCAGGTAAAGGGATTACCTATAATGCGATATGGCATACGATACTAATCTATTGCATAGTTATTTGTCTTGCTATTCAGAGTATAGCTCCTGAATTATGAAACCAAAACCGATGATAAAGTTACAGTGACAAGTATGCCATCGGCTCAAATTTTAATCTTAAAGACATCAAAAGCATTATAAATGACAATGATTCCATGACGAATTTCGCCATCCTATTGCGGTTATTTTATCGTTTATTATTATATTATCGTTTCGACATCTCACACGTAACAAAAATCGGTTATTTTATTATATTATCGTTTCGACATCTCACACGTAACAAAAAATCAAAATTTTAACACTGGGCGAGAGTGTTCAGGAGTGGTCATTGTGAGGTACAGCTGACGCACTGACGTGGGACGAGGCGTGGGATGTGTTGAGGGTGTGAGGTGAACATGTCATCTGAAGACCTTTGCGGTACTGGCTGCTGGTTAGTATGAACTGGCAGGGTATTGATCACCCAGATATATAAAAGCTTTCGAACCAAATTTTGCCCTTGTTGCTGAGCTTTCGAGCCAAATTTTGCCCTTGTTGTTACTTGCTACCAATATTGAGACTCGTATTCTACCTTAAAATATTTCGTCAAATCCCTCTTTTCGGGGTATAGTTCCACGTGGAACATTTTGAAGAGTATCCAAGTATGTGCAAAATGGCCGCACTGTTAAGTTGACTGCGTGTATTCGCAGATAGTGGGTAATGGAATATTACTAGGAGGGATACATATCCGATAAAGTTTTAGCCAAGTAGCTCATTTGGATTAAAATGAATTGGACATGGTAAGCCTTCAGCGCATCATCGTTCTCAATATAGGAAGGGATTCTAACGGAAACAATTTGATGCATGTGTGTTGTATTTTCTGCTCGTGCAACCAGGACATTTTAAGTCATCGCGCTGTGTTGTCTCCTTGGAGTCTTTACGCACATTAAATGGTTAGTCATCAAAGACAGGGTATGGGCATTGCTTCAAGTCAATCAGGAGATAATGCAGGAAAGAACATTGGACCTGAGAAAAGGACGAGGGTCCCACGCATTGGGGTCAGCCCTGTCATTCGACTGACTCAGGAAGTGGCGCTCCCTCGGGTTATCACAGCCGCCCCGATAAGGGGTTTCGAAGTACAGAGGTGTTTCCGTGGACTCACGTGGTCCCCACCACCCGTCCCCCTCTCCCCTTCCCAGTATCCATCCCGTGGCTACGTCCCTTTCGATGTCCTTCATCCAACCAAGCAACTAGCCCTCTCCTGTCACGAGCAGGTAGGCCAGCTTCCCTTGGCCTACCCGTCCACTCAGTTTTATCGGGGTAGCCGCGCCCCCTCGGCCCGTCCCCCGGGGTTGACGGAGTCCTGGAGGTTGAGGTCCTCCGTCGCACGGTGCTAGTTGTGCCGGGGGACTAACACACCTCTTTGGTCCCGATATCCCGGAGGGGCGAGCGGGCCCGTGGGGCCTCACGCGGGTCAAATGGCAGGTCGTCTCGGGCTGGGGGCCTGGGATTTCCAGTGCCTGCCGGCCCGGCCGGCCGGGGTCAAGGGGTGGGCGGCTCTGGCGATGACTAAGTTTATTATTGTGTGAGAAAGGGTGGCAAGAAGGTAGACGAAATTATTCCAATATACGTAGAACCCCAGAAAACCAAGAACTCGTCGAGAGGTATCATCAATTGTTTTGACTTGAGGGACGTACCGGAGGAAGAGATTGTCGATGGACTAGCAGGATTTGGAGTGGTTGGACCGAGAAAGTTGAAGGTGAGGAGATGTGCAGAGATGGTCACAACCAACAACACCGTACTAACATTTAACACGAGCAATCTTCCTGGTGAGATTCGTGTGGGATATCTCCGGGTTAAGGTTCGTATTTTCTTTCCCAACCCTATGAGGTGTTTTAAATGCCAGAAATTCGGTCATACAAACCAGTTTTGTCGTAATCGCCCTGCATGTGGCAAGTGCGCCTCCCAAGAGCACGGAAGTGAGCATTGCTCCTCCGAGACCACCCGTTGCGCAAACTGTGGCCCAGGACAGGACCCCCACTCGTCGTATGACAGGATTTGCCCGATCTACCTGAAGGAGAGGGACATTATTGCAATTAAACACACGCAAAAAGTAACCTTCCGCAAGGCCAGAGATGTGTATTAACACACTCACCCCAGAATCACCTACGTATCAAAAGCCAAAAGTCATACCGTGATCCCACAACATATTCGGCCCGACAAAGTTTCTGAGCTCATCTCTCAAATGATAGCCCTACTTCGTTCCTTTGGAGTGCCCCTTACGATACCAACAAGTAACAGGCAGCCAACCCAAGACTGCGTTGAGACCACCGAAATGCCCTCCCCCCACCATAAGTAATCCTGCACATGACAACTGTCACGGCAGAGCGCGTTGCTTCGTCACAAAGGGACCAGGAAGTCGCAGTTATCCCACCCGTTACAGAGCGAGCTCCAGAAGAGTGGCATCGTGTTCAACGGACTAAGAAGCCCCCTAAGACCTCCACTACCCCCGAATCCTTACCCACCATACCCACCGAACCCACTCCTATCCAGCCTTCCAAAACCACGCCAACTCCCCGACCCCCACCACCACCAACCATTTCAGATCCAAAGCTTGGACATCCTATGGTGCATGTGCGCCCTGGAGCCCCAGATTTAGGAGCACAGGCAGAGGTGAAAAAAGTACCAACACGACAACGTACGACGGTGGAAATTTTCCACTGCGGGTCATTCCTCCGTGGTGGAAACTCGTCCCCGGAGACTAGGAACAAACAAACTGCTGGTTTGATTCGAGCTTCGGAAAAAAAAATATTATTTAGGATTTCTCGAAAAAGTAAGACCCGTCGAATGACCAACCATGGTCGATGCGCCCTAAAACCACTATCACACACACATAAGACCCGTCGAATTCCTCGAAGTAAGATGAATCACCATAAAATTAATTGCAATTTGCTCCTCATCAATCCCATCCCCCCCCCCCCCAGACAAGCATGCAGTTTTTTTTTCCATGTAAAGGAGTTCCTTGACGTCGTACAAAAATCTTCGGCAGCGACAACTTTCCACCGGAAATAGCCTATGGTGGAAATTGATGGGAATGCGTTTGACCGACACACAGACGCTAGGGTGGGCGCGAATGATCAACCCTGGTCGATGCGCCCTAAAGCCCAAATAACTAACTAATAGACGCTAGGGTTTCAGAACTGTGTGCCGGCCGGATGCACATGATTTTTTGCGTTTCTGGTAAGTCGTGAAAACGACATTTCCATTCACATTTCATTTGTTTAAAGCCATATCTTCAAAATGTAGCGGCGGAACACTGCTAACGACGATGGGCGAGCGATTATGATAAAAATAGGAAGAGTGAATGCAGGGTTGTATTATAAAACAAATTTATATCAGGTACAGCTTCATGTTATTTGTAAGGTGGCTATTCCCAACTGTACATTTTTTCTTCAGCTCGCGCTTATTGCTTCCCTCGTTTATTTTGCATCTCTTTCTCACGAGCAATTTCCGGTTAAGTGCGTTTTCACGGTTTCATCTATCAACTGGATTACCTGCGGCTGTTTGCCAAAAGACGTCACAAGTGAGCCACTCTATTCTGACGTTATGCATCATTATAAAGAACATGCATATTTTATTACTGTATATTTTATGCAGATAAATTATATTACAACCGAAGATATATCACGCCGTCTAGATAAAAAATTAATAATTAAACCAGGTGATGTAGGGAAACACCAACAATTGGACCTGTACCCGGCTTTGGTTTAAGACCTTGACAAGTTGACCACGGTTCTTCCGAGTTGACGGTTCTGGAAATTTGAAGTTCTTTTGTGAAGGTGCTGTGAGAACAGGATGGGATCATCACATTATGCCGAAGCGGAAGAGAGCTGGGGAGAAGCTTTCCCCTTCTGAACAGAAGGTGCGTTGTGGATATCCGGGATGCACCTTTAATGGCAGACCCGACAGCTTTATGATACACAACAAGAGGAAGCATGAAGGTTTTCAAAACGCCAGAGTAAAAAATTATGGCTTTGAGTCGGGAGCAAGGTTTGCAAGCTATGCTCCTGTGGAACGGGTAAGTCATATGACAGCATGCCAGTGCAGCTGAATGGAATATGATAAATGCTTTCTGAGAAGCAAATAACAGTAATTGTTGAGTGTTCCCCTCTGGCTTTTCTGATGCCAACCACTTGTGTCAGCTGACTGCTAGCTAGCCAACCAATGTGGGGAAAAGTGGTTCACTAACCGGGAGTCAGAATAAAAAGGTATTCCCGTCCATCGAGTCAGATAATACAAAATGGCCTTGACCCCCCACCACCAAAAAATGGCCCATAAAAAAACGCTGGAGAACAGGAAGCTACTGATGTTGGAGCCCAAAAAGTGCATGGATAGAAAACAAGCTGGAGAATACAAATGGGAGTTGTGGAACAAACGGTGTGGTATTAATGCATGGTATTAATCACTGTGGGAAAAGGCAACAGCAATACTCTTAGGATAGGAGCTTTCTATCGATCAGGAACCCTGCCACATTCTCAGCAACTGGAGCTTGACAAGGTGATTTGTGAGGAAATCAGTAGAAACTTTCAGAGGAACTGCCTTATTCTTTGTGACTTTAATCTAAAAGGTTATGAAAATGCTGGTGTTGGCTCCCACCATGCAAAATGTTTAGGAAATGCCTTGAAGAGGACCTGTTCTTACACCAGTTTGTGTCGGAACCTACCAGGCATGGCTCATTCTTGGACCTTATATTCTCGGAGTTAAGTGACTTGGTTCAAGACTTGACTGTAGGAGAAACTCTGGGAAGAAGTGACCATAACATAGTTAGATTCAAGGCACATGTAGGGGAAATTATGGAGAATAATTTGGTAAAGGTTCCAAATTTCAACAGGCCAGACTTTGACTGCATGAGAGCGGCTTTAAGTGCCATCAGATGGGAAGAAGAATTTTCTAATTTAAATGCCTGTGAAATGTGGGAAAAGTTCAAATCTTACTCGAAGGAAATTCAGATTAGACATGCCCCCACAAGCAAAGACGCAAAAGAAGGGTAGGGAAGCCATCATGGCTTACACCAGACTTGATAAAAGCAATTAAGTCTAAGAAAACTGCATTTAGAGTCTTTAAAGAAGCCTCAAATGCCGTTAATCTAAAGGCATATCGAAAAGCTAGACACTGAAGCAAGAAACCAGAGCAGCAAAGCGAGCAAAAGAACTGGATTTAGCTGGAAACAGTAATGGGGACAGTAAAAAGTTCCTTAGTTTCTACAAGCTAAGTAAAGTTTCTAGCACAATTGGTCCACTGGAAGTAAACGGGACTACATTGGGTGAGGATAGTGAGATGGTTGAGGAGCTGAGCAAGCAGTTTAAATCAGTGTTTACATTGGAAGATATGACCAATCTGCCGACAGTACACCGTAGTTCAGTGACATGTGATCTGACAAATGATGTTGATTTCATTGATAGTGATGTTGTTTGCAATCATATCAGGAAAATAAAGCCAAACAAGGCAGCAGGACCTGATGATATTTATGCTAGGGTGTTGCTGGAAACTGAAAAGGAACTGGCATTTCCACTTAGTATAATATTTTGTAGATCAGTTTCACAAAATGAAATTCCAACCGATTGGAAAAGGGCAAATGTAGTTCCTATTTTCAAGAAAGGAGAAAGAGGGAGAGTTGAAAACTATAGGCCAGTAGGTCTCACATCCCTAGTCTGCAAGGTACTCGAATCAATTATCGAGGATAGAATAGTTAGTTATCTTGAAGGTAGCAGATTGATTCAAGATACTCAGCATGGGTTTAGAAAAGGACGATCGTGTCTCACAAATCTCTTGGACGTTTTGAACTTCGCCACAGAACAATTTGGTCAGGGAAATCAGGTTGATGTAGCGTATCTTGACTTTAGTAAGGCCTTTGACAAGGTACCCCATAAACGGTTAATGATACAGCTTCAGTACCATGGTATTGCAGGTAGCATCTTAAAATGGATAGAGTTGTGGCTTTCAGATAGACAGCAAAGAGTGATGCTAAATGGTACAAAGTCATCATGGCAAAATGTTCTTAGTGGAGTCCCCCAGTAGAGTGGTTCTTAGTATATAGGGAACAAATAAACACAGGAAAGTACTTCTTCCTACCCCTGGGAATTGTTCCTTTGGGAGCAAAAAACGTGTGAAGAAAGTTTTGTTCAAATCCGATCGTAATAACATGTTGCACATCGACCTCGTAAATATACGCAATATCTGGCTCCAGGTCCCCCTCCCGCAGGAGTGTACACACTGCTCGGGAGTATTATCCGCTCAATCGTGGGGGCCAAACCACTCATTGTTGCCTGGTCTGGGCAAGTGTCGTCTTTTTTGTTTCCTGAAACTGCTTCCGTTGGGCCGCCACTACCTGGAGGTGGAACTGAAGCTGCTCCTCATCCTTGGTCAGCGACCGGTTGTATTCATTGATGAGGGCCACTCCACGTTCCGCATGGTCGTTGACCACCGCCAGCTTGTGGACCACTGCTGCCGCCGCTTTGAACGGCTCTCGTTCCTCCCACGTCTCCGGGGGGAAGTCCAGGAACGACTTGTCCAGGTTGAGCTTCTCGAAGAAGCCGAGCGTTCGATCCGTGACGAAATCTTCAAGATGGACACTGCGGATAGATTTCTTCGGCAACATGACCCTCTTCGGAGCTGACTCCTCCCTCTCACCGCTCTCTTGCCTTGTAGCCATCGCCATCGCTTTCTTCCTGTCAACGGAGACTTCAGGGTCGAAAAAGGCGAGCCCAACCAGCTCCTCCGACAGGTACCAGAGGTGGTTGGAGAGTTTCTTCAAGGCAACGTTCCCCACCTCGGTGTCAATCTTTCCGTACGTGTCCAGAGCCTTCAGTAGGTCCAGATCGAGCCGAGGAGCTTGAGCGGGGAACCCTGCCTTCATCCACGCCATTGCGTACACTCTCACAGAGAAGACGCACATCTTCATCAGTGCGTTCTCTTCTCTCTTCTTGAGGGAGAATTGATCGCGAAACATCCATACCTTGAACGAATAGATGATCTTACTCATCCAACGTGCCTGATGCATTGGTCCAGGAGCTCGAAACCGGACGACGCGAGCAGGAACCCCGCCAAGGAAGATGATGACAAGCTCTACCAGCTCCTTGTAATCATCACGCAAGTCACTGCGATCCTGAAGGACTTGCATTGCCAAGCCCACGCCTTCGTCCTTCATGTCCTGCAGAAGAGTGGCTACCTCTGCACTCTGCATCCCTGTGGTGAAGGCTTCGCGGTCAATGTTCTCCCAGTAGGTCTGGAAGCGTTTGAAGAGGAGGACATCGGGGGAAGAGGAGGCTCCGAGGAGATGGGTGAAGACGGCTTGAACCATGACTTCCAGGATATGGTGTCGGCAGGCAAAGTGAAGCATGTCCTTCTCGAGCTGTTGTTCGATGAGCACACAGGCGCCATTGTTCCTGCCAGTGTTCGCAGCCGTGGTGTCGAACGACAGTCCGGCCACCTGATCTGCAACTCTCCATTCCCCCAGAGCGGACACCACGGCGCGAGCGATGTCGTGTCCCGTCCCGCTGGCAAGCTTGGCAACACTCAGTAGCTGAGATGTTCCCTTCCCTGTAACAAGAATGGGAAGCCTGTCCACATGGTCTTTGGTGGTTAGGTCAGGCATCAGCTTGGCATCCCAATGGACAACAAGCGGAGTGTCCGCTTGGAACTATTCCTTGAGCTTGGAGGCCAGTGCTTCCCGGTGCTTTCTCCGATGACGGCGGATGGAAGAGCGGTTGATGTTTAGCTCCTTGACATCGCGTCCGAGAACACTAGCAGTCGTAGTCAGGACGTGAACGGCCGATCGATCCGTCATCTTCGTCCTGTCCAACGTTGCCGCAAGAGCTGGACTGATCATGTTGGTGGTGGCTCTCCGGATCCGTTTCCGCGGACTCGCTCCGCCAACAGCATCACGGACTTCGGCAGCTTCAGCAGACGACTCTGGATCAGATGCGCTGGAACTGGTGGAGGACTCCAGCTCAACCACTGCGGACGAAGACGTTGCCTCTTCTTGCGCGCGCCTCTGTTGCTCCAGCTCTCTCTCTATCTGTTCTCTAGCATCGTCGAGCTTCTTGTCCAGCAAGGACAGTATCCATATTCCCCATCCTCCCCCGTCGGCCTGGTTCGCGTTGGGCAAGCAGAAACGCCTTATCATCCGCATTTGTCATCGTCTTCAAGGCGTCTGCGTGGGCCACGTCGAAGAGATTCTCCAAGACGACCATGAACGCCTCCTCCTTGGCCACCTGCGGCACCGAGCGTCGATGCTTCCCCTTCTTCAGGAGCTCGTACTCCCGATGCAGCTTCTCCATTTTCGTCACCACGTTGTCCTTCCTCATCATGGGAATCCGAGTCATGCTCCAGTATCGCGCCACCATGGGAGCAACGACAAGCGTCACATCACGGAGCGACGTCTTCTTCAAATGTAAGTTGTGCAGAATAACGGCTAAGACATCGCCGTTGGATGGAAGTTTGGACCCCACCAGCTCTAGCTCGGGTACAACAAGGAAATCTTTGCTACGTGTAGCCATAATAATCTGAGAAAAAGAAGAGAGGGGCTAGGTTAATGCAATACCGATACTGCCTAAGTACACTGGTGTACTTACTGTGGTAAAGTAAAAATTTCAACGTCATATGGCACTGTGGTAAAACACTGGGGTAGAGTAAAAAATCAACTTCGATGTGCAACATCTTCACACGAGCCGATTTTGAAGAAAAAAAACCTACGCGGTTTTTGCATGTATATGAACAGTTTCCCGGGGTAGGAGCAACATAATTCAAACTTTTGATTTTAACCCTAACGAAGGTTAGTTCGTTTGTGCAACGGCCAAAGACATATTTAGGATAATTAGAGCGAGGTAAGAGACCAGTCTATGGGAGGCTTAAGATGTTAGTGAGCCACCCAACCCACACGTAATTTTTTTGCTACAACAGTATGCCACAATCTTAAAATCACCTAAAACAAGACCCAGTGACCCGGTGTCATCATTCCGGCCACCCAGTTGTGACCTCCAGTGGTCCGGTGTCTATCTATCCACGGGCTGCCACAGAGGGAGCCGTACGATTCATACATAGCGGATTCAGGGCTATGCTGCCAGCTTTCGTCTTAACCGTTGACTTCGACTTTGCTTGCATTATTAATGTGCTGGCATCGGTTTTGCAGGGTGCAGCAATAACCCGCGAAGTGCGTCGTTCTAAATATTATAAAGTGCAGGTACTGGCTTTAATGTTGTTTACCATTGTTGGCAACCGCGTATAAACGCAATTTTTATTGAACACCGGCGCCAATTTCATGATTTTTACGTGCCCACCGAGTTTAGGCGTCAGTCGACAAAGCATACGTCAAAACACTACTCATGCTTAAAGTGTGACCATATGACAGAAACTCGTGCGAGATGTCACCAACGGCATTCTAACTAAGAAACTGAACATTTCAGCCAGTGCTGCTGATATGTAACGCACTCACCAACGCGGCTGTTCATTTGAAACCGCACTGGCGACACGTTACGTTCGGATCAGCCTTGCCACCTGTAATCGAGTGGTGCGCGTGGTGGTCCGGACGTGCGTGATGCGCCACTCTTGTTGCAGCACATGGTCCGGTACCGGTACATACCGTGACCTGGGGCAAGCCGAGTACATGGCGCGAACGGTACCGCCTCGTCCATGAGCCGGCCGGCAGTACATGGTCGGGCTCCATGTCAGCGGGCCGGCAGTGTGGTCCGGCTCCATGTCAGCGGGCCGGCAGTACATGGTCCGGCTCCATTCAGCGGGCCGGCAGTACATGGTCGGGCCCATGTCAGCGGGCCGGCAGTACATGGTCCGGCCCATGTCAGCGGGCGGCAGGGTCCGGCCCAGTCAGCGGGTCGGTAGTACATGGTCCGGCCCATCCAGCGGGGGTAGTACGTCGGGCTCCATGTCAGCGGGCCGGCAGTACAGGTCCGGCCCATGCCAGCGGGTGGTAGTACATGGTCCGGCTCCATGTCAGCGGGTCGGTAGTACATGGTCCGGCTCCATGTCAGTGGGCCGGCAGTACATGGTCCGGCTCCATGCAGCGGCCGGCATAATGGGGGCTCCATGTCAGCGGCCGGCAGTACATGGTCCGGCTCCATGTCAACGGGTCGGTAGTTGGTCCGGCTCCATGTCAGCGGGTCGGTAGTACATGGTCCGGCTCATGTCGCGGCCGGCAGTACATGGTCAGGCTCCATGTCAGCGGGCCGGCAGTCAGGTCAGGCCCATGTGAAGGGCCGGCGGCGCATGATCCCAACGTGGAGCCAACACGAAGCGACGCTGGTGCTTCACGCCGCCAAGATGGGCGGCCCACAATCACACCAGCCGACCAGCACGGCCGAACCGACCGGAACCAACGCGTGAGGCAACACGAGGTCATGTCGGACCCCACCGACGTTGACGAGTGCAATTTTCGATTGTGTGCCGCACAGTCATCCGCAGCACCGCTCCACGTACGTGTTGGTCCGACATGAAATGTCCGCGGCCGCAGTGGCTACCGACGGTAACAGCTTATTGTCCTATGTATGATTTACCGAACACGTGTATCCGGCGTTTCGTCTGCAACTTGTCTGGAGGGGACACTTGTCGCGGGGTGTGCATACCATGTGCTATGAACATTATTTATCCTAAAGAATAAATCGCGAATTGAGTCACCAACACGTTGCTAGGCGGTATTGCCGTGACAACTGACCACAGCGGCCCGGGCAGTACAGCTGTCACCGTAATTAGTAGTACCGTGGTACAGCGCTGGCACTCTTACTCGCAGCCAATGCACAGCATACTGGGCTGCCACCGTCTCGTCGTCACCACCGGTCAACGAGTTATATTCAAAATATGAGGACTATAAACGATTTGTCGCAGCATGGCGATCACGGCGAAACGAACGATAGATGCCATGAGACACATTCTAAATATTGAAGGAACAACAGATATTTTCAGTGCTTTTGACAGTATATTTTATTGAATTCTTCGTTAAAAATACACTTCCGCAGCCATGCGCGTGCCATTGTCATCCTGATGTCGGGTTGGATATCTTACAGAGCCATCCGATTCCTATGATCGGTCTGGTTTCGGGTCTGGTCGGGCCGACCGGTGCAGCTAGACAAGTTTTTTTTTATAATCTGAGTTATTGCTGGGGTGGATTTTATGAACCAGGACTTTATTACTAAGCAGAGCTTGTTCCGTGAGCCATGGCCCCACCACCCGATCCATGAATTTAAGTTCAACGACGGAATTTTGACCGAAAGTTTAACGCGCGGCCAATGCGCCGATACAGCCGCCCTGGTAGCTCGTCCCCGGCCTTACTGGGCCAGCTCCAACTGACACTCCTACCTGGGGGTTAAATGCGAGCGCGCGAAGCGACTCGACCCTGTGTTGCCAGGACAGTGGAGACCAGTGCAGGCCAGCGCTCTAACCAACTGAGCTACCGGGGCGGCAAACAAGCAAGCCTCACTAAAAAATCAGCCATTATATATTAGTTCAAAGCTGCTCAGGAGAGTGGAAGAAATGTGAGAAGCGCGTCGTTCACTCAGCGTGACAGCTATTAGCGTGGGCTGGGCAGGGCAGAATCAGCGTGGCCGCACACAGCTCCGCCGACGTCCTGAACAGCAGCCGGGGACACTTGTCATACGTAAGAATGACTCAAACAGCAGGTGTGCCCAGCGCCATCTATAAATGCAACATGAGTACTCGATTATCTGGGCGCCATGAAGCCCAAACAACAACCCAAGTAATCATGCCGCATTCATCGATGGCGCTGGGTACATCTACTACTTAAGTCATCCTGTTTTATTAGATGGCGGGATTGCCACAATTTACACGAGCCACGTCCGCTACATGTATTATCGGAGCGGTCGTGGCCCAAATAGTGGACGTTACACGTGTTATCAGCTGGCAACACCAGATGCTTCTCTGCGGAATTCTCGCCACGACGCGCGGCACGGGTCTGCCCCCCCCCCCCTTCGCGGCAACTAAATCTGTTAGCTATTTGGGCTTTAGGGGATTTCTACCAGAATTGATTATTTGGGCCCGCAACCACATATGGCACACACGTCTTCTTCATTAGACATTTTTCAGTTGTGCAAGCAGGGATCGCACGACTGGAAAGTCGGAGTCGAGACCAGCGCACTCCAAAGTGACGTCACAACTAAGCACACAATGTGGACGTCGAACGTGATACACGCCCATGCCAATTATACGTTTGTCATTCAGTGGTCTTCCAAGCTGATGCAACGTGTCGTAAACATGACTGATAGGATATCAGGCCTGGTGCATTTCTCGTTTCGTTTTGGCGATGAAAAAACTATCCTTCATCTACCCTTTTCTGCAGTCCGTTTCATGGACGAAAAATCCAACACCTGACCAACAGACGGTGTGTTCTGGTTCTAACACAATGTTGACAGTTCAAAACACGTATTAGAAACAGGGAGGTATCTTTGGAGGGCTTCGACATTCTGACCTATAAAACCGACTGAGGAATAGTAAGCCTAAATAGGGATCTCTCAGACGAAGCCACAAAAAAAAACTAAGGAGCTCCAAACCTGGGATTCCTTTTTCATCATACGAATAATGGTTTACAGTGGGTGGCCTGTTACAAAATGACTGAAGTAAATGTCTTGCAAACTATTGATGCGCGTGGAGATAGTTCCACCGGGTTGTGGAACTGTAGGCGTGATGGTTGGATCATGAGTTGGGCTCGTACGTTATTATTATGCTCTTAGCTGTAGCGATCGATACAACATGAAGGCTGATAAAGGGAATCGTGTCGTTCTTGAAAGCTACCGATTCAAAACTAAAAACTGGAATGATAATGTATTTAAAAAAATATAACTATAGCCCAGCTAAACAACATCCGTCAGATCACATTTGTCGGCACACTTTGAACACTTCAAGCCGGCTTGAAGCACACCCGCACACGATACAAAACTCGGATTTCTGAGCAGGTGTGCCGCCAGCTAAGGCAGGTTATCGGGGTTTCTCATCAACTAATGTCACCTTTCCGTTTTGCCCACCTTTCAGTTCCCACACCCAAAAGAGGGCCTCCTGCGGTCGTTCCGCAAGGAGGCCCTCTGCAGGCCCTCACCACCTGCAGCCGTGTCGGCAGCCAAAATGGCCGAACATGTTCTTCGACCGTCCCACTGTGTCCATGTCTGGTGATCCACGCCACAGATGGACTGAAGTCTGTCTGCGAACACCACCACAGGACCATCTCGGACACCACCACAAAGCCATCCCATTGGGGCAATGGACTGCTGACGTGTCACCGGCTGACGGCCTGCTGGCCATTCACTGTCCGATGGCTGCACACCGGCACTGGCTGCAAACCGTCACTGATTGTAGCCGGCTACAGTCAGCCACTGGCCCCAGAGCGCCACCGGCTGCAGAGTCACTGGCCGTCACTGGCTGCAGGCCGTCACTGGCCGTAGCCGGCTGCAGACCGGCACTGGCTGCAAACCGTCACTGACTGTAGCCGGCTACACATCCACTGGCCCCAGAGCGCCACCGGCTGCAGTCACTGGCCGTCACTGGCTGCAGGCCGTCACTGGCCGTCACTGGCTGCAGACCGGCACTGGCTCCAGAGCGCCACCGGCTGCAGGGCCACTGGCCGTAGCCGGTTGCAGACCGCCATTGGCTCCAGAGTGGCACCGGCTACAGACCCACTGGCCGTCACTGGCCGTAGCCGGGCGGCGCCTGCTGCGGCTGAGGCGCCGCCTGTGCAGCGCCGGCGGGCGCCTGGTAGGGCGGCGGCGGACCCTGCAGGCCGGCAGGACCGGCAGGGGCGGCAGGGGCGGCAGCACCGGCCGGCCGCGCCGCCGCCGGCTGGCAAAATGGTCTTAGTGGAGTCCCCCAGGGGTCAGTACTGGGGCCACTACTGTTCATTATATTTGTAAATAACATTGAAAGTGGCCTAAGCAGTAAAGTTTTGAAATTTGCGGATCATTTGAAGGTCTTTAGGGCAATAACAGGTCAAGATGAGCATATCTCGCTGCAAAAAGACTTGGACGAACATGTGAAGTGGTCCGAACAATGGCAAATTAAATTTAATTTGAAGTTAAGGAGATCTCATCGAGGCCTTTAAATTTGTCCATGATCTGGAGAGGGTATATCTTGGGGAAATGTTTGAATTGAACAGAAATGGGCGCTGTATGACCGAAGCAGTCGATGCGCCCCCTAAGCCAAAATAACCAACCAACCAATTGAACAGAAATGATGCAATTAGAGGTCATCAATTCAAAATTAAAGTTAACCACAGCAGAACAAGGTTAAGGCAGACTTTCTTCACCAACAGGGTAGTAGAACACTGGAACCAGCTGCCAGAAAACATTGTCAGTAGCAGCACATTGAACATCTTTAAAAATAGCATTGACAATCATGATAAGAATAGAGGGCTTGCTTTTCAGTATTACAGGGAGGGCTGATTGACAGATTTGGTGGGCAACTGGTACAGTGTACAGAGTGCAACCAAGAAGGGCCCTTGTGGCTCATAGTCGCACTAATCTGTTATGTCTTTATGTCTTTATGTCTAATGCTTCATCACTTTTTAAAAGGTATGCCAAATTCTGTTAAAAACATGGGACAAAATATCTCACATAAATAACTCAAATATCAGCATGAAAATTTGTCTATAGCTACCAAAATGAAGTGAATTATGGGCAAATGATGATATTCACAGACGAACAGCAAACAAAACTAACTCTGGCACAACACTAGCTCTGGGTATAATAGTATCAACATTCAGCTTACTTACGGATGTAAAGTCAATCATTTGTATCAAAGTGCGTGATCAGTCTGCATGTGCAGACTGCAACATGCAAATGTCAATGTAAATACATCCATAATATATCAAAGAATAATTGTATAATGAAAGATATAAGTAAAAATCAGATTATATTCAGCATTTATCAGCTGTGGCATAATGCACACAAGGTGTGCATTATGCGCATGTTTCACCTAAAATAGGTGCCTCTTTTCCAGGTTATGCACATGACAGAGGGAGTATTTACACTAGTCATCTCCTCTAAAAAAAAAACATTGCTGTGGCCAGAGTATGATCCATCATCTATGCCTGGAGGCAAAATGTCAATGCTTTCAATGGGGTGAAAACTTCAACATATCAGTGGCAGCATTCAGCATTTGTCCAGCAAGCATTTGTCAGCAGCATTCAGCATTGAGCCAGCCAAAATATTTAGAACACTGCTCCACAAAGGTTATGGTGCTCGATGCTTCTGTATTAAAATCATCTTAATATTATCATAAAATCATCAGCATTCCAGGGAGGGCTAATTAATGGATAACTAGTACATTGTTTCCACACAGTGGAACCAAGAAGGGCTCCTGTGGTTCATAGTTGCACTTATCTTTTATGTCTTTATGTCAATAGGTTCTACATAACCACACTTGATGGGTGGGCTGGTATTATCAGTGACATAAGAGAAGGATTTAGGTGTTATTTTAAACACACAAATTGGGGGCATCAGAACAGACCAAGGAAGCCAGGAAAAGGGCACTGAGAATGTTTTGGGCAATAAATAGGAATGTATCATACAGAAATGAGGAAGTCATCAGGAAGCTTTACTGTGCAAATGTCAGGCTATATTTGAAATGCTGCATCCAAGCTTGGTCTCATAGTTATGAAAAGGATTGTTGGCTTTTAGAGAGAGTACAAAAGAGGGCTACAAAAATGGTTAATGGTATAAGCAACCTGGCATATGAGGAAAGATTGAAGAAATTGAATATGTTTTCACTTAGATATAGAAGGCCGAAAGAAGATCTCATGGAGATCTTTGAATTTGTTCATGGTCTGGAGAAGGGATATCTTGGGGAAATGTTTTAGTTTAACAGAAATGATGCAATTAGAAGTCATCAATTCAAAATGAAAGTTAATCACAGCAGGACGAGGTTAAGACAGTCTTTCTTCACCAACATGGTAGTAGAACACTGGAACCAGCTGCCAGAAACCATTGTTAGTAGCAGCACATTGAACATCTGTAAAAACAGCATAGACACTCATTATAGGAATAGAAGGCTTGCTTTTCAGTATTGCAAGGAGCGCTCATCAACTGATTTGGTGGGCAACTGGTTAAGTGTACAGAGTGCAACCAAGAAGTGCCCCTGTGGCTCATAGTTGCAGTAATCTTTTATGTCTTTATAACCAGTAGCAGTTGATGCACCCCTAAGCCCAAATAATCAATCAATCAATGTCTTTGTGTCATCTGTAGACAATTACATACCTGCTGACTGATGGCACATCCATAGACTGAATCCACCTCTGGAGCCATGCAAAATACTACAAAACTTGGTAGCTCAGTACAAATATATGGACAGTACAGTCAACAGAAAGCCTTCTTTCCGCATTTATGTAGGTCACATCCATGATCATGATTCATGATCTGGACTCAATAAAGCAATGTCCCTAGTTGTGCTTAGTGCCAGAGGCCATCGCTATAGAAACCCCAGCATGTCATAGACACTACCTCTCCAGGGGTTCATATATCTTTTTTCATGATCAGGGAGGGGCCTCTTGCAAGTCCCAACCGTAGCAATAGCCGTGTAACTTTTATGTTCCAGTTTAGGTTTCTTTGACTTATAGACTGTGCCTACTTGGTGCGCATATTTAGTCAGTATCTACTTTGAGGCCATTCGTATACACACCACATTAGGCCTGATCCTAAAATATGCAGTTATGGATGCCTCATCCCCCAAAAAGTATGTAAACTTACTGGACCCTAAGTCACTTCAATCACGCCCACTTACTAGGTTTATCTCCGGAAAGCGCCAAAAATATTCCTCAGCTCGTTCAGATCTAGGTAGATCTCCACAACCAATCAGGGCAAAGATCTCTGACCAAGGACATGGACTATTCATTATGCCACTTCAGAAAGTACCTTGCAGACTAGGGACGTGAGGCTTACAAGTCTGTAGTTTTCAACTTTCCCTCTTTTGTCTTTCTTGAAAGTGTGAACTACATTTGCCCTCTTCCAGTCTTCTGGAATTTCACTTTGTGAAACTGATCTATAAAAATTATACTAAGTGGAATTGTCAGTTCATTTTTAGCTTTACGCAGTAGCGTAGCAAACATTTCATCCGGTCCTACTGCTTTGCTTCGTTTTATTTTCCTAATATGATTGAGAACAACATCACTATCAATCAAGTCTCTCTCTCTCTCTGTGTGAATGCGTGCGTGCGTGCGTGCGTGCCAGGATGAAAATTCGCTCAGTTTTGTATTTGTGTTATTCCAATTATAATTCCTACCTTCTTGTATTTATGTTATCCAGAACATTATCCTTCTCTGAAAACTGCCGTCTACGATTATCGGTGGATGGTTGGATCAGATGGCCTGACACTGCAATAGACGTATTATCTATTCTGATGAAGTTATGCACTGCAACAAGAGCATCGCTAAGGAGAAATGAGTATCATGATGAACAGCCTGACATGGTAGTGGTTCTCTCTCCTCGCCTTCTTTCCTCAGCTCTACCAGAAAGTGTGCTCCACTTGTCCAACAGCGGAAATGCTGTCTGAAGTCAACATGTTGAGTATTATATTCTCCAATTTAACTACTTCAATAAATATCATCTCCGATTCCAATGCTTTGAGGACAAAAAGTATCCCCTGGGAGTCCAGGACATGGAAGTACCAATACAACCCTGATCGTCTGTGTGTCTAGTTTGTTTGTTGGTTTATAGGGTGGTCCGCGACGTGATTTATGCACAGTCATGGCTAATGGCGCCGCCGATACTGTTTCGCTGGTGGGGCGCGGGACTGGGAAATGTCTCGAGCGATGCCAGTGTTGAACCCGGGACCTTGGTATCCAGAGACCACTCGGCTATCCGCGCCCCTCCGTGTGTCCGGTGAAGTCTATCTGACGGTCTGTGTGCCCATTGCTGTTAAATGATGGCCAGTATGTGCACTCAGCGGTGCTGGTAGATGGTGATATGACCGTCTGTGTGCCAGTTGTCAGGTGACTGCACGCCCGTTTGTGTGCCCAGTGAGGCGGGATGTACGCCGTTCGCCACGTCGCTCCTGACCGATTACTTCTCGTCTGAGCTTCGCGGTACAGCTCTGGGTGTCTACAACTGGGGCATCTACTTCGGCTACTCCATGTCCTACGCAGTCGGAAACTTCATCACAGACGCCAACATTTTGGACATGGTGAGGAGCAAGACATTGAGTCCAATGGTGCGCCCGTGTGAGGATTGCACAACCCTGGTGCCTGTGTATCTTTTCGGCACAAGTCACTTTTTAAAATTATCTTCTCGGAAATTTGGTTGAGAAATCACCGGCCATAGGTATTGGTCGGGTCCGGTCCACCCATTAAATAGTAGGTCGATGCACCTCTTGGCATGCTGTCGAACGCAGTTATGAAGTCCTGGCTCAACATCGCCATTACTGGCGGTTTGTGTCTGTTCTTTTTTAGTGACTTAGCAGCGATGATGTATGCAACTTCGACGATGAGTGTTACAACCGGCGGATGTTACCCTGTGCTAAAAAAGTACAAATGGACAACTAACGACAGTCGAAACCGACCGAAACACCCAGATATGTAATCGGGACCGATGAGTTGGCAAGAGTGGCTGTCCGCCTACGTTATATCCCCGATAGAAATGGTGCGCAGGTCCCCGCCCGCAGTTGTCGTGGTCCCCAGCAGTCGGTTGGCGATGCAGTCAGGGTGTATTGACCCGGATATTGGTCAATCCAGAAGTCACCAGAGTTGGATAATTTATGCGCCTGTGCGTTCAAACTCTAAGGTGGTGCAAAATCGACTCATTTTTGCATTCACGCGAAGTGATTTGGTCGAAGTACTTAGCCTTAAGGAGTCGGTTTCGGAATTTCATCGGCAAATAATGCCCATTCACGGGATCTTCGCATACATCTAAGCTGGTTTATATTGATTCGAGTAAGAATATTTTATGGCTTCAACGATCTTGGTATTTGTGATTGTACATCAGCTGCAGATTGCTACAGCTTCTATCTTACGGCCTGCATCGGTGGCTCAACTACCCAGCCAAGTCCTCCGTAGTGGGGTCAGCCCCGTTGCATGGCTGGCTAGGGAAGTGGCTCTCCCTCGGATCACCACAGCCGCTCCTCCACCTTCCGTTCATACGCTTCCATCCAACGTCCATCCCATCTCAATATCCATGTCCTTCACATGTCCCTGCAACACCAACTATCCGTGATATGAGCGGGTAAGACAGCTTCTCCGGTCCTCCCCACCAGCTCAGTTTTATCGGGGTAGCCGCGCCCCCTCGTCCCGTCCCCCGGGGGTAACGGAGTCCTAGAGGCTGAGGTCCCCCGTCGCACAGTGCTAGTTGTGACGGGGGCCCAACACACCTCTTTGATCCCGATATCCCGGAGGGGCGGGTGGCTAGTCGCCTCGGGCCGGGGACCTGGGATTCGGTCGGGGCAGTGAGCATCTCTCTCCCGGCAAGGCGAAGGCGCCGCCTGGCCCGTATAGCTCCTCAGGAGCCTGGCGACCTCCCGTCCGCGGGACCCAGGTGTCCCCCCCCAGTAGGGCCCTTTGCGGTGTGCCGCCCGAGGAGCAAAACACATCACACTTCGTGGCATCCTCAAACATACGCAGTTCACCTTCCCCCTCTAGTAGGGGACAGACAAGCCGACACCTCAGAAATCCAAGCGTGACGCGTATAGGAACCGGCCCTTGGCTTGTGTTTCCGCTCCTCGTATCCTCGTACGAAGCTCCTGACATAACCGCCAAGCATGCCATTAGCAATGGCCGTGTGGTCCATCTACGGCTCCCTCCACGAGATATATACCCTAATATATTGTCAAGTATACAGTCAGAATGGCAACGATCCTGGAATTCGAAGTGTAGTAAGCTCAAGGTTTTAAAACCGACGCTAGGAAAATGGCTATCCTCTCACCGAACCGAACGTCGGGAAGAAGTAATACTCTGGCGATTGAGAATAGGTCATGCCTTTGCAACACATAGTTATATGTTGACCGGTATGTACCATGTTTTAGTTGGCTGTACACTGCTAGATCCTCTACGACGCCAGATTTTAGGACGGTTGAACACAGACTCTTCTTAACGTATGCTTAATGGGAACGACTCTGAGGCCGTTGCGTCTGGGAATATTTTTATGTTCATTCGACAAGCTCGCCTTGACGTGATATACCCCCACCCGTGAAGATGGATAGTGAGCTATGATAGCAGCACCGTAGATTGATTACATTTCAGTTATGGGCGCAAAATGACCCTAGCTGTCGACGCGCCCCTAAACTCCAATCCGCCACCACATCGTATCCTCGTCGTTAGGTCATTCGAAGAGGAAAGAAGTTTTTCGCGGATTACACCGTTTCAGAGAAAGGAAGCATGCTACAGGTTGGGAGAGATGCTCAGGCAGAAGAAATTTAGTGATGGTGGAATAGAAATAGAGTTTAAAAATACCGATGATGCAAGAAGGGCGATGGGTGCAACCGGACTAACTTACAGTGTACGACATGAAACTGGCAGACGAATAGTAGCTGTAGCCGTCGAAGTCTGACCTCACCATACCAAAAAATACTCGAAGGGGGTAATCAATTGTTATGATTTGAGAGACGTGTCCGATGATGAGATCGTGGATGGCTTGGCCTAATAGTGGTAGCTGCGAGAAGGATCACTACTATGGGCGCTGGATGACCACTGCACAGTGTGCAAATATTCATTTTTTCATTAGGTGGGCGGTGTAGAAAACCAAAATGCAATATGTCAAAAATAAATGAAGGTTGTCGAATTTTCCTGCGAAAGGTACATCAGTTTCGTGTCGCAAACTTTTCCCCCGATATTTTAACATAGTGAACAAAGCTGCCTGCCCCCCCGGACGAGGCATCACCTTTCCGTGGTGGGGGGGATTCACCGGCGACCATCTACCGGCGAGGGGTGAGACTAGGAGTGCCTCACTCGTCCTTCCGTCCATACGCTCCCATTCCAATGCCCATCTCATCCCATCCCGTGTCCTTCACCTGGCCCTGCAACACCAACTATCCCTACTATGAGCAGGCAAGGCAACTTCCCCGGTCCTGCCCAACATCTTAGTTTTATCGGGGTAACCGCGCCAGCTCGGCCCGTCCCCCGGTGTTGACGGAGTCCCGGAGGTTGAGGTCCCGCGTCGCACAGTGCTAGTTGTGACGGGGGACCAACACACTTCTTTGGTCCTGATATCCCGGAGGGGCGGGCGGGCCCGTGGGGCCTCATGCGGGCCAAGTGGTTGTTCGCCTCGGGCTGGGGGCCTGGGTTTCACAGTGCCTGCCGGCCCGGCCAGCCGGGGTCAAGGGGTGGGCTGCGCTGGATCCCGGTCGGGGTGGTGAGTCTCTCTCTCCCGGCCGGGCGAAGCCGCCGCCTGCCCCGTATAGCTCCTCGGGCGCCTGGCGACCTCCCGTCCGCGGGACCCAGGCGTCCCCCCGGTAGGGCCCCTAAGGGGTGGGGCGCCCGGGGAGTCGAAACAAACACATACTTTATGGCATCTAAAACACAAAAAACCACTCCTGGTGCCACTCGTGGTGAACAGACCACCCGCTCAGTCGGCGCCGAGAGGAGCCATACTAACTCGGGTAGCTGTGGAGGCCAAGTCTCCAACACTTGCGGCCGTACCGTATCCTCATCTTTCGAGGTCAGACGAAAAATATCGCCGCTCTGTCCTCTTTTCAAAGACGAGACGGATGTGACCGATTTGGGAGGATTGTTCGTTGCGAGAAGCTGAGGGACGTCTCTTTGGAGGTGGAGTTTCCGGTAGCGAAAGAGGCAGAGAAAGCGTTGCGGGCATCCGAGTTTGTCTACGGTGTAAGGAAGGATGATAAGAGGATGGACGAGATAATTCAAATAAAAATAGAACCGCATCAGACCAAAACACATCGCCTGGGGTAATTCATTTTTATAACCTGAGGGACGTGCCAGAGAAGGAGATTGTTGACGGGTTGTGTACATTTGCAGTGACAGGGGCGAAAAAGATGAAGGTCAGGAAAGGCGCAGAGATAATCACCACAAACAACATCATGTTAACGTTTAACGCAGCAGACCTACCGTCAGAGATACAAGTGGGTAACCTTCGTGTCAAGGTACGCGTTTTCCTTCCAAACCCGATGCGCTGTTTTAAATGCCAGATGTATGGACATAGAAACACGTTTTGCAGGAACCAACCAGCATGCGGGAGGTGCGCTTCCACCGAACATGTCACTGAGCAGTGCACCTCAGACACACCCAACTGTGTGAACCGTGTGCGAGGATAGGCTCCATATGCTTATTTTGACCACACCTGTCTGACTTACATCAAGGAAAAGGAAATCATCGCAATTAAACACGCCAGAACCCCCCCCCCCCCCTCCCGATGAGGCACCACCTTTACGCGTTGGGGGGGGGGGGATTGAATGCTCCAATGACCCGGCAACCATCATACCGTGGAGGGGTGAGACCAGGAGTGCCTCACTCGTCCTTCCATCTATACGCTCCCACTCCAATTCCCATATCATCCCAACATCCATGTCCTTCACCTGATCCTGCAACACTAACTACCCATACTATGAGCAGACAGGACAACTTCCCCGGCCCTGCCCACCAGCTCAGTTTTATCTGGGTAGCCCCGCCCCTTGGCCCGTCCCCCGGGGTTGACGGAGTCCTGGCCCCGCAGTGGGGTCAGCCCCGTTACTCGGCTGGCCAGGGAATTGGCATCTCCCTCGGGGTAACATAGCCGCCCCGATAAGGGGTGTGGAAACACGGAGGTGTTTCCGGGGGCTCGTATAGTCCCCATCGTTCATCCCTCTCTTCAAATTCCCGTATCCACCCCGTACCAGCGACCTTTTGTATGTATTCCATCCAACCCTGCAATACCACCCCTCCCCTGTCACGAGCAGGTAGATCAGCTTCCCCTAGTCTACCCGTCCGCTCAGTTTTATCGGGGTAGCCGCGCCCCCTTGGTCCGTCCCCCGGGGTTGACGGAGTCCTGGAGGTTGAGGTCCCCCGTCGCACGGTGCTAGTTGTGACGGGGGACCAACATACCTCTTTGGTCCCGATATCCCGGAGGGGCGGGCGAGCCCGTGGGGCCAAAAAAATTCACCAACGCACGATGTGGTTTTAGGAAGCACCGTTGCACATCTGATCATCTTTTAACACTTGACACCGCCATTCGCATCGCTTTTAAGCGCAGACAACATGTTGGGGCTATTTCTTCGATATAGAAGCAGCCTATGATTCCACTTGGCGACACGGAATCTTGCTGAAGGTTAAGAAATGTGGAATCCGCGAGAATCTGGGAAATTTTATCCAGCAGTTTCTGAAAAATCGCTTCTTCCGCGTCCGAGTGGGACACGAGCTTTCCGAGCGATTCTGCCAAGTAAATGGGGTTCCGCATGGCAGCGTTTTAAGTGTTGCCCTGTTTGCCATTACCATAAATGACATTGGAGATCCACTGCCGCAAAGCATCGGACGTTCGCTATTTGTCGATGACTTCGCGATATGGTCATCTGGCTCCAATACACCATCGCTAACAAGGCGTTTGCAGCTCGCGGTAAACCACCTCCAAAAATGGTGTACAGCTAACGGCCTCCGCTTTTCCACAAGCAAAACGGTTGCTACGCACTTTTTTCGCAGTTGATGCTCTCAACCTCTAAACACGGAGTTGTACGGCAAGCCTATACCTCTTCACCCAATCGCGAAGTTCCTTGGGGTGCAGTTCGATAGCCGGTTAACGTACAAGCAACATTTTGAACCATTGAGAGAGAAATGTTTTAAGTCATTGAACCTGTTGAAGTGTATATCACGAACCTCGTATGGTTCTGATAGAAAGACATTGCTTATGCTTTATCGGTCACTCATCCGATCTAAGTTGGACTACGCATGTTATGTGTATGATGGTGCCTCTAAAAGCAGTAAGCGTACTCTCGATGCAGTGCAGCATGCGGCTCTACGGACCGCCACCGGGACGTTTAGAACCACGCCGGTTGTCAGCCTACTCGCGGAGTCGAACGAGCCTCCACTGGCGTTGAGACGTGAACGAGCCTCGATGAAAGCGCTTTCTTTCATCGAGGTGTCAGAAGATGTTTCATATGTCGTACTGTCTGACTCTCTCAGTAGCCTTTTGGCACTTACCACATTTTACCCTACCGACACTACTGATTGACATTCTGACACGTCTCACTACTCTGGAACGAGACGGAAAAAGCGTCTGTTTGTGCTGGGTCCCGAGCCATATCGGAATTTGTGGAAATGAGCGAGCCGATTCCGCAGCGAAATGGGCAGCTCAGAGGCCCCCAACTCGTGTTCTTCCACTTCCCGCCAGGGATCACATCTCTGTCATCACAGCACATATGAATACTAAGTGGCAGGGAAGTTGGCACGCACAGTTGAACAATAAGCTGCGTTCCATAAAACCACAGCTGGGAGACTGGTCATCATGTTATCTCAGATCCAGGAACGATGAAGTGACTCTATGTAGATTGCGAACTGGCCACACAAACGCTACTCACCAATTCCTCCTCTGCGGGAAAGAGAGGCCCAAGTGCCCTCGCTGTCTGGAAGCTCTGACTGCGACACGTGCTCTTCTCGTGCAAACACTTCTGAAGGGAGCGAAGGTTATTTTTCGGAAATGATGTCAAATATATAACATATCGCGACATTCTAACAGATGACTCGGACGTAATTAATTCTGGCAATATATTCAGGTACCTACGGGCGATAGGATTTCAGTCCATATACTCACCTCAGTAACACAATAGGACTCTAGCATTATAAATCAACGTTATGCGCGCTAAATGATCACATTTTATGGTCGAGGCGCCACAAAACCCAAATAACTAACTTGACGGAGTCCTGGAGGTTGAGGTCCCCCGTCGCACGGTGTTAGTTGTGACGGGGGACCAACACACCCCTTTGGTCCCGACATCCCGGAGGGGCGGGCGGGCCCGTGGGGCCTCACGCAGGTCAGGTGGCAGGTCGCCTCGGGCTGGGGGCCTGGGTTTCCCGGTGCCTGCCGGCCCGGCCGGCCGGGGTCAAAGGGTGGGCGGCGCTGGATCCTGGTCGGGGTGGTGAGTCTCTCTCTCCCGGCCGGGCGAAGGCACCGCCTGCGCCGTATAACTCCTCGGGCGCCTGGCGACCTCCCGTTCGCGGGACCCAGGCGTCCCCCCAGTAGGGCCCCTTGGGGGTGGGGCGCCCGGGGATCCGAAACCAAGAACAGCGCATGACATCCAGAACAACAAAAATCACTCCTGGCTCCTCTTATGGGGGCCAGACAAATCGATCGTCTTCAAACGAGGCATGCCCCCGCATACTCATTTTACGAGCACGTGAAGGCTCCAAGCACCTAGCGTCCCTATCACCATTTCAATGACGTGACGGGTGTGACAGATTCGGAGTTATCACCAGATGTCAGGCTTTGCGTGACGGAGGATTAGAAGTAGAGTTTTCAAGGGGAGAAGATGCGAAGCAAGTGCTCTTAGCTGAATTTTTCATATACAGTATGCGAGATGGTAATATCAGACGGGAAGTGACCATTCCAGTGAGTACGGAGCCCCACAAGACAAAAAAGCTCGTCCAAGGGCATAATGAACTGTTTCGACCTGATAAATGTGTTTGATGCAGAAATAGTGGATGGCCTCTCGAAGTTAGGAGTTACAGAGGCTCGTCGTACCCCCCCCCGATGAGACACCACCTTTACGCGGTGGGGGGATTGAGTGCCCCAATGACCCGGCGACCATCATAACGGCGAGGGGTGAGACCAGGAGTGCCTCACCTGTCCTTCCGTCCGTACGCTCCCATTCCAATGCCCATCTCATCACAACATCCATGTTCTTGACCTGGCCCTGCAACACCAACTATCCCTACTATGAGCAGGCAAGGCAACTCCCCCGGTCATGCCCACCAGCTCAGATTTATCGGGGTATCCGTGCCCCCTCGGCCTGCCCCCCGGGGTTGACGGAGTCCTGGAGGTTGAGGTCCCCCGTCGCACGGTGCTAGTTGTGACGGGGGACCAACACACCTCTTTGGTCCCGATATCCCGGAGGGGCGGGCGGGCCCGTGGGGCCACACGCGGGCCAAGTGCCTGGTCGCCTCGGGCCGGGGGCCTGGGACTCTTCCCGATGCCCGCTGACCCGGCTGGCCGGGGTCAAGGGGTGGGCGGCGCTGGATTGCGGTCGGGGTGGTGAGTCTCTCTCTCCCGGCCGGATGATGGCGTCGCCTGCCCCGTATAGTTCCGCGAATGTCTGGTGTCCTTCCATTGTTGGGGCACAGGCACCCCCCCCCAGTAGGGCCCCAGTGTGGTGGGACGTTCGCGGAGCCGAGACATAAACATACTACATGACAACCAAAAACCCCAAAAAACAACTGGCCTGTTCCCTCTGGGAGGGGACAGACCAGCAGAAATTCTCATCTTCCTGCACCCCGTATTCTCATCATCAAGTCGGCAGAAGAAGGCAAAAGTTTGACCTCGCTTACACCATTCCAACGAAAAGAAGCGTGCGACAGGATGGGGAGATACTGAGGTGCCAAAATCTCAGAGAAGGTGGCCTAGAGGTTGAATTTAAATCTACAGATGACGCAAGGAGAGCGATGGAAACAACGGAACTAAAGTGCACAATACGAGATGAAAGCAGCAGGCGAACGGTCGCCGTAAATATCAAGGTCTTTCCCCATAATCCCAAAAAAAATATCTAAAGGCGTGATCAATTGCTATGACCTAAGAGATGTGTCAGACGCTGACATTGCGGATGGATTGGCAGAGTGGGGTGTGGTAGAGGCAAGAAGAATCACGATCAGGAAAGGACAAGAAACCCAAAGAACTGACAACTTCATATTAACATTCCACACAACGGACCTTCCCGAATTCACCTTTGTCGGATACGTTCACGTAAAAGTTCGTGTATTTGTCCCAAACCCAATGCGATGCTTTAGATGTTCACGTTTTGGCCACACGTCACAGCACTGCAGAAATCGCGAGACGTTTGGAAGATGTGGTGCAGCGGAGCAAATCAGGGACAAATGCGAAGCGGAATACCCAACCAAGAACCTCACGCTGCGTATGATCGGTCTTGTCCGATTTTTATAAAAGAGAAGGAGATAGTCACGATCAAATTTTCCAAAAAGATCACATTTCGGGAGGCATGTGAGTTATATGAGGCAGCCCACCCAAGGATATCATATGCAGCAATGGCGCAACCGAAATTTAAACCACACAACAGACTCGCACTAAACATCTCGCTGGCCACACATACACACAGTCCGCCTAGCTCAGCTCATGACCCTTTTGCGGTCTTTTGGAATGTCCCTGTCGTCGCCTGAGAAACAGAGGAAGCCAATCCAATACGACGAGGCGATTGAGGTTCCACCGACCAAGAGTGGATTCCCCGCTCGCCCATCTGAGGCCCCTCCCAGATCAATAATCGAGGGTGGGGAGTGGACTCTGGTCCAAAGGTCCAGGAGGCCCCCTCAATCCACCCAACCAACTCCGAGGTCCCCATCTGCCTCATCACCTACCTCGAAATCCCCACTTCCCACGTCCCACCAACCCCTCATCGCCCCCTCGCCCCCTTCAATCCCCAGCACCACCCCCAAACCCCCCTCTCCACTTCCTCCATACCTGAACCTCCTCCCATTCCCGTGAGCCAGGCCCCGCCCCCACCCTCGGCTCCCACTTCCGCGCCTATATCTCCGTCCCGACGACCAATCAAAATCCCGAACATCCACTATCAGGAAGCCGAGAGGCGTGCCCGAGAGGCAAAAAGAGCGCGGCTTATCGAGATGGAAAGGGCCCGCGAGAGGAATCGCCAAGAAGCCGAGAAGGCTCCTCGGAGGCCGGCCACCCCAACGCCACGACGGCGAGTGGAGGGACCGGCTCCGTCCCCCAATGAGATGGGCCCTCCTCCGCCCCCACCCCGTCTGGGGCCCCGAAAACGAGGCCTACGACCATCAGGCTCTCCACCAGGGGGTGAGTCGCCAAGTTCCCGCCCAAGGACCCAGTTCCTAAGACCAGATCTGGCTGGAACTTCCGGCTTGCCATAGGTCCCCTCTCTTGGGTGGAGGACGGAGCCAGAGCTTTCACTTTTTCTTTTTTCTCTTTTTTTTTAAATCTTAACCACTTCTAGTTCTCGCACCATAGTTAACTCTGGTCAACCATTTTCCTTCAGACGGCCTAGTTTTACAATGGAACGGTAGGAGCATGAGGACCAGTTTGTAGGAACTCCAAGTCCTCATCTGTGAGCACACCCCTGTAGCCGTATGTCTGCAGGAGACGAAGCTTTTAGATAGAAACCCGTTTTATTTAAGAGACTATCAGGTCTTTCGTAAGGACAATCCAACAGACACAGTGGCACATGGGGGTGTCCTGGTGGCTGTCCATCACAGTTTTCCTGCGCTTCCGCTTACTCTGCCACCTGCAAGAGGTGGCAGCAAGGGTGTTCTTCGGACACAGACATATCATTTGCTCAATTTATCTCCCACCTGGCGGACCGTTGCCCTCAACAGAACTTGGACGCCTGCTCACCGAACTTCCTCCTCCCATTTTACTTCTGGGTGACTTCAATGCACACCACACAACTTGGGGGTGCGTTATCAGTAACACCCGTGGGCGACAACTCGACACTTTCCTCCTCGAGGAGTCGCTATGCATACTTAATGCAGGCACGCATGCTCGCATATCATTACCATCAGGAAGTACATCCGCCCTGGATATTAGCGTGGCCAGCCCGCAGTTGGTAGAATCTTTAGACTGGTCTGTTGACTCAGATCCTAGAGGTAGCGATCATTTTCCGGTTTGGCTTCAGTTTAGCAATGTAGATATCCTTGGCACAAGACCGCAACGCTGGAACTGCAAGAAGGCTGACTGGGCTGATTTTGCTGAAAAATTGGAAGACATTTTTATTCAACACGGGAATGGTAGTGCAATATCAATGGAGGATTTCACGTCAATTGTCTTGGATTGTGCAGCAAGGTGTATCCCACGTACTTCTGGTAAGCCTCGACGCGCGCCCGTGCCGTGGTGGACAGAACAATGTCGGGAGCCCATTCGTGCTCGCCGACGTGCTTTCGGAAACTTTGACCGCAACAATACGTCGGCAAACCTGATAGCTTTCCAACAAACTAGGGCAGCCGCACGGCGTACCATCCGGGAAGCCAAGAGAGCGTCATGGCGACAATATGTTGGTAAGCTGAACCGGCTCACTCCTACGACATAGGTATGGTCCCAGATAAAACGAATATCCGGACGCTCTAGATCGACGTCGCACGTCGCACGTCGCAGGTGACACTATCGCACAACCCCTGGACGTGGCGAACATTATTGCTCGCACCCTCGCTGACCGAAGCCTAAGTTGCGATTTAAATTCCACTCTTAGTCAACACGCGACTCTGTCCGAAGTATCTAAAATCGACTTTACCACCATATTGAAACACGTAGCTATAATGAGCTATTCTCGATCGATGAGCTAACATCGCAAATTGTTGTACTGCGCCCCGTGGCCGAGGGACCGGACAGCATACATAATGAAATGCTCAAACACCTCCCCACATCTGGACTTGAAGCACTTTTAGCATGTTACAACTTTCTTTGGAGGAGCGGCAGATTTCCACATTCTTGGCGTGAAGCGACTGTCATTCCTATATTGAAGCCCGACAAGACCGGTTTTGGCCCCTTGCACTATCGACGATACCCCTGACGTCATGTTTGTGTAAACTGATGGAGAAGATGGTGAGTGTGCGCCTCACGTGGTTCCTGGAACAGCAGAACTTTTTTAGCTACGCCCAGTCTGGTTTTAGGAAGAACCGGTCCACACTTCACCACCTACTGACGCTGGACACCGCGATTCGCACCAGTTTTAAGGAAAAACGACATTTAGGGGCAGTGTTCTTTGACATTGAGGGCGCCTACGACACGACAAGGAAACAAGCCATTCTTTTGAAGCTTTGGAAGTGTGGTGTGCGTGGTTTTATGGGACGTTTCCTTCAGAGCTTTCTCACAGACCGAACATTTCGTGTCCGTGTTGGAAACTCAATGTCAGATCGGTTGACACAGGTCAACGGTGTCCCGCGGGGAAGCGTTCTAAGTGTGGCTTTATTCGCATTGATGATTAACGACATAGGAGATGGTCTGCCTTGTGGCGTTGCGAAGTCGTTATTCGTTGATGATGTGTCAATTTGATGTTCGGCTTCACGTTCAACTTCGATGGAAAGGCGGCTGCAGCTCGCTACATCTCAGTTAGAAAAGTGGGGCAATTTGAATGGTTTCCGTTTTTATACACATAAAACTGTTGGAATGCATTTTTGTCGCCGCCGTAGTTACCGGGACTTGAAAATAAAGCTCTATAGGGAGGATATTCCATTTCAGCAGGCAACTAGGATTTTTGGCATGATATTTGTTCTCCGCCTTACATGCATGGACCATCTGAAAGCGCTGCGGGAAAATGCTCAAAGTCTCTCAACATCATGAAGGGTGGTGCCCGCACTGCCTACGGGGCAGATAGGGCAACCCTCTTACTTCTGTACCGGTCGCTGATCCGGTCGAAACTTGACTATGGTTGTTTTATATATGGCTGCGTCAGTGCCTCGAACAAACGCATACTTGACACTGTTCACCATGCCGCCCTGCGTATAGCCACGGGACCATTCCGTACCTCTCCGACAGCCAGCCTTCTAGCAGATGCTGATGAGGCACCGCTTGCCCTGAGGCGAGACAAGCTGGGACTCCAGTATGCCTGCAGGATTAGACAGTTTCCCCTGAATCCGGCATACAAGGCCCTGTTTGGGCACCGCACCCTTGCGCTGTTCAGTGTTGCACGTTGCAATGTTCTACCCCCATTCTGTGTGCGGTCGCGTGAGCTAGTGGCAGGGAACGGTATCCAGCTGCGCAGCATTCGGAAGATGACAACGCTGCCCGTTCCCCCTTGGGAACTGGTGCAGCCGTCAGTAGACATAGTACTGTCTGAGGCTCATAGAGACGAACTTATCCCGGAATTGTTCCGACAGAAACCCATAGAACATATTGACACCTACCACACATGTTCTGCCATTTACAGAGACGGGTCTAAAACTGTGGACGGTGTAGGTTGTGCATTTGTAAGTGGAGTCACCACCAGATCGTTTACTCTCCCTCCCCATGCAACGGTTTACACCGCCGAACTCATGGCAATTACGAAGGCATTGTGCTTCATCGAAGTAGGGGACGATATTGACCACGTCATACTCTTTGACTCTCTAAGTAGCCTTAGTGCGATAAAGACGTTTTATCCCCGTGACCCCATAGTTCAGGATTTTGTAGTGCGACTAACTAAGCTTAAACGAGCGGGAAAATATGTAACACTTTGCTGGATTCCCAGCCACGTCGGAATAGCGAGAAACGGGTTGGCTGACCAATCAGCGAAACGTGCTGCGCGAAGCCATTACACCCGTTCGCTTCCTCTCCCCGCAGCACACTTCTGCCAGACAACTAATACGCTCTTCCAGGAAAAACGTCAATATCTTTGGAACTTATCTGGCCGAAAAAAACTGAGAACCATTAAACCAAATCTAGCGCGGTGGGAGTCATCGTCAATATTTTCACGGAGGGAGGAGGTAGTGCTCGCCAGGATACGGATAGGACACACCTATGCCACCCACGGCTACCTGCTGCAGAATCAGGACAGACCGATGTGCGCTCGTTGTGATGTCCCATTAACGGTCCGACACACCCTTCTGATGTGCCCTCGTTTCGCAGCCGAACGAAGACGACACTTTGGAAGAGAGGTATCCGCACCGACGATGACAAATCTTCTTGGTGATGGGTCACGTGTGATTCAGAATAGACAACTATTCGAGTTTCTGTCGCAAATACGATTTGCTGTCATATATCCAGGGAGGTAGATATATGTGTCTCGTTTGGGCATAGTGAGTGCTCCTTAAATGTGAAAGTAATCCTGAACGGAACATAAAACCTAGATAGACAGGAACACAGTTATGGCGCTATATGATCAACATGGTCGATGCGCCCTAAAGCCCAAATAACCAACTAATTATGGCGCAGATCGAGATACGCTGATGTTGTTCTATCGTTCTTTGATACGCTCAAAGCTCGATTACGCCAGTTTTATCTATGACGGCACAGCTGCATCCAACAAACGCTCATTTGATACCGTTCATCACACGGCTTTTCGTATAGCATAAGGAGCATTTCGTACCTCACCAAAGTCAAGTCTTCTAGTCGAGGCGCACGAGCCCCCTCTTTGTCCACGCAGAGAAAGGCTGGGTATGCGCTACGCCGGCATGCTTCGCCAGTTCCCTGATCACCCCGCTTACTTACATGTTTTCTCGAGACGGTTGTGGACCATTTTCTCCACAGATCGAATTTTGAGTGTTGCTCCGTTCGGTGTGCGCATACGTAAGCTTTTCCAAGAAAGCCAAGTTAGACTCTGAGGAATCCGGAAAATTGAGCACATGGAGACCCCCCACCCCACATGGGAGTTAGTCGCACCCGAGGTGGATTTTTCCCTCGCTAAGACCAAAAAAACTGATGTCGCTCCAGAAGAGTTCTGCTCACCGGCCCTCGAACACATCGAGTCATTTCATGGATGGGTGACGACATATACCGATGGTTCTCGAACGGAGGATGGTGTTGGCGGCGCAGTTATTTGCGGCTCCGTCACCCGATCATTTTCCCTCCCGAAGCACGCATCTGTGTATTCGTCAGAGCTCGTCGCCATTTTGAAAGCGCTCTGTTATATTGAAGTGTCAGGGGGCCGACCGTCAAGGGATTTTCACTGACTCCTTGAGCAGTCTTTTAGCCGTGAACACATTTTATCCCTCCAACGGACTTGTGCGTGATATCCTAAGGTGTCTCACCGCTGTGCACCGCCTGGGACGGCGAGTTGTTCTGTGTTGGCTTCCTGGCTATGTTGGAATTGCTGGGAATGAGTTAGCGGACGCTGCGGCGAGGCGAGCAGCGCATGCCCCGTGCACTCGATCGCTACCGCTTCCCGCCACGGATCATTCCCGACAGATCTCCATCTTTCTCCTCAACAAGTGGCAAACAATGTGGGACGCAACCCAAGCGAATAAGCTGAAAGCCATCAAGCCACGTTTGGAACCATGGGGTTCGTCCAGTCGTATGTTTAGGAAAGAAGAGGTGATTTTGTGTCGTCTTCGGATTGGGCACACTTACGCCACACAGGGTTACCTGCTGTGCGGTGGCGACAGACCCAAGTGCGCCAGATGTCGATCACCACTGACAGTCCACCATGTTCTGATCTCGTGTCCTTTATATGCTGACCAACGCAGACACTATTTTGGATCTCTCTGTGTGGCCTCTCTTAGCAGTGTTCTTCCCAACAGCTCTCCCATTGTCCAATCACAACTGATTGATTTCTTTCCGAAGCGTCGTTTTCAGCTATATACACTTCTCACCGATAAATACGACGTGTATACTTCGTAACAGATTAAAAACTGTCCGCGTGATGACGTTGGGTACCGCTTCTAACGGCACCACCATGATCATATAAGTTATGGGCCCAATATGACCAGAGCAGTCGAAGCGCCCGAAAGCCCAAATAACTACCTAAATAACTAACTAACGGCGCTTATGATACCGCATGGCGTCATGGTATCCTCATGAAGTTGCACCAAATAGGCATCAGAGGCCCGATGGGGTTTTTCTTGACGAATTTTTTAACAAACAGGACATTTCGGGTCAGAATACGTGGCTACCTCTCTGACACCTTCCAACAGATTGATGGGGTTCCGCATGGAAGTATATTGAGTGTGACTCTGTTCGCCATTGCCATAAATGATGTGGGTGATGCACTGCCAACATCGGTAGGACGAGCGCTATTCGTGGATGATTTTACAGTATGGTTCTCCTCTCGTACGGTGCGGACGGTGGAAAGACAGCTTCATTTAACTGCAGTAAAATTGGTGGAGTGGTGTGATAGAACTGGTTTCACTTTATCCACCTCAAAGACTACCGCTGTTCACTTCTGTCGGAAACGCCGTTGCACAGACCCAAAGATAAGGATGAACGGTCACCTCATACCTTTCAGACCAGCAGTCAAGTTTATCGGGTGTGGATGGATCGCCATGTTACGTATAAAACTCACATCACTGACCTTATCAACAAATGTACAAAAGGTCTCCAGGTAATGAGCACCGTTTCTAGGTGTTCATATGGAACTGACAGATCAGTTTTACTTCTCATGTACCGATCGCTCGTGCGTTCTGAAATTGACTGTGGATCTTTTATTTATGACGGAGCGAGTGCCACATCCAAGCGCTGTCTTGATGTGATCCACAATTCAGCCCTTCGCATCGTTACTGGAGCCTTCCGCACCTCACCGGCTGCTAGTGTAATGGTAGAAGTAGACGAGCCACCTCTTGCACTACGCCGTAAGTTATTGGGCGCGAGATATGCATGCAATGTTGCTCAAGACTGGAAGCATCCAGCCTATCGGTGGATTTTCTCAGGGACGTCAAGTGCACGTCACATTACTCAGCGTGGATTACCGTCTTCCGCTCGTATGTCCCCGATTCTTCGAGAATGTAATATCCGGCCGCGTTCCGTAGCACGTGTAATCACTCCGAGCACTCCCCCTTGGCATGTTGTCCCCATGAAAACTGACATGACTCTAACCTGCTCAAAGAAAGTGCAGGTAAGCTCGGAGGAACTCCGCATGTTAGCATTTGAAAAAATACACGAATATCACGACTTTTCACGCATTTACATAGACGGCTCAAAGGCGGCCTCTGGTGTCGGGTGTGCTTTCGTAAGTAGACAAGGTGTTCGATTTTTTGTTTACCGACGCAAACATCGATTTTTACTGCCGAACTGTATGCCATTCAAGCCGTCTATTTTACACTGAAACACCGGTCCACAAAACACGTGGTTTTTACAGACACTTTGAGCAGTCTCCTGGCACTGAACGCCTTTAACCAGGATAACCGACTTGTTCGGAGGATTACCAAAGTCGTAAAATCCCTAGATGACGTCGGCAGAAATATCGTGTTCTGTTGGATTCCCAGCCATGTTGGACTTGCGGGAAACGAAGCTGCCGACATTACCGCCAAACACGCCATGGGTAATGGCGGTGTGGTCCATCTACGGCTCCCTCCAAGGGATCTATACCCCACTATATTATCAAATATACGGTCAGAATGGCAACGAACCTGGAATTCCAAGTGTAGTAAGCTCAGGGTTTTAAAACCGACACTAGGAAAGTGGCTGTCCTCTCACCGAACCAAACGCCGGGAAGAAGTAATACTCTGCCGATTGAGAATAGGTCGTATATCCGCAACACACAGTTACATGCTTACCGGTGACGACCGACCTCTATGTCCGCGCTGTTCTTACCCGCTTACCGTCTACCATGTTTTAGTTGGCTGTACACTACTAGATCCTCTACGACACCAGATTTTAGGGCGGTTGAATACCGACTCCTCTTTACGTATGCTTATAGGGAACGGATCTGAGGTCGTGGCGTCTGGGAATATTTTTAAGTTAATTCGACGAGCTCGCCTTTACGTGATATACCCCGACCCGTGAAGACAGATAGCAAGATATGATAGCAGCACCGTAGAGTAATTAAAATTTAGTTATGGCCCCAAAGTGGCCCTTGATGTCGACGCGCCCCTAAACTCCAATCCACCACCAACCATCTCACTATCCTCACCCAATGCAATCCCATTTACTTCCAGTGGACCAATTGTGCTAGAAACTTTACTCAGCTTGTAGAAACTTTTTAAAAGAACTTTTTACTTTCTCCATTACAGTTCCTAGCTAAATCCAGTTCTTTTGCTTGCTTTGCTACTCTGGTTTTTTGCTTCACAGTGTCTGTAGCTTTTCGATACGCCCTTAGATTTACGATATTTGAAGCTTCTTTAAACACTCTAAATGCAGCTTTCTTAGCCTTAATTGTTTTTGTCAAGTCTGGTGTAAGCCATGCTGGCTTTCCTACCCTTCTTTTGCGTCTTTGCTTTTTGGGGACATGTCTAATCTGAATTTCCTTCAAGTAAGATTTGAACTTTTCCCACATTTCACAGGCATTTAAATTGGAGAATTCTTCTTCCCATCTGATGGCACTTAAAGCCGCTCTCATGCAGCAAAGTCTGCTCTGTTGAAATGTGGAACCTTTACCAAATTATCCATAATAATTTCCCCTACATGTGCCTTGAATCTAACTTTGTTATGGTCACTTCTTCCTAGGGTTTGTGCTACAGTCAAGTCTTGGACCAAGTCACTTAAATCCAAGAATACAAGGTCCAAGAATGAGCCATGCCCGGTAGGTTCCGATACAAACTGGTGTAAAAACAGGTCCTCTACTAGGCATTTCATAAACATTTTGCATGATGGGGAGCCAACACCAACATTTTCATATCCTTTTCGATTAAAGTTACCAAGAATAAGGCACTTCCTCCGAAAGTTTCTACTGATTTCCTCACAAATCACCTGATCAAGCTCCAGTTGCTGAGAATGTGGCAGGGTTCCTGATCGGTAGAAAGCTCCTATCATCAGTGTATCCCTGTTCCCTTTTCCCACATTGACATCAAGCCAAATGGACTCCACAGACACATTTGTATCCCCACCTGCTACTTTTTGAGAACTGAATAAGCTATTCACGTAGAGCATTACACCACGCTCTTTTACTGCCGGACCCCTATTGCACGAAAACACATTGTATCCCTGTATCTCATAGTCCTGCAAGTTATCTCCAAAATACTGACCCATTCCTCCGTAATGCAAACAAAATCTGGTTCCTCCTCAGCAACATAACACTTGAACTCATCAAATTTGGATCGGATACTCTGAGCATTAAGCATCATACACTTAACAAATGCTCCATAACCACCTTTGGCTTTTTCATGCCGAAGAGTTCTTTTATCACTAGATAAACTATCACTCTGCCTCCTTAAACTACTGCTGTCCCTATTTGCTGACTTTGAGGTTCTATTGCCTTGGCTGACACTATTGGAATATTCCTGAGTTGGCAAAACAATTTCATCCCTCCCCACCCTATTTCCTAGTTTCCTTGAAGGACATTCTCATACAGCTGGTGGTGCTCTCCTGAGCTGGTGGTGATGCTGCTGCTGACCGACCCCCCACCCCTCCCCAGGGCTGTTTGCTGCTGACTCTAACTCCGTCCCTCTCCAGGGCTGATGGTGATGCTGCTGCTGACTTTGACCACATCCCTCTCCACGGCTGGCTGCTGCTGACTGACCCCCGTCCCTGCCCAGGGCTGGCGGTGGTCGTACCTGTTGTCGGGTGCGCCCGGTATCGTGCTCGGCGTGGTGATCCTGCTGACGATTCGCGAGCCGGAGCGGGCTGGGATCAGTGCCGCCAGCCGCGCCGCCGCCAGTCAGCTGTCGGCGCTGCACAAGCTGCGCGTCATGGTGCGCCTCTTTTTCCGACCGTCGCTCTTCCTGCTCTGCCTGGCCAGTGCCGTCCGAAACGCAGGTCTGTCGGTCACAACCGGATCACGGGTCAAGGTCGGCACGTGAGACTGCGAGTTGGGCTGACAGCCGTGAGGGTGTGGCAGCTGCGGTTCCGTGTGGAAACCACCGAATGCAGCGTGTCTGAATTAATTTGCTTTGGAGCGTCAGATGCAAACATGAATAGTTCGATTCTTGTCACGAAGAGGCAACTCAAATATTGCATGTTATATATATTACGTAGAAAATGATTTCTGGGTTTCAGGCTTGAATTGTGTCCAGCGATACTACCCAAACCTGGAACTGAAGATAATCGTTACATTCGTACATTTGTATGCATTGTACTGATTGTTACATTTGTATGCTATGCATTATCATGTTGAAATTGGCATGGGCCGGCGAAGATGTTAGAAAGCAGCAAAATGATTGCCCCAGGGTGTAGATATACTCCCGGTTGGGTGTCGTGTTCCACTCAAATTCCAGAATTTGAACACACTAACCGACCAAGGAGGTGCAAATCACCTTGACTTAAATGCCGTGGTTGGTGTAGTGTCTCCAAGGTTTGGAGATCTCGTGCACCTCACCCAGTGCTAAAATAATGGTTCTTCATTAGGTGCGAGATGTCGGATCGCGTATAGTAGGATGTCGAAATTCACCATTGAAACGATGTCGCTTAAGGTAGCTGATAAATTCTTTAAACATAACTTCGATCCACCAAATTACTCATATGTGAGCCTTTTTCTTTGTTTTGAGGTGTCGATCTTAGGGACAAATATTTTAGGAATAATCTTACAAAATCCGTACGCTCATCAACTGATAATGTATAACAGACCACATCATAGGTGATCCTCTTACCTCGAAGTGTGCTAAGAGACGCTCGTGCATTACATTCCGTAATGGTAGGCGTCAGGATGAGACTTAGGAACAAAATACCGTTAAAACTTTGAGATGAAGATTCAGCACGAAACAACTTTTGGACACTTCGCTAGGAGGGATGTTCATAAAATGGTTCATAAAATGTTCATAAATGGTATATTCCACCCTTTTTACGAATAATTTATGGCTGACCTCGCGGCATACGAGGATTTATTTCCAGCCCTGGAATTATCGCCGGTTGTGATCATCGCATGTGTGGAAATGCAACCTGGCCAAAGTGCGGTCAACATCTGGATCAGGGAAAAGCTTGAGATCCTTGCGAGGTTAGAGCTCGGGTATTATGGAACTATCGAACTAATCAATCAGTAGAAACTGATCCCTTGCACAAGAGTGGGGTTCTGTAAGGGTGGGACGGGAGGAGAGGAGGGCCCGTTAGGACTAAGGGTTGCAAATTGAAGTATGAAAGTAGTAACAGATGCTCAGAAAGGTTATCGTAAGTAGTGCCATTATTGGACTGCTTACAGTGGGAGCGAAATGGTTCAACCTTGAATGCCACCGCTGCTAGATTCTGGTTGTCGCATATTTGAATAGTTCTGTAGTTGATGTAGAAAAATACCAGTGTCGAGATGTCGCATGATAGCATACTATTACCCCGTGTACCCTGAACAACCATGAATATGTGACCATGTCCCAGATGGCACCAGTGTGTACGTTTGTTTTTACTACCGTAGCCTTGTCGCCATTGATGAGCCCATCACCCTACCAGTAGGGCACACTGATGTCGTGTCGGCATTTATCTGCCGGATGGCGTAGTGTTTTACACCTGACTTACTCCTGCAGCCGGCTACGTCTGGTCGTACGGAACGCAAACGTATTTTGAGGGAATCGGCCAGACGCCCACGCAGATTGGCTCCTACATGTCGTGGATTCCGCTGGTCTCGGGCTCTATTGGTGAGTGGCTTCCCCCAACCCTACTCACTCACCCACCCCCACACAAAAATGCATTGACATATTGGCAAATAATGTGGCTCTAGGTTGTGACCCATGAGATCGGTGGTGGTTCATAGATCGGTGCTGTAGTGTTCCACAACATCACCACGTTGACTTGAATGAAAGCTTGGTAGCAGCAACCGGCATGATATTGGGTGAAAGAGCAATATATTTTGGTCGATTCATCATCAAGGACAGCTGTGCTGCTTCCCGGTAGTAATTCCCCCATACGAATGAGCAGCGAAGCTTCAGAATATTGTGCGATCAGGAAAACGTGTCAAAATTTTGGTAAGCTTTTCGGATGTCTTGGTATCTCAGAAGCCAGTTTACAGTAGCAATAAGGTATGCTTCCATGATTTCATCTTCTTCGAAAGTTTCGTTCCTCATGTAAAGGTGGTAAGTGATATGTATCCAGTAGCTTGGTGTTCTATGCAACTATCCATGACGCCTTTTTAATCAATGTAATCCTGATATGATCTCTATCCGACCTCCACGCGATCTTCGCCGTCTCACCATCATCTGTGAGGTTTCACGTGGACCTCCATACTACTTGGAACCTCTTACTGGATTTCTAACAGTCCGCCTATAACCTATGCGACGTTACACATTCAAACTCTGGTCTATCTCTCTCACTCCAAGCGCCATTTTCGTATCTTCCGTGAGACGATCCATGTAGCTTCTGTGACCACGTATCTATCGTGCCGTCGTGGCCGGTGGCGACACCTTTCTCCACTGAACTGTACTGGCAGTATCCGTGGTATTCTCTGCGCCATCTGCGTGACATGCCTTCATGGCCGGTGGCGACACCTCTCTGTACTGTATTCTACTGTACGTATCTGTGGCGTTCTGTGCGCCATCTGCGTGACAGTCATGCGGTCGCTGCGTTGCACGTGTGTGACATGCCGTGCCCGTGGGTGGGCCGTGCGGTGACACTGGCGTCACGCTGCTGCGGCAGGCGTGGTGTTCGGCGGCTTCATCTCGGACCGGGTGGTGAGCCGGGTGGGCCCGCACGGCCGCATCTGGGTCATCATCGTGTCGCAGGTGCTGGCGGCGCCGTTCGCTGCTGGCGTGCTATTCCTGGAGCCGCCCTGGGCGTACATCAGCCTCATCCCGACTTACGTCATCGGTGAGTGCGGCTGCCGTGACCACGGGCGTAGCTGCGTGCAGGCGCTGCTTGGATTCTGGCCTCCTGTCAGATCTGGAGAACCGTCTGCCCACTGTTCCTGTGGGAAAGCAACATTCAGGCTCTCGCAACCGATCCTGTCTTTCTGGTAGAGAAAGTCTCCCATGTTGTTGTAGGGGCGGATTCAAGGGACAAAATGGGCACGTGATGACATTTAATTTATAACTCCACCGTTCGAACATGGTGAGCGTAAAACCTGGGTGGGGTGGGGAGTTTCTCCTGCATATATTACAGCTAATATGCATACGAGAGTAATGACAAGGAAGCATGCCTTTGTCCAGAGCCTACACGTGAGAACTACGACTTTTTGGTAACTATTGAAGGAAATTGAGCGTATTTGTGATAGATGGGCTCCGTCTGAGGAAGATGGGTGCGGAATTACTTAGTAGTATGTGTGAGGGGCTAATATGTACAGGTGTTCGGGCAGAGAAACAAGGCAGGTCATGGCGTGGGGAGGGGTGATGCTAATTTAGTTGAATGTATTCCTCGGAATGAAAAGCGTGGCTTATGCTCAGTGTTGGAAAAACTGACGTTTGTTGGTGTCATGCATACCAATGCATTCCCCCGATGAGACACCACCTTTTCGTGGTGGGGGGATTGAGTGCCCCAAAGTCCCGGCGGCCATCATACCGAGGAGGGGTGAGACTAAGCGTGCCTCACTCGTCCTTCCATCCATAAGCTCCCATTCCAATGCCCATCTCATCCCAGCCCATGTCTTTCACCTGGCCCTGCAACACCAACTATCCCTACTATGAGCAGGCAGGGCAACTTCCCCGGCCCTGCCCACCAGCTCTGTTTTATCGGGGTAGCCGCGCCCCCTCGGCCCGCCCCCCGGGGTTGACGGAGTCCTGGAGGTTGAGGTCCCCCGTCGCACGGTGCTAGTTGTGGCGGGGGACAAACACACCTCTTTGGTCCTGATACCCCGGAGGGGCGGGCGGGCCCGCGGGACCTCACGCGGGCCAAGTGGCTGGTCGCCTCGGGCCGGGGACCTGGGATTATTCCCAGTGTCTGCCGGCCCTCCGGCTGGGGTCAAGGGGTGGGCGGCGCTGTTAGTGCGGTCGGGGTGGTGAGTCACTCTCTCCCGGCCGTACGAAGGCGCCGCCCGCCCCGTATAACTCTTCGGGCGCCTGGCGTCCTCCCGTCTGCGGGAAACAGGCGTCCCCCCAGTACGGGCCCTTCGAGGTGGGAGCCTGAAGAGCTGAACACCAACCACACTACATGTGAAACCAAATCAAAAACACAACTCCTGGCCCTTCTCGCAGGGGCCAGACAGCCCGATCCCCGGAGGGCAATCGGCGCATGCAAAACTGTGACTGTGCAGACGTTTCCCCAACGAAATATAACCGACTCACACAGCAACACTAGTCCTCGTATACTTATTATACGGGCATGTGAAGGTGCCAAGCAGCTGGCGTCTTTATCCCCTTTCCAACGACGTAACGGATGTGACAGACTCGGATGCGTTGCGAGGTGTCAGGCTGTGCGTGACGGTGGGCTGGAAGTAGAGTTCTCGAGGAGAGATTATGCCAAGAGGGCGTTAGCAGCCGAACTGTTTACATACAGTGTAAGGGAGGAAATGGCAGACGAGATGTTTCTATTCCAATCACGATGGAACCCCATAAAACAAAAACTCATCCAAGGGCATAACTGTTACGACCTTAGAAATATTTCCGATTCAGCAGTCGTGGACGGACTCCCTGAGTCACGGGTGACAGAGGCCCGGCGTATCAGTACGAGAAAGGGAACTGAGATCTACCATACCAACAATATAAGTTTGACATTTAACGCGGACGACCTTCCAAATGCAGTACTCGTGGGATACACTCGCGTGAAGGTGCGCAGGTACATTCCGGATCCAATGCGGTGTTTTCAATGTCAGCGTTTCGGACACACCAAGCCTGCTTCCGTACCCAAAACACACACACACACACACACACACACACACACACACACACACACACACACACACACACACACACACACACACACACACACACACACACACGTGCGCGCGCACGCACGCACGCACGCACGCACGCACGCACGCACGCACGCACGCACGCACGCACGCACGCACGCACACACACACACACACACACACACACACACACACACACACACACACACACACACACACACACACATGCACAAACTGTGCTGTCACTCCTCACTATAGATAACTGTAGCGTCCAGGAGCGTTAGTGTGTAAATTGTAGGCGAGGTCAAACTCCCCACACTGCGTATGACCGATCTTGCCCCGCATACAGTAAAGAGGAGATCCTGTCGCTGAAATTTAAACAAACATTTCATTCCGTGAAGCACGAGAGATGTACAGTAGCTCACACCCAACAGTTTCTTACGCTGCAAAGGCAGCAGCACTACTTCGAACGAGTATCGCACCTAGTCATTCACAGCAGCACGACCACGGTAGTGCTACGGTGCTGATAGCTCGTCTTGTAGCTCTACTACAATCATTTGGAGTCTCGTGGCCCCCTTCGTCGCCAGCAGGACAGGGGTGCCCAACCCAAAAGGACGACGAAGCAGCCGAAGTCCCGACCACCATCAGTGCATGCGTTGATGGGCCACCAGAGGGCCCTTCCATGTCAACCACTGAGGGTGGCGAGAGGACCCTGATCCAAAGGTCTAAGAGACCTGCTCGGTCCCCCGCACCGAAGGTCAGTTCCTCCCCAACTACCACATTACTTACCATGATATCTCCGCCTTCCACCTCCTGTCCGCCCTCCAACAACCATCCATCGCCTTCTACACTCACCAACACCACCTCCAAATCCCTCCTTTCCGTCTCATCCCTGCCCGAATCCTCCCCTATACCCGTGAGCCAAGCCACTCCCACACCCCCAACACATACTTCCGCACCTCCATCGCCGTCGCACAGCTCCAGCCGACCTATCCAGATCTCCGATGAGAGATTTCATTATCAAGAAGCCGAAAGGCGCGCCCGGGAGGCCAAGCGAGCTCGGCTCGCCCAAATGGAGAAGGCCCGGATAAAGGACCGCCAAGTACCTGACGGGCCCCCACTCTCAAGGCCGGCCACCCCACTGCCGCACCGCAGGGTTGAGGGGCCATGCCCGTCTGTTAAAGAGATGGGCCCTCCTCCTGCTCCTCCCATACTGGGCTCCAAAAAAAGAGGCTTGCTCCTGTTGAACTCCCCACCGGGGGATGTTTCCCCACGCTCCCGCCCCAGAACCCAGTCCCTGGGACCAAGCATAGACAACCTTCCTGAGCCGACAGCGGCGCCCACTCTTTAAAGGAGGACGTAACAAGAGGTTCAACACTACCATTTTATCTTATTATAACTACTCCTAGTCACCCCACTCTAGTCAATTTTAGTTCATTACATCTAGGAGTACATCGCTTCAAAGCGATCCCCCACCGTACCTCCTTTAAGTCACCTTAACAAGTTCCCATGCAAGCTATCTTACAATGGAACTGCAGAGGTTTTAGGAACCGTACCCAGGAGATACAAGTGGTTTTAAATCAGCATTGCCCTGTCGCTATGTGTCTCCAAGAGACCAAACTTCGACCCAATTCACGATGTGAAATACAGGGATACACAATTTTCCTAAAGGACATGGGAACCGACACAGTTGCTCACGGCGGTATCATGGTGGCTGTGCACCATAGTGTAGGAGCAGTGGAGGTTGCCCTAAGCACAGATCTCCATGCAGTGGCCGCTCGGAATGACTGACCGCAGCTCGATAACAGTTTGCTCCATTTACCTGCCTCTTGGAACGGGGTTTACGCGGGGCGAGCTCAGCCAGCTAGTTTCCGAACTACAAACACCTTTTCTAGTTTTAGGAGATTTCAATTCCGACCACACTGTGTGGGGATGCAACGACGTGAACAGCCGAGATCGAGTTGTACAGTCTTGTATCCTGGAAGAATCACTATGTATTTTCAACACTGGCATTCGAACTCACTTCACGATGCCATCAGGAAACACATCAGCACTTGACTTGAGTCTGTGCAGCCCTGAGCTTGCACAACATTTTGATTGGACAGTGCCGGAAGATCCTATTGGGAGTGATCACTTTCCAGAATGGCTAAGATTCCGACACAACTTTCTTCCAAGTGCTAGACCACGACGATGGAATTTAAATAAGGCTGATTGGGAAGCATACGAAAGGCAACTCAAAGACAGTTTTAGCGCCCTAGCAGAACGGCAACCACTCTACATAGAAAGCCTCTCAGCGGCCATCATAGAAGCGACATCAGGATGTATCTGGAAAACATCCGGTACTTCCCGTAGGACCCCTGTCCCGTGGTGGACAGAGGAGTGCCGAGACGCCATCCGAGCACGACGCCGTGCATACAAATAATTTAGTCGCAATAGTACAACAGCCAACCTAATTGCCTTTCGAAAGGCGAGAGCGCTAGTACGACGAATCATCGCCGATGCCAAGCGTATGTCATGGAAGAAATATGTGAGTAACCTGAATCGTTGCACCTCGTCATCACAAGTGTGGTCTCGCGTCAAAAGGATCTCTGGCACATTCCGCTCAGTCCCTCTCCCTGTGCTGCACATAGCCGACCAAGATATCACCCACCCCGCAGATGTTGCATACGCGATTGGTCAGGCGATATCGCAACGAAGTCTCGACAGCGGTGCTGATCCCGAGTTTGTGAGACATAAGGCTCGATGTAGGTCCACGCCTGTGGACTTTACTACTTCGTCGCACCACGCATATAATAGTCCCTTCACCATTGCAGAACTAGCTTCAGCCGTCAGTTCTCTGCGACATGTGTCAGAAGGGCCTGACGGAATCCACAACGCTATGTTGAAGCATCTTCCACCGTGTGCTTTGGATGTTCTTCTCGTCTCCCTCAACACACTGTGGCAAAGTGGCACATTTCCATCTTCATGGCGTGAAGCCATTGTGATACCAATAGTGAAGCCGGGTAAGAGTGGTCGCGACCCTCTGCACTACCGTCCAATTTCCTTAACATCATGCCTCTGCAAGTTGATGGAGCGAATGGTAAATGTCCGTCTTAACTGGCTCCTCGAAAGCAAGCACATTTTTACAAACTCACAATGCGGCTTCAGGAAAAATCGCAGCACTCTGGACCATATCTTACTTTTAGACACTAGTACGAAACAATTTTATGCAAGATCGGCACGTGGGTGCAGTGTTCTTTGACATTGAGGCAGCCTATGACACGGTATGGAGACCAGGAATACTCAGGAAACTGTGAAGTTACGGAATACGTGGTGAAATGGGTACATTCTTGGAAAACTTTCTCTCTGATCGAGTTTTTCTGGTTCGCGTGGGAAGCCATACATCACAAACATTTACTCAGAAAAATGGTGTTCCACAGGGAAGCGTTCTCAGCGTCGCACTATTTGCAATGATGATAAATGACATCGAAAACGGCTTAACGCCCAAGCACTGGTAGGCCACTTTTTGCTGATTCTGTTGCCAAACAGCTGATATGTCAGCTGATCGCTGGCGTACTCACGTCCAGGCGATGTCGCTGCACTGGTCTGCCAACGCGTCGAAATTACGCCCAGTGCGCCGGGATTACGCCTAGTCCGTCATTGCGCTGACTTTTTTTGCGTCGAGATTACGCTAGGTGTGAACAGTCCTTTATGTGCGCGGGGTGCCTGGCCGGCTATTTCTGGCCTGCAGGCCGATGCGTACCACTATCTAATGGGGGGACATTGTAACCGCTGCTTTCTGCTGCGGTCGGTTGTGCGTGCGTGCGAAGTGGCGCTCACTGCGCATGCGTAACATACGTGTCATTTGCCCGAGGGGTTGAAAGAAGAGCTTTGGGTGTGACACGGGAGACTGCGGTTGGAACTGGCACCGTGCTGACGTGTGTCGAGCGATTTGGACTGCGTGCTCCGGTGTGGCCTCCGGAAGATTGTGGCCAAGTGATAATAGATTGTGAGCAAGAATTGCGTGAATTTGTGCGGACAAATTTACCAGCAGTACATACATCCAAGAAGCTACCCAATTATGTTTCTAATGCTTTTGGTATTTGCACACAAACATGGTAGGATATATTTTCCTTCCCGGGAATACGTTCTATTTTATAAGCGTCCATGGCCGCAGTTTTCCCGCTCTGAGTACATGAGCAAGGAGGAAGGAGGTCCTCATGTCTCACTCCCTTTTTGCTAAGGTAGAGCTCATCTAAAGCAAAATGTCTTGTTTGTTGAAAGCCGTCCCGAAGATCGGAAAAACTTGCATGCTTCTACTGCTTCCTCTGTACTACCTCCGCTTACACCATGAGCACCTACATGCACAAAGACCCTTTCCTATTTTCCGCTATAGCCATAACTATTTTCTGAGCGCTGTATGACCAACGCAGTCGATGCGCCCGTAAGCCCAAATAACCAACCATACCTACTTTCCTTGATGAAGACCCTTGAAAATAGACTGTCCATTTGGCTGGGTTCCCACCGCAAAAGTCACGACCTATGGACATTACCTTTGAGTCCTCTTTCACTAGAACGTCCCCTTCGCTAGTCCTAGCCACCTCCTCACTCACACCTCTGTCCCCACTGACATAACTATCATGTACCCCCAAAGTCTCAAACTTATTATACAGCCCCGTTTCAGGCTCAGGATTCCCTTCCTCACATCTAGCCTAGTACTCCACGTCTTGCCACCCTCCACTCCCCACCATCCTGAACCTCACTGCTGCCGTCTCATCCACTGCTACTCACAACATCCTGGGGCGGGGATGGCCGAGTGGTTAAGGTGTCGGGCTCTGGGTACCAAAGGTCCCGGGTTCTACACTAACGCTGCTCGGGACATTTCCCAATCCCGCGGCCCACCGGCGAAACAGTGTGGGGCGCCATTAGCCGTGAATGTGCATAAAGTACGTCGTGAACCACCCAATAAAGAAACAACTCATGACGTCCTGCATATGGGGATTCAAAAACGTCGGTTGAAATCATTGTATTCTAGAGATGGCACTAAACGGCAGAAGTTAAGATTCATTAATATAACCCTATATTAATAAATCTCTTCAGCCTGGAGTTCTTCAATCTACAAAAATGCATGAGCCTTGAGTACCACCGCCTTGAATGCGACCTAAACAACACTTTCAAGAAGCTAAAAGAAGCGAGGTAAGCAAATGTGTCAAATGGTAAGTTAAACTACATAGCGTATCTTGCACAGCACACACAAAAGAAAATAAGCCAACTCTTTTTTTTTCACCACGGGAACCTCATTCAGGCCTTGGAGCAGCACAAACACGTCCGCCTGGAACAAGAGCGGAGCCGTGAGTTGAATTTCGAGACTAGCAGCTTGACATCTTCCCTTGGAGGCAAGCTCAAGACTCAAACAATTAACTCTGCTTAAGAACAAACGCAGTTATCGTTAGTCAATGACCTCCGAAGGTTAGTGAAGCGACCTCTGGTGATTCACGACGCACTTTATGCACATTCGCGGCTAATGGCGAGTGAAGCGACCTCGTTGCGTGATCAATGCGTGCCCTAAAGAACGCAATTTGATATATTTGGTTTGTTTTTTTCAGTAAAAGATGCAGCCTTAAACTGATTTTATAGACTGGTTTCTTAATGGTAATTATACAATGGTGGCGATGTAGAACGGTGTTCCCCTCAAACAACTACATTAGCCCGCGCCGTCTCGGGGGTCTTCTACCGCCCCCGCCCCCTGAGGCTTGTCGCGAACAGTGAAAGAACGACGCACGGCAGCGCGCCGAAATTTGGCATACCTTTTCCCATATACATTTGGCATGTGATAAACTTTTGAAGTCAGGTCATCGATTGATTGATTCATTAATTATTTGGTCTTAATACATTGGTTTGCCATCATTAGGTAGAGCGGGTAAGGGGATAACCCTCTTACCCGCTCTACCTAATGATGTCAAACGTGTCAGAATTTCTTGAGCAAAGTGGTTTGATGGATAGAAGGACTGAAGAGCCTGTAGGCTACTCAGCGAGTCAGTTACGATAAGATGTTGAGTTTCATCTCCAACCTCAATGAAACACGATGCCTTAATAATCGCAACCAACTCAGCAGTGTGCACAGATGCATATGGTGGTAAAGTAAATGATCTCGTAGCCGTCATACAAATGCGCAGCCTGTCCCATTGACTGTCTTGGACCCGTCAGTGTATGTTCGAGAGTAGCAACGGTACGCTTCTAATAGCTCCAGTGCTTCTGCTTTGAAAAGCTCTGAGACTGTTTGTCCATTCTTGGATTTTGCAAGGGAGATGTCAATCTCTGGTGAGGTGAGTTCCCATGGCGGAATTTGCATGGGTTTCATCCTCGCAACACCTCGAAGTAGGATTTGAGCCTCTTGAAGAAGTAGGCGGATTCTCACACAGAATGGTCGTAGTCTCACCTCTATGTCTATGGAAATTTGACAGCGTATGGTGTCAGAAAACGGACTTGTATGTAGGATGCGCTGGAAACTGCCTCAGCTTTATGGCGTATCGCAGTCCCAGTTTCTCTCGTCTGTTCCCCAACGATGGCTCATGGGCCTCTGCCAAAATACTCTGAGTTGGCCGGGTCCGAAATGCTCCCGTGGCAATTCACAATGCTGTGTGGTGCACGGTGTCAAGCTTCCGCTTCACGGAGCTACTGGCACCGTCATATATAAAAGACGCGTAATCAAGCTTCGCCCGGATCAGAGATCGATATAACATTAAAAGCGTTGCTCTATCAGCTCCGTAGTCAGTTCGTGAAACACACTTCATGATATTCATTGCTCGAAAGCATTTACCTCGCAATGTGTGCATATGGTCAAGGTTCGTTAGCCGGTTGTCCAGAAGGACACTGAGGAAGCGAGCCGCTGACTTCACAGGTATTTCCTGGTCATACAACCTAACTGCCATTTCTGGACAATGGCGGCGAAGTCGGCAGAAATGTACAGCCACCGTTTTGGAGGTAGAAAATCGAACACCCTTTAGGATTGTCCACTTTTCTAGACGGGCTACGCCGAGCTGTAGCTGTCTCTCCATGGATGATGATCGCGCCGCGCAAGACCAGGTAGCTAAATCATCAACAAAGAGTGACCTTTCAATGCTCGGCGATAGTCTGTTTCCTATGTCATTGATTAAAATTGTAAACAGCGCAATGCTGAATACGCTCCCCTGTGGGACGGCGTTCACCTGGACAAAATGTGGAGACATATGGTTTCCCACGCGGACACGGAAAATGCGGTCACACAGGAAGTTCTTGAGAAAAATTCCCATAGGTCCGCGTATCCCATGGTTCCACACTTCCTGGAGTATTCTGTAACGCCATACTGTATGATAGGCGACCTCTATGTCGAAAAAAAAAATGCTCCCACGTGACTGTGTTGCATGAAGTTTTGTCTTATTACTGTGTCTAGTCGTAAAACGTGATCTAGCTCGCTACGATTCTTCCTGAACCCACATTGAGAGCTTGTGAGGATGCCTTCTTTTTCGAGAAACCAGCCGAGGCGAATATTTACCATTCGTTCCATGAGTTTACACAGACATGATGTCAACGAGATGGGACGATAATGCAAGGGATCACTGCCAGTCTTGCCTGGTTTTAAAATTGGGATCACAATGGCTTCCCGCCAAGAGGAGGGAAATGACCACCTAGCCACAGTGAGTTAAAAGAGGAAAGCAGGGAGACGAGAGCGCATGGTGGGAGGCGCTTCAACATGGCATTGTGAATGCCGTCCCGCCCCTCTGATGTAGTCCTCAGTGATCCCATTGCGTAGGTTTATTATACGTTGTAAAACGTCGATTGTATGAGTAGTGTACTGATGTAATAAAATCAATTGGCGTCGGCTCCGATGTAGCTTTATGACGTAAGAATTCTGGATTGGCAACACTTCCTCGACTTCTTTGCGATAGAGCATGACCAATCGCACAGGCAACCTCTGCAGCATGGATGATGTCCTGGTCCGCGGTTCGCAGCACCGGAAGGGGAACTGAATGGTGTGTACCGGAAATCCTTTTAACTCGGGACCACACCTGCGACGAGGAGGTACACCGATTTAAAGTATTAACATATGCTCTCCAAGACATACGTTTGGCTTCCAAGATGGCCCGACGTACATTCGCTCTCGCATTACGAAATAATATTAGGTTGGTTGTGGTACTATTTCGGGTAAACATTCTGAATGTGCGGCGTCGTGCCCGAATCGCATCTCGACACTCCTTGGTCCACCACGGAACATGGGTTCTACGGGGGATCCCGATGTTTTTGGGATGCACCCTGATGTTGCCCCTAAGAGCAGTGATGAAAAATGTTTTATTGAGTGTGGCTCTTGTCCAGTTTGGGTGGAGAATACGTCACTGAGATGGGTTTCAAATGCACCCCAGTCAGCCTTGCGTAAATTCCATCGCTGAGGTCTGGTACGGAGTGTCCTGTCTCCGCGATATGCAAGCAATATTGGGAAATGGTCACTGCCCATGGGGTCGTCACATACCGACCAATAAAAATGCTGTGCCAGCTGTGGAGTGCAGAAACTCAGATCTAGCGCCGCGGTGTGGCTGGTTGGCGTCGTAAAGTGGGTTCAAGTGCCAGTGTTTAAAACGCAAAGGGATTCCTCCACGATAAAAGACTGTAATATGCGATCTCTTGTGTTCACATCACCACAGCCCCACATCGTATGATGGGCGTTAAAATTCCCTAAGACTAAAAATGGTGGAGGCGGTTCTAAAACTAACCGTACTAGCTCATCACGGGTAAAAGCAGTCCCAGGAGGCAAGTAGAAGGAGCAAACTGTTAGGGAGCTGCGACCTAGGTCGATTAGAGTTGCCACCGCTTGGAGATCGCTGTTAAGCGCAATCTCCCTTGCACCTACACTATGGTGGATGGCTGCCATAATTCCGCCGTGTGCAACAGTGTCGGCAACCACATCCCTTCGGAAGATGGAATACACCTGTATGTCAATCGTGAATCTGGTCGGAGTTTCGTCTCTTGCAGGCACATAGCGATAGGGCAGTGCTGATTTACAACTACCTGTATTTCCTGGCTACCGTTTCTAAAATATCTGCAATTCCATTGTAGAAAAGCTTGCATAGGAGCTTGTTAGAAATGGGTTGAAAGATATACGGCGAGAGCGTCGCTTTGAGGCGATGAATCCCTAAATGAGATAAAACTACCCTTGGCTAGAAAGAAGAAACTAGGAGTGGTAATGAAGAAGAAAAAACCTTCGCGTTTTAAAGCTCTAAGTCCGTCGTCCGTCCGAAAGATGGCGACGTTGTCAACCCCGAGGAATTATCCCTATTCAGTCCCAGGGATTGGGTTCTGGGGCGGGAGCGCGGCGACTCCTCGCCCGGTGGAGGGCTTGTTAGTGTGTACCCTCTTTTCTGGGGCCCCAGCCGGGGCGGAGGCGGCGGAGGGCCCATCTCACCTGCTGACTGAGTTCTTTCACTCGCCGTCGCGGCGATCGGGTGGCAGGCCTTGCAGATGGAGCCCTGTCAACTCCTTGGCGATCTTTCCCCCGTGCCCTCTCTATCTGGGCGAGCCGTGCCCGTTTTGCCTCCCTGGCACGCCTCTCGGCTGCCTGGTAATTTAGGCACTCATCGGGAATTTGGATTTGTCTGTGGGACGGCGAGGGAGGTGCGAAAGTAGAGGTTGAGGGTGGGGGTGAGTGTTGGCTCACGGGGATGGGTCAGGATCCAGGAAGGGAAGAAGTGGATGTGAGGGATTCCAAGGTGGTAGGAGGGGTGTGTGGTGGAGGAAAGGGGAGGTTGGAGGACGGACGGGTTGCGGGAGGCGGGGATTTCAAAGTAGGTAGCGTAGTGGGGAGGGGATGGACTCCGGTAGGGAAGGTCGAGCAGACCTCTTTGGCTGGTTGGCCTGAGTCCATTCCCCCCGTTGAAGTGCTGATCCGGAGATCCGGTTGCTCATCAGGGCGTCTATGCCTGGTGGACGGGCCTTTGGTCGCTTCGGCGACTTTTTCGGCTTCCCTCCCCTTGCTGTTGGCGACGTCGCAGGTACCCCGAAAGCTCGAAGAAGGGCAGTCAGTTGCGCTATCAGTTCGGAAGCCTTGTCTGGTTGTACGTTTTGTGGCATTTTAAAGCTAGTTTTGGTTACTGAAGCGTACGATATTTTGGTGTGGGACTTTTCGTAGAGGTCCCTAGCCTCTCTAAACGTTATCTTGTTCGTATGCTTTATTGCGATGATCTCCTTTGCCTTGGTGTAGGTTGGGCACGCACGATCATGAGGTGTGAGGCTCCTGCCCTTCACCGCAGTTCACACAGAACGAATTCTGAGAGGTGTATGTCTCAGCAGTGTTCACGCGAGGAGCACCTGTTGCACGCCGGGCGGTTGCGACAGTACTGCGTTGTGTGTCAAAATCTCTGACATCTGTAACAGCGCATGGGATTTCGTAGGAATTCTCGTACCTTGACCCTCACATAACCTACTCGTATTTCTGGAGGTATGTCGGTTCTGTTAAATGTTAAGATAGTGTTGTTCGTCGAAATAAACTCGGTCCCTCTTTTTACCTTCATTTTCCTTGCACGGACAATTCCGTAAATTGGAAGCCCATCGACGATTTCGTCTTCAGATACGTCCTTTAGGTCAAAACAATTGATAATCCCCGCGATGTATTCTTTGTCTTGTGTGGTTCCACAGTGATTTCGACGATTATATTTTCCTTTGTACCCTTCTTCCGCACACAGTACACAAACCCCGAAAGTGTAAGTGCCTTACCAGCCTGTTCTGCATCCGCGAATTCTACCTTCAGCGCTCCGTCATTCAGCTTCTGGCATCTCACAATTTCACCAAATATGTCGCAACCGTCCCTCCTCTGGAAGGGGGACGGAGATGCGAGGCTCCTATTCTTTCCTCTAAAAACTAGTAACCGAGGACCGGGAGCATGTTCCATGGGGAGGTTTCTATCTCCGCGTGGGTGTATGTTTGTCTGGCCCCTACGAGAGGGACCGGGAGTGTTTTTGTTTGTTGGAGAAGCCATGCAGTGTGTTTTTTCCGCTCCTCGAGGCGCCCCTCTGCAAAGGGGCCCTACCGGAGGGACGCCTGAATCCCGCGGACGGGAGGTCGCCAGGCGCCAGAGGAGCTATACGGGACGGGAGACGCCATCATCCGGCCGGGAGAGAGAGACTCACCACCCCGACCGGAATCCAGCGCCGCCCACCCCTTGACCCCTGCCGGCCAGGCCAGCAGGCGCTGGGCCGGGGCCCAGACCTTCGGCCTGAGGCGACATGTCGCTTGGCCCGTATGGGGCCCTATGCAGCAGCAAGGCGTACGAGATAAATTTTTAATTTTTCCCGTTTTTTATTACTTATTAGTTTTGCATATTTGCATATTAGAGTTCAAATCGAAGATGCTGACTACATTTTGTTTTAATTATCAGTGTAAGTTCACTTCGAACAAGGGTTTTCTGTCCGCTTTACCCATTATAAAAGGAAAATTAAAGAAAACTTGAAAACTCAAAATTTTGAAATTTCAAAAGGTAACATTTTCCTTTTTGGCTGGCCAAGCAAATGCTGTGGTCCTGGTCGATTTCGCTGTCCTTTTCTGATTCCAAATAGTTGTAAGTCATGAAAGTCTAGACCCCCTTGTGACGTTACTTATGGAAAACAAATTTATGGGTGGTGTCGGGCCCTACTCATCGAGCGCTTTCCGATGACACCTCTCGTTTTCGTGGGACGCTTAGTTTGGATATTAGGGGGGTTCCTATCAACCACCGACACAGGGTGTGATTATCAGACCGGAGAGACCGGAGGGTTAAGCTACCATTGTGGTTCAGTACCGCCAAACAGTTCTCAATGTATGACGTCATATCGATATAGATAATTTGTGAGGCGTGCTCCCACAGGCGAGATGTGGATACCCATCACGTTGGCTGTGCTAGTGGAGCTGGTGCCGGCCGAGATCCGGACTGCCACCGTCGCCTTCTACTTCTTCGTCATCTCCAACATCGGCGGCAACATGCCTCTTCTGGTGGATCCCATCAAGAAAGCCTTCTCCAGCGCGGGCTACACGGACATCGACTCGCTCAGAAGTGAGTGTCGCTCTCACCTACCTTTCCGAAAGGTCGGCCTCATCTTATGAGGGCACAGAACGGGATCATCTTATGGGAGGGATCGTTTGAGGCTCACTCGTCACTCAGCTCACTCAGCTCAGTTGGTCTTGCAAGGATCGGCTCCCCATCTTATGGGAGGGTCTTGTGAGTTCTGCTCGGCTCACTCGATTGCGAGCAAAGACCGAGCGAGTCTACCCCCATGTATATACGACCAAAGTTCATCTTAATGGTGATTGATGATCAAGATGATGCTCAGCCAATTTTGGCTCAATTAGAATGTTCTCAACGGCCCTGTACAAGTATTATTCCAACAATCGGGTCCCTTTGCCTAGTATAGAGCACGCACTCTAAATTTGAATGCACTATGCAGAGTTATAAAAGTGGGTTTACTATTTTCGAACTTCGACCACTTCGGCCAAAATTGAAGGAAATAATGTCTTCACCGGCTGCCGTGAGAGCGCAGCTACGGTTCGGCCATAGTCCCCTGTCACTGCACGATGCCTTGTCCGGTGCTTGTACCATGGCAGAGTCGTAGCCCGCCGCTTGCCCTCGCTTGTCCAGCACCTATAACGGCGTTTTTCACTAGTGGAAAGATCTAGTGAATCGGGGAGTAGCGGGGATCTAAGTTTATAATCTACGTTTTTCTTGCTCCAGTTTGTGGAAGGATCTAATGCGGTTTGGCTGGTCGACCTTATGGGAAGATAGCCTTTTCAGGCTCATTCATCCCAGTGTATTGGACGGGCGAATGCGAGGTTTGCTGTTCCCACCAGCAATTCCGTCACATAAATGTGATGGAATTGTCGGTGACAGCACAACGCACACTGACCACTACCTGTCAGCGTGGGCTGTGCCTGTCCACGAGACGTTCTGCACATTCAAGGCCATATAGACGATGTAAATGGTGTCACGGACACGCTTCCTGTTCTATGTGTGTTCATAGTCACATGCCCAGTTTCAGTGCCCAAGGTAAATGACGTATAGTGCTTGGGTGTGTAACTTCCAATAGTGGCTTAACATGTTTCCACATCGGTGTTAAAAAATCCATTTTGGCGATGTGTTGAACTGAAAAATCATCTTGGAAGGCGCTGTGAGTGGAAAATTAAAGTAAGAGCAGTGTGATACAGATGTTTTGCATCTGGATCCTGTCTGTTGTAAAATCAATGAATGCTTGACACATTTTCAAGATGCCATTTTCGATTATTGTATGTTTTAATATTGGGTGCCGTTTTGAGTGCAAGGCCCCGCAGTGGGGTCAGCCTCGTTACTGGACTGGCCAGGGAATTGGCGCTCCCTCGGGGTAACACAGCCGCCCCGATAAGGGGTGTGGAAACACGGAGGTGTTTCTGGGGACTCGTAGTCCCCATCGTCCATCCCTGTCTTCGAATTCCCTTATCCACCTCGTGCCAGGACCTTTCGTATACCTTTCATCCAACCCTGCAGTACCAGCCCCTCCCTCGTCATGAGCAGGTAGGCCAGCTTCCCCTGGCCTACACTTCCGCTCAGTTTCATCGGGGTAGCCGCGCCCCCTCGGCCCGTCCCCCGGGGTTGACGGAGTCCTGGAGGTTGAGGTCCCCCGTCGCACGGTGCTAGTTGTGGCGGGGGACAAAGACACCTCTTTGGTCCTGATATCCAGGAGGGGCGGACGGGCCCCTAGGGCCCCATACGGGTCAAGCGGCCGGTCCGGGGACCTGGGTCAATCCTCAGTGTCTGCCGGCCCAGCCGGCTGGGGTCAAGGGGTGGGCGGCGCTGGATACTGGTCGGGGTGGTGAGCCTCTCCCGACCGGGTGATGGCATCGCCTGCCCCGTGTAGTTTCTCGTTCACCTGGCGTCCTCCCGTTCGTGGGATCAAGGCGTCCTTCCAGTTGAGCCCCAAGGGGGTGGGATGTCACGAGAAGCCGAATAAAATCATACTACATGGCAAGTTCTAATCTAAACTCAAATCCTGGGACTTCTCGTAAGGACCAGACTGGCCAAACCCGTGAGGGGTATGGGCGCGTGACCAATTGCAACGAGCAAGCTCATGTTTCGCACACTTGTATTCAAAGCAGTGGAGGGGTCAGGACCGCTTGCGACTTTATCACCCTTCAAGCGTCGTAATGGTTGTGACCGATTTGGAGCTATCCTGAGGTGTGAACGACTGAGGAATGGTGGGCTTGAAGTAAAGTTCGGAAAGAGTAAAGACGCAGAAAAGGTAATGGCAATTACTGAATTTAAGTTCACGATTCGTAACAATAGGGGGAGCCATGATGTTGCTAGCCCGATGCTGGTCTCTGCATCAGACGAAAAATTATGTAAATGGTATCATTAATTGTTATGTCCTTCTAGGCGTGAACGACGAAGATATTGTTGATAGCCTGAATGAGTTTGGAGTGGTGGAGGCCAGACACATTCACATTCGTAAGGGTAATTGTACTATGGTACCAACCACTAACATCATTTTAACTTTCAACCGACCCGACTTCCCACACGATATTCGGGTAGGTTATGTCCAGGTGAAGATACGACGCTTTATCCAAAACCCGATGAGATGCTACGGATGCCAGAGGTTTGGGCATACCAAACAAAACTGCAGGAGTCGCCCGCTCTGCGGCAGGTGCTCATCACCTGAGCATGCTGACTCACAATGTAGCGCAGATAAACCGTGGTGCACCAACTGTAGAAGCGACCAGGTACCGCACACTACGTATGACAGGTCGTGTCCTAATTATCTCAAGGAAAGAGAGATCATGTCCATCAAGATTACCAGAAACTTATCAGTTAGAGAGGCAAGACAGGCTTACGACGCTGCCCACCCGAGGGTATTTTACGCCGCAATCGCCAAAGCCAACAGAACCACACTAGCTGTACCAGAAATTCAGAGAGGGAGTGCCGCGGACCTTCTCTCGCAACTCGGTGAATTTCTTCGCTCTTTCGGCATGGCGTGTGTACCACTGACTGAAAGAAGTACGTTCCCACCGAAAGAGAGGGTAACCCGTAGCGGTACCTCGACTGATACCCCACCTATACATGAAAGGTCCCGCAACGTCTCTGTATCTCGCGCACATGCAGTAAGTTTTGTGCAAAGGGAGTTTCCCCCTGAAATCTCCGCCACTGCTCCTTGGAGCCAGAGGTGGGAGAGTGGCGTGAGGTGCAGCGGAGGAAACTTCCCAACAAACCCTCAGCTTCCACATTGTCACCTACGTCAGCATTCCTTCCATCCATAAATACCTAACCCGCCTCAAGCCTCTCCTCCCTCTCGCCTCCTAACTCCACTTCCACACCCTCCTCAGCACCATCCTATGTACCAAAATTCTTGCCATCCACTTTCATACAGCCCACCTCCATCACAACCACCACCACCACGACCACCACTACCACCACTACCACCACCACTACATCTTACCCTACTCCATCCCAGTCAGTGTCAAATTATTCGTGAAATTGGGTGGAATATACCACTTATTGAACACTCCATCGCCATCCTTCTCCAAGAAGTATCGACATCCTGCTCCTTGAAGCATGCTTATGAATTTGTCACGTCTCCTTTCTAACAGTATCTTGCTTATCAGTACCATGTCCATGCTCTCGATAAGGTATTATAATACATTAATATTGTGTAACATAATCTCCGGGAAAGGGATTCTCTAATATGATATGGCATACACTGCCAGTTTGTAGCATATGATTATTTTCCCTGTCCCGAATGTCGCTCTTCCTAAATTATGGATCTCAAAAACAAATAATAAAGGCGCAGTCATAAGTGCTCACACCATTGGCTCCAATATGAGTCTGAAAGACATTACAAGCATTTTAAATGACACATATTCCATGGTAAATTTCGACATCCTATTGTGCTCGTCTCAGCATCTCACACCTAACGAAAAACCATTATTTTAACCCTGATCCCAGTCCACCGCCCGCTCGGGCCTCCAGACACCCAAACAACCCCTGGCGGCTGCGCCAATGACCCGACCACCATCTGCCCCCCCCCGACGAGGCATCACGTTTACGTCGTGGGGGATTGTGTTCCTCAAGGATCCAGCGGCTAGACCACCAGGCAGCCTGGGAGAGGTCAGACCAAGAGTGTCTCACTCGTCCTTCCGTCCATACGCTCCCATTCCAATGCCCATCTCATCTCAACATCCATGTCCTTCATCTGGTCCTGCAACACGTACTCTCCTTATTACGAGCAGGTAGGACACCTTCCCCGGTCCCACCCATCAGCTCAGTTTGATCGGGGTACCCGCGCCCCGTCGGCCCGTCCCCCGGGGTTGACAGAGTCCTGGAGGTTGACTCTGTCGCACGGTGCTAGTTGTCTCCGGGGACCAACACACCTCTGGTCCCGATATCCCGGAGGGGCGGGTGGACTCGTGGGGCCTCACGCGGGCCAAGTGGCTGGTCGCCTCGGGCTGGGGGCCTGGGTTTCCCAGTGCCCGCCGGCCCGGCCGGCCGGGGTTAAGGAGTGGGCGGCGCTGGATCCCGGTCGGGGTGGTGAGTCTCCCCCTCCCGGCCGGGCGAAGGCGTCGCCTGCCCCGAATAGCTCCGCGGACGTCTGGCGTCCTCCCGTTATTGGGACACAGGCGTCCCCCCAGTAGGGCCCCTTTGCGGTGGGACGTCCGAGGAGCAGAATATGTATCACACTTTATGGCATCCACAACACCAAAAATAACCCTGGTCCCTCTCATAGATACCAGACCGGTAGTTTCTCAGCCCCACGCGTTCTCATCCTTCGAGGTAAGACAAGGTCCCTCGCCTCACTATCACCATTTCAAAGGCGAGGCCGGTGTGAACGATTTTGTAAAATTGTACGCTGCGAGAAATTGAGGGATGGCGCCTTACAGGTAGAATTTGCACGTGCAGGAGAGGCAGAGAACGCAATAAAATAGTTGGAATTTAGATACAGTGTCCGGAAAAATCAGAATAGGTCCGACGACATCATTCCCATCACCGTTGAACCCCACAAAACAAAACAAAAATACTTCACGAGGCATCGTCAACTGCTTCGACTTGAGGGAAATGCCGAAGGAGGAGATTGTAAATGGTTTGTCGGAATTTGGAATAACAGGCAAGGAAGATGAAAGCAAGGACAGGCTTTGAAATGATTGCAACAAACAACGTGATATTAACATTCAATACCACAGATAGTCCGCCTGAAATACCTGTAGGTTACGTCCGTGTAGAATTCCGTGTGTTTCTTCCGAATCCCATGAGATGTTTCAAGTGTCAGAAGTTCGGCCATACCAAAAAAATCGGCCGGAATCGCCCTGCATGTGCCAACTGTGCCAACTGTTCCCCTTACGAACACGCCAGCGAAAATTGCACCTCGGAGACCCCCCTTTTGTGCCAACTGCGGCCCAGGTCATAACCTACACACTTCTTTCGACCGAACTTGCCCGACTTACATCAGAGAGAAAGAAATAATCTACATCAAACACACACACAAAGTATCGTTTCGTGAAGCAAGAGATTATTACGAACAAACGCATCCAAGAATATCTTCTGCATCCAAAGTTTAAAATAGCACGTATTCTTCACAGCACACATAGCCTGACAGAGCATCCGAGTTGGTCGCACAGTTAGCAGCCCTCCTTCGCTCCTTTGGAGTGCCTCCTGCATCGCAAATGAGTCGAGGTCAGCAAAGCCACATTGGTGTGACCGAGATTCCACCGTCCACGAATAATGCCATTCAACCACCAGAGGCCCCCTCCCGACCAACCCCCGAAGGCGGAGTGTGGACGCTGGTCCATCGTTCAAAGAGGTCTCCTCGGTCCTCTCCGCCCGGTCCTAGCCCCTCTCCACCTGCCTCGAAATCCCCACCTCCAATTTCCCATCCGCCCCTCCAATCTACCCTCGCCTCCCGCACGCACCAATACCACCTCCAAACCCAGCCTCTCCACCTCCTCCCTACCTGACCCTTCTCCCCTTCCCGTGATTCAGGCCTCTCCCCCAGCGTCGTGTTCCGCGTCCGCACCTGCATCGCCGCCCCGGCACAACCAATGGCCTGTAAAAATTCCAGATGTTAATCTGCACTACCAGGAGGCTGAGAGACGCGCCCGCGAGGGGAAACGAGCGCGGCTCGCTGAAATGGGAAGGGCCCGCGAGAAGAGCCGCCAGGGAGCCGAGGCGGCTGCACCACGAAGGTCGGCAACCCCATCGCCGCAACGGCGTATACAGGGACCGGCTCCGTCCATAAATGAAATGGTCCTCCCCCACCCCCTCCCCGGTTTGGGGCTTCAGAAGCGAGGTCTCCCACCATTGAGCTCTCCACCGGGGGAGGGGTCATCACATTCCCGCCCGAGGACTCAGTCCCTTGGGCCGAGTCAGCCTGAAGTTCGCGGGTTCCCTCCGGATTTGAGGGCGGGAGCAGGGGAAACCTAACCCGCTCTCGTTTCCCCAGTTTTTAGTTCGTAACTTTCATCTTTATATATCTAACGTATGAGTTTTATTCTCCAATGGAATTGTAGACGGTTGAGAACCAGCCTCGACGACCTCCGAACCATTTTACATTTACGAGTACCATTAGTAGTCTGTCTCCAAGAGACTAAGCTTTCTCCTGATGCACATTTTAACCTGAACAACTACTCTGTGTTGCGTAGGGATGTTACTCCTCACACTATGGCACATGGCGGAGTGCTTATTGCTGTGCACAACTCTGTTCCCTTTCAGCAAATATCTATATCTTCAAATGTTCAGTGTATCGCTGCTCGCATGAAAATAAATCGCCACGCCGTCACCATATGTAGTGTAGGGGTGGCGGCTCTGCCGTCGGTGGGGTGGCGGGTGTAGTGGGGGCGTGGGTGTGCGTGGTGTGAGTGGGGTGTGTGTGGGGGGGAGTGGGGTGTGGGTGTATGAATTGGGTTTAGGGTGTTTAGACCCAACCTAACTTAACCGTAACTGATATGGGTGTGTGAAGTGGGTGTGTACAATGTATTCTTGATGCAGCCTAAACTCGACTGGAACTGATGGAACTACTTGAAATAACTGACTTATTGAGGGCTTAACTGACTTATTGGTTTGAGTTGCCGTCCCTAACACGAATTTATATATGTGCGAGGTCAAAGTTTTCGGATCACCATATAGGTAAGTGAGAGTCTTTAGCCAGATTATAATTAATGCGTTGCATGAGAGAATTGATGACAATTAAATTTGTCATTGGTTTGAATGACATGTCCGTGTTGGGACTTTTTGGACGCCAGTAATAGTATAATTTTGTGCAATGTTCCGCACGAAATAGGTACCTGTGTTGAGCCCTAAGCGGCTTCCGCTGATCCTTAAATCTACCTACTCACGTTCATTCCCCTCATTCACTTCACATTCGCTCGCCCCATTCATGCTCTCCTTATTAAGTAATTAATTGCTTGGTACCCAAATTTAGCTCCCGACCCCCCACCCTTTCAGCGGTACACAAACACATAGATCGACAGACCAATGCTCTCATTTTGATGGTATTACCGGGCCGAACAAGTAAACCTTTCACTGCCAATCATGGCTGGCCTAGCCATTATTGACAGCGTTTCTCGCCTGGACAAAGTCTTAACTGCAACGAGGGGGCTCAACGTACTGACTCTGAGGACTGATACAAGTGCTCTGGTGTCTTTGACCGACATACCTAGCCTTAAGTTCCATGGATGCCGCGCCGGGCCTTATTCGTCGTACACTTGCGACCAGGTCTGACGTATCCCACGGGCGGGCACGGATCCATACCACGTTGGGCACGTACCCGGTCGTCGTTACAACCTAGCCGGCCCTGAGTTTTAGCCTCGGGGCTTATGGCATGTCAAACCCGTCCATGTGTCCCTCGAGCTGTCTGCACCAACCGTACCCACGTGCAGAGTTCGGGGGTGGACAAATTACCGGGCAGTGTTTGCCTATACCCTATAGTCCGGCGCTAGACTTCCGGTGAACGCAATGTGGTGGCCCCTTTATCGGGCCCTCCCACATGCATACGATGTTCGCCACCTCACCTGCACCCCTGGATCGCAGAGGCCAGCGTGATTTTGCCGTCAAAGATCAAGAGCAGGTGAGCTAATGCCCCCGATGTGTCCGTTCATCGCACCCTCTCGCAACCAGGCATTAACCAAACGCAAGTCATATATATTTAACAGCAATAATGTTCTAGACAATTTAACTGGCTTCAACAGTCACCACCATCACCCGGAAACGTTCAGTCCATAGGAGGACGGCTCGCATGTCGGCTGCCTCGCTTATTAATTTACTTTATAGTACACAGCCAACGGGGCAGACTTCCGCGCTGGATCTTACCCCCTGCAGTCCAGAACTTGCACCTTTTTTAGAATGGTCCGCGGACGATTATCCACATAATAGTGACCATTGTCCTGTTTGGTCATGTTTTATTAACAGAGTTGTTGTAAGCAGACGACCGTCGAAATGGATATTTAACCCAGCCGATCGGGGTGCGCTCCAAGCAAATCTTGACCGTAGACTCGGAGACTACCCCAGTGGACCCGGTGTTTCCGTGGAGACATTCACGAGGGCAACCGCTCAGCGACACATTCCTTGTTCTTCAGGAACTTCAGTTCGAGTACCCGTTCCGTGGTGGTCGGTGAAGTACCGAAAGGCGTTGCGTGCCAGGAAGAAGGCTTTTCGTACCTTTAATAGAAATAGTTGTATGGCAAATTTAATAGGCTTCCACAAAGCACGGGCATTCGCTAGCCGTACTATCGCCGAAGCGAAACGAGATTCATGGAATGCTGGTCCCCCATTAAACGCTTTTCTGCGAAGTATGCTCCACTCCCACTTCCTACCCTACACGTAGCCGGTCCAGATATCATTGACCCGGAAGAAGTAGCGAACGAGATGGGACGAGCTTTGTCCGCACGCTCGGAAAACATATATAACGAGCAATTTTTTTTTAGAAACAAGGATCCCTGCGAGGCACGTCCTTTTGATTTTTCCACCACAGACGTTCTCCAGTATAACATACCATTCCCCATTTTCGAATTAACCGCAGCAATCAGCACATTCAAGAGCGTGGCAGAGGGTCCCGACACTATGCATCATGATATTATAAAATGTTTACCAGCTACTGCTTTAGAAACACTTTTGGAAACCCTAATTGCAATGTGGGCATTGAGCACATTTCCACCTTCATGGTGGGAAGCAATTGTAGTGCCCATACGTAAACCAAATAAATCTGGCAATGATCCACTGCATTACCGTCCAATCTCACTGACTTGCTTGTAAACTGTTCGAAAAAAATGGCGAATGTCCGATTGATGTGGTTTTAGAACATAACGATCTCCTTACTGTGATGCAGAGTGGGTTGCGAAAACACCATAGCACAATTGACGACATTTTATCACTGGACTCCGTTGTGCGCTCTGGTTTTATGAAACGCCACCACACAGCAGTAATACTTTTTTTACATTGACGGTGCATATGACACGGCGTGGCGTCACGGTATCCTGATGAAGCTATACAATATGGGAATCAGAGGTCCCATGAGTGTCTTCTTGTCCAATTTTCTATCATCCAGAACGTTTCGCGCTAGAATAGGACACTCCCTATCTGGCACATTTTCACAAGTTGATGGAGTCCCACAGGGGAGCGTACTGAGCGTAGCATTGTTTGCAATTTCCATCAACGATGTGGGTACCTTGCTGCCGACTTCCGTAGGGAGAGAGCTTTTCATGGATTGTTTCGCCATATGGTCCTCTTCACGCTCTGTGCACACGTTTGAGAGACAACACCAGATGCCTGTTCGGAAGGTGCAGGATTGGTGCAACAAAACCGGTTTCGTTATGTCTACGTCGAAAACTATCGCTGTCCACTTCTGTCGCAAACGCTCTTGTACTGACCCCGTAATTATGCTCAATGGACGGCATATACCATTCAAGCCAGCTGCCAAGTTTCTGGGTGTGTGGATGGATCGCCGACTGACATACACCACCCACATCAACGATCTTGCACAGAAATGTACAAAGCGACTACAGGTAATGCGTACAGTGTCTAGATAATCATATGGAGCAGATAGATCTATGTGGTGGATTGGAGTTCAGGGGCGCGTCGACATCTAGGATCATTTTGCGCCCATAACTGAAATGTAATCAATCTACGGTGCAGCTATCATAGCTCACTATCCATCTTCACGGGTGGGGGTATATGACGTCAACAGATAGATCTATCTTGCTTCTTATGCATCGATCGCTCGTGCGTTCTAAAATTGACTATGGATGTTTGATATATGACGGAGCGTGTGCCACGACCAAGCGTTGCCTTGATGTGATCCACAATGCAGCTCTTCGCATCGCTACTGGAGCCTTTCGAACCTCACCGGCTGCTAGTGTAATGGTAGAAGTGGACGAGCCACCTCTTGCACTACGCCGTAAGTTATTGGGCGCGAGATATGCATGCAATGATGCTCAAAACCGGAACCATCCGGCCTATGGGTGGATTTTATCAGGGACATCAAATGAGGACGAGTAGCCTTGGGGTAAGTTGCTCGTCTCACAATCGAAAGGTTGTGGGTTCGAGTCTCACGTCAAATGCACGTCACATTACTCTGCGTGGATTACCGTTTTCCACTCGTATGTCCGTGATTCTTCGAGAATGTAATATCCGGCCGCGTTCCGTAGCACTTGTAATCATACCGAACACTCCCCCTTGGCGTGTTGTCCCAGTGAAAACTGACATGACTTTAACCTGCTCAAAGAAAGGGCAGGTAAGCCCGGAGGAACTCCGCATGTTAGCATTGGAAGAAATACACGAATATCACGACTTTTCGCGCATTCACACAGACGGCTCAAAGTCGGTCTCTGGTGTCTGGTGTACTTACGTAAGTCAACAAGGTGTTCGATCTTCCTGTTTACCGACGCAAGCCTCTATTTTTACTGCCGAACTGTATGCCATTCTGCAAGCCCTCTATTTTATACAGAAAGACCGGTCCACAAAGCATGTGGTTTTCACAGACTCTCTGAGCAGTCTCCAGGCACTGAACATCTTTAACCAGGATAACCGACTTGTTTGGAGGATTATCAAAGTAGTGAAATCCCTACACGACATCGGAAGGAATATTGTTTTCTGCTGGATTCCTAGCCGTGTTGGACTCGCGGGAAACGAAGCTGCCGACATAACTGCGAAACATACCATTAGCAATGGCCGTATGGTCAATCTACGGCTCCCTCCAAGAGGTATATACCCTACTATATTGTCAAGTATACGGTCAGAATGGCAACGAACCTGGAATTCGAAATGTAGTAAGCTCAAGGTATTAAAACCGACACTCGGTAAGTGGCTATCCTCTCACCGAACCAAACGCCGGGAAGAAGTAATACTCTGCCGATTGAGAATAGGCCGTACCTTTGCAACACACAGTTATATGCTCACTGGGGATGACCGTCCCCTATGTCCGCGCTGTTCTAACCCGCTTACCGTGTACCATGTTTTGGTTGGCAGTACACTGCTCGATTCTCTACGACGCCAGATTTTGGGACGGTTGAACACCGACTCTTCTTTACGTATCTTAATAGGGAGCGACTTTGATGTCGTGGCGTCTGGAAATATTTTTATCTTCATTCAACAAGCTCGCCTTGAGGTGATGTACCCCCACCCGTGAATATTGATAAGCTATGATAGCAGCACCGTATATTGATTACGATTTAGTTATGGGCGCTAAATGACCCTAGCTGTCGACGGCCCCTAAACTCCAATCCACCACCACCACCGACCACCATCTGGTATCCCTGTACAGCCTGGAGCACCTGACCTGGGAGCCCAGGGACGGACAATCCGACGAGAGTCTGTCACCTCGAGCCCGGAGCCCGGGAGCCTTCGCCACCAATCCGGAACGTGATGGGACCCCCGGAAGTCCCCCCTCGTCGAGGTGGACACACCGATTTCTCCCCGACCTCGAGCCGTGTTACGAAGGGGGCCCTGCCCGGGGCGGTGTCACCAACAGAAGTTGGTATTTCACGCACGCGCCCATCAAACATCCCCAGTTGCAAAACCTGCAACTGAGCGGCACTAGTTGGTATGTGGAATCTTAGTCGATTTTGCGAACATTTCAAATTTTAAAATTTTGCTCCTGATGCCTCCTTCACATGGCATTTTACAATGGAACTGCAGGGGGCTGAACACTAGTTTATTGGATCTCCAGGCTGTGATCAGCAAATACCTTCCAGCTGCCATCTGTGTCCAAGAGACGAAGCTGGCACCGGATGCCCGTGACACCATTAAGGGATATTCCGTATTTCGAAAGGATATTCAGACCGACACCGTTGCGCACGGCGGCGTCCTTTAAGCTATACACCACGGCATACCTGTACATGAATTAGTTTTGCAAACCTGTCTACAAGTTGTTGCTGCTCGTATCAACTTGAACCAACGTGCACTGACAATTTGTTCCGTGTGCCTGCCGGCAGGACTCTCTCTCTTCCTGTTGCAGATCTACATCTCCTAATGCTGCAACTCCCTCCCCCAGTTTTACGGTTGGGAGACTTTAACTCGCACCACACCGTATGGGATGTCTCGCTACAATCTCACGTGGCCGCCTCTTAGAATCCTTCATTCACGACGAAATCCTCTGCCTTTTAAACACAGGATCTCCGACTCATATTGCTCTCCCATTCGGAAAGAAATCTGTTTTAGATTAGGTCTCTGGCCGACGACCCATTGGGCAGCGACCACTTCCCAGTATGGTTGCCTTACCAAGATGGAGTAGTTCTTGGGCCGAGACCAAGACGATGGAATTTTAAAAAGGCCAAATGGACCGTGTTCGAGGATAGACGCGAGACAAATTTTTTTGCCAGTTCCCTATGTCTGCCAAAATCCATAGCTTTTACCTCTCAACTCATCAACTGCGCTACTGAATGGATCCCTAGAACTACTGGCGCCCCCCGACGTTCCCCAGTCCTATGGTGGACGGACGAGTGTGGAAGCGCCATTCGTCCACGCAAACGGGCATTCAGAGTGTTGAACCACAACTGTACCGACGAAAATCGCATAGCATTTCTTCGAGCCAGAACCTCTTCTCGTCGAATCTGTCTGGAGGTCAAACGAATATGCTTCCGCTCCTTTTTAAACACGCTCACCCAAACACCAGTCGCCCAAATATGGACACATATTAACAGGATCGCAAGAAAGTTCTCGTCCACACCACTACCTGTACTGCAAGCAGGAAGTCGGGTCATCTCTGACCCTTCCGCCGTGGCTAATGAAATTGCACGTGCGCTATCCGAGCGCAGCCGAGAGGGAAGCTCTGAGCCACAAATTGCACGCCACCAAGCCCGCCACGAACGACCTCGAATAGACTTTTCTACGACCGAGATACTTCCATACAATACACCATTCACCGCGATTGAGCTGCTTTCGGCCGTTAATGCCCTACGGAGTGTATCTCAGGGCCCTGGTGACGTCCACAACGACATGCCGAAATACCTGCCTCCCAGTGCGCTCCACGTACTCCTTGAACTGTACAACGGACTATGGGAAAGAGGAGACTTTCCATCCTCATGCCGAGAAGCAACAATAATACCGAACCTGAAGCCTGGCAAGATCGGATCTGATCCGATACACTACCAACCCATCGCGCTCACCTCATCACTGTGGAAGCTTATGGAGAGGATGGTGAATGTACGTTTCATGTCGTTTCAGTGTGGTTTTAGAAAGAACCGCTGTGCAGTTGGTCATATTTTATCACTAGGCACAGTGATACGAACTGAGTTCCAGCGCAAACGACACATCGGTGCTGTCTTCTTCGATATTCAAGGTGCATATGATACGACTTGGCGACGTGGCATTCTTCTGAAAGCTTTTAAGCACGATATACGCGGACATATGGGGATATTTTTACAAAACGTCTTAGCTGACCGATCATTCTGCGTCCGAGTGGGGAATCGGCTCTCTTCTCCATACCCACAGCTGAATGGTGTACCACAGGGCAGCGTTTTGAGCGTTCCCCTGTTCGGAATTATGATAAACGACATCGCAGAAAACCTCCCAACGACCATCGGACGATCGTTGTTTGTGGACGACTTCGCCATCTGGTGTCCTGGTTTAAAGGTCTCATCCATGGAAAGGCAGCTCCAGTCGGCCGTCACACGACTACAGCGATGGAATTCGGCAATAGGTTCCGCTTTTCAGCTGCGAAAACTGTCTATACCCATTTCTGCCTGTGTGTTCCCGGGATTTGTCGCTTAGCCTCTACAGAGAGACGATCCTTTGTAACATGTGGTTCGTTTCCTGGGAATTCACTTTGATACGCGACTTACGCACAATGGACATTTTAAGGTCTTACGTGAGCAATGTTTTAGATCTATGAACATCTTAAAATGCATATCTCGTACTACGTATGGGGCAGACAGGAGAACCCTACTTCTCTTGTATAGATCCTTAATTCGCTCAAGACTTGACTACGCTAGTTTTGTGTATGACTGCAAGCTATCCCACCACGCGTACTTTAAATACGATACACCACTCTGCACTACGCATCGTTACTGGAGCATTCCGCACCTCGCCAACAGCGAGTCTCCTTGTTGAAACAAACGAACCATCGCTCGACATGCGCAGTCAGATGCTCGGCATGCGGTATACTATCAAGCTGGCACAGTTTCCCGACTACCCCACATATCAAGTGGTTTTTTTCACCCCACAACTTGCGTCTGTTTGAACACAGACGGCCTCCATATACGAATCCGTTCTGCGTAAGAATTCGATAACTATTTCAGGAAAGTGGGATCACGCTGCGTGGTGTCCTCCGAACAACTACCATCAGAACTCCTCCATGGAAATTGAGCTCCCCAAATATTAATCTTTCTGTAGCCGAAACCTGCAAACGAAGCACCATATGCATAGAATTACAAGCACGAGCTATGGAGACCATCCAGTCGTACGAGGGGTATATGACCACATACACCGATGGCTCTAAAACCGATACAGGCGTCGGTAGCGCTTTTGTATGTGGTAACACTACTTGGGGTTTTACACTGCCACCACATTGGGCGCTGTATGACCGAAGCAGTCGATGCGCCCCTAAGCCCAAATCACCAACTACTGCCACCACATGCACCCGTTTTCACAGCAGAACTGGTGGCTATTGCCAAGGCCCTTTCTTTTATCCAGGTAGGCAACGAGTATTTGCACCTGATCTTGCCTGATTCTCTCAGTAGTCTTATGGCCCTGAAGCGATTTTACCCCCTAACCCCATGATACAAGACATACTGTTGCTAATTTCTTCCTTAGCTCAAGTTGGGAAAAGTGTGGTACTGTGCTGGATACCAAGTCACGTCGGTATTATTCGAAACGAGCTCGCAGACGCAGCAGCTAAACGCTCAGCAAATGCACGATCCACGAATCGGTTGCCACTCCCTGCAAGGGACTTATACAGAAATATATCTATTTACCTGCACAACAAGTGGCAGTCTTCTTGGGATACTGTCCTGGGCAACAAACTGAAGGTGTTAAAACCTCACCTGGGTCCATGGCAGCCTTGCTCACGATGATGGAGGCTTGTTCTGCGGTTAGGACACACGTGTTTTACACATCGATACCTTCTATGCTCGGAAGAACGGCCAGTCTGTCCACGTTGCGACGACAACCTGTCTGTGGCCCATATTATCAGCTCATGTCGTCACCTTCGAGCGGAACGATGCCGCTTCTTTGGAACCCCATCGCCCACCCTGGTCGAACTACTGGGCGACGGGTCACGTCATGTTGCTGAACTCTTCACATTCCTTTCTGCGATTGGATTTGACGTCGTGTACCAACACCAAGGAAGGTAGGATACAGGCGCTAAGCATTTTTTTAAGCACGACACCATGAAGTGAACTAGTGTGTTGTGACCCCCAGTCCTCCCATTTACTCTACGTCGATACATCCGTACCTGGTTTGACTGACGAAGTTATGGGTGCTGTATGCAGTTGATGCGCCACTAAACCCAAATAACAACAACGACGTCACTACCTGCAGAGGGTAAGACCATCGTTAAGTGCTGGATTCCGAGCCACGTCGGTATATTGTGGAATGAGGCCGCTGACGCGGATCCAAAGCGAGCAGCACAGGAACCATGTACACGGTATATGGCCATTCCTGCTAGAGATATATATCCAGTCGTTAACAATTATGTTTTTTCGTGAGTGGCAGGTGCTTTGTGACGTGGTTGGTGAAAACAAGCTTAGGACAATTAAACCTAGCATCAGCCAATGGTCTTCGTGCTCGCGTAGGACTAGGCGAGACGAGGTGACACTGTGCCGCTTACGCGTTGGCCATACGTACTCAACGCACATATATATTCTTTGTGGTGATGATGTGCCCATGTGCCTCAGATGCCAGGGATATCTTTCAGTGCGTCATATCTTAACCTCATGCCCTCGGCTTTCTGATGTTTACAAGCACTACTTTGGTCGATCGTAGGCACGTTCAATTCGTGACGTTCTTAGGGATGATTCGGTCGCGATCAATTCTGGTAAATTGTTCCACTTTCTTTTAGAGGTAAACTTCAATTCTGCATGTTATCCTGTCTAATCCCTTATACGTGAGCAAGCTCGCACGGTACGATTACTTAGGATTGACACAGTCTAAATAGTATAATTATGGGCGCTGTGCAACCATTGCAGTTGATGCGCCCTTAACCCGTCCCGTCTCGGGGGTTCTTCAACTGCCCTCCCTCAAGTTTTTCGCAAATAGTGGACGAACGGCGCGAGGTAGCGTGCCCAAATTTGGCATACCTTTTCCTACATCAATTTAGCATGCTGATGCAAAATTTTGAAGTCATGTCATCTATGGCCAACGAGTTAGTCAAGGTCAAGTGAGGTCACCTGCAAAGAAGTTAATCCAGTCGTCCGCTTTAACGGATACAGATATTTTAATGAAACTTTCAGCGTTTGCGTATCTTTATGGATGCAACAAAGCGTACGAGTGGACTTTTTTCTTTTCTTTGGTTTTTGACTACACATATACTTTGCATATTTGACAATTGCAGTTCAAATAGAACATTCTGGCTAAAGTAAGCATTATTTATTAGGGCAAGTTGACTTCGTTTCTCGGTCTGCTCCACCTATTGGAAACGAAAATTAAAGAAAACTTAAACTCAAAATTTTGAAATTTACAACAAAAAAATGGGTTCTTCTGGGGGCCAATAAAAATGATGGCCCTGGTCGATTTCGCTGTCCTTTTCTCATCCAAATAAAAAAAAATCATATATCCCAAAATGAACTCCACGGAGCCAAAGTAAGTCGTGAAAAGTCGTGAAAATCTATCCCCCTGGTGACGTCACTTTTGGGGAGTTTGTTTTGGGTGTGGATCCGGACCCTACTATTCGATCGCTTTCCGATGACACCTCTTTCGTTTTCGTGCGACGCTTAGTTTGGATTTTTGAGGGGTACTACCCCCTCGCCGAGACGTGGTGTGAGGATCTGACCAGAGAGACGGCGCGGGTTAAACCCTAGTAGCTAACTAATTGACGTTTTGAGTGCAAGAACGGACAGCGTCCACAGACGCGCCGTACCTGTTCTACCCGGGCGAGTACTGTGTGGTGGGCGTCGCGCTGTGCCTGTACACACACTCCACTGTACCCTGTCCACAGACACGCTGTACCTGTATACACACTCCATCGTACCCTGTCCACAGACACGCTGTACCTGTACACACACACTCCACCGTACCCTGTCCACAGACACGCTGTACCTGTACACACACACTCCACCGTACCCTGTCCACAGGCACGCTGTACCTGTACACACACTCCACCGTACCCTGTTCACAGACACGCTGTACCTGTACACACACTCTACCGTAACCTGTCCACAGGCACGCTGTACCTGTACACACACCACCGTACCCTATCCACAAATATGATGTACCTGTACACACACCCCGCCGTACCCTGTCCACAGACACCCTGTACCTGTACACACACTCCACTGTACCCTGTCCACAGACACGCTGTACCTGTATACACACTCCATCGTACCCTGTCCACAGACACGCTGTACCTGTACACACACCCCGCCGTACCCTGTCCACAGACACGCTGTACCTGTACACACACTCGGGGACGAGTAGCCTAGGGGTAAGTTGCTCGTCTCACCATTGAAAGGTTGTGAGTTCGAGTCTCACCTGTCGCTACTTTCCGCCCGCGACCAATCGGCGTGAGAGATTGGCGACGCTACATGACTCAACAGTCGATGTGTCGTAAAACCAATAACCAACCAACTGTACACACACTCCATCGTACCCTGTCCACAGACACGCTGTACCTGTACACACACACTCCACCGTACCCTGTCCACAGACACGCTGTACCTGTACACACACTCTACCGTACCCTGTCCACAGGCACGCTGTACCTGTACACACACTCCACCGTACCCTATCCACAAACATGATGTACCTGTACACACACCCCGCCGTACCCTGTCCACAGACACCCTGTACCTGTTCTACCCGGGCGAGTACCTGGTGGGCGCCGCGCTGTACCTGCTCGGTCTGCTGGTGTTGAAACGCGACCTGGCTGCCGCCCGGCGCGACCAGCCGCTCGCCGAGAAGGCGCTCTCCGACGACAGTGAGCACGAGCACGACGAAGCTAACGCCGCCTACCGGGAGTCGGTCGAGTCGTGAGAATGGACGCCCACCGCCGGAAACCGCCGGCTGTCTTGCGTGCATCGCTATTGACCCATACTGCTGTTCAGGGATGCGGAGCCGGGAAAATTTTGGACGGCTCCGGCTCCGGGGAAGTATCCCGTCTCTGGCTCCGAGTAAAATGTCCTGTCGGCTCCGGCTCCGGCTCCAGGCAAAATGTACCGGCTCCGGCGGCTCCGGCTCCGGCTCCGTACATCCCAAACGTGATTGATCCATTAAGTAAGAGCTAGGGGGATTTAAAATAAAAGTTAGCCGCGACCACTCGGGGGCGCAAACTTTAGACATTTACAAGCAACTTTTCCATATAAACCCTGTATCTATCTTTATACTAGGTATAATGTGTTCATTTCACGTTTGCTAATTTTGTTTAATTTAGACCTTTGTCGGAGTCGGAGCCGCCCTGCTTTTGACAGCTCTGGCTCCAACTCCGGCTCCGAGTAAAATGTCCCGGCGGCTCCGGCTCCGGCTCCGGCTTCGGGCAAAATATTCCGGCTCCGGCGGCTCCGGCTCCGCATCCGGCTCCGCATCCCTGCTGCTGTTATTTATAGAGGGCGATGCGCAGGGCTGTTGTATCCGTGTAATCGTCGATATTGATACTTCTGTTACATTGCTATTTTACTGTGCATGTGATTGTTGATTTTATATGAATATACTCTGTGGTATGTGCAGATGTTGGTTGTGCGTCGCTCCTAGGTGGAGGTGCTGACAATTGACCCAGCTGGACAATACAAGGATGTAGAAGGCGTTTTCTAGACCACCGATCACCGCCGGGAAGAACTGAGCTTTCTTTTTCGCCTTTGGCTCTTTAAGGTGTGCAACTAGATTTGTCCGGAATTGTGTGATGTACGTTTGGTCTGATCCTGGGAATGCATCTGTCAACATTGTCCTTCCAAAGGAGGTGCTATTGCCGATCTGAGTAAAGCAGAACGATTATCAGGTTATTGCACCATTTCTGGAGATCGACCAATGATCACGCCAATAAAACGTACAGCGAAACGTGAAGATGAAGATAGTCAATTTGTGTGCATGGTGGTGCCATCTAGTACGAAAACCGGCCCTGAAAGTTATTGCTGTGGAATTTTAGTAGTTTTCCATTTCGCATTGTTTTGCCAGTTATATTTCCTGATTCTGTGCATCTTCGGCGATTATTTTTCGCTCATGTGATGATTGATGTACCGTAGCGCCAGGGTTTCAACTATACTTCTTCGTCGAGGTTATCTTTGTTTATCAGTCTAGTAGAAGTCGAGGACTTGGGACGGGAATGGCCGAGTGGTTAAGGTGTCGGGCTATGGGTACCAAAGGTCCCGGGTTCGACTCTAGCGCCACTCAGGACATTTCCCAATCCCGCGGCCCACCGGCGAAACAGTGTGGGCGGCGCCATTAGCCGTGAATGTGCATAAAGTGTGTCGTGAACCAACCAATAAACAAACAAGTCGAGGACTTGAACTGTCACCCCGTGTTGCGGGTCAGAATGTTATCAGTGTATGTATCTGTTTGCGAGAAGCACATAGACTTAGTACCGACCCGTCGTTGTCGATGGCACGGTTTTCCATGTTATATGCGTTAGCTATGATGTGTTAAATTAATATGCGAGAACGATGATGAAACTGACGTTTTAGGGGGGACGAGTGGCTTAGGGGTAAGTTGCTCGTCTCACAATCGAAAAGTTGTGTGTTCGAGTTTCACCTGTCGCTACTCTTCGCCTGCGACCAATCGGCGTGAGAGATTGGCGACGCTACGTGACTTAACGGTCGATGTGTCGTAAACCGATAACCAACCAACTGACGTTTTAGGTGGAAAGAACGTGTGTGTGTTACTTTCGTGTGTGTTGATATCAAACTGATAAAATTGATGGCGAGCCGAAATGGAAGTGCCGGAAATTTGCGTCACCTAATAGTGCTCACTGTTCCAAATCCATACCAGGTCAGACGTGCATGAGCCGATTTGCTTCCTAGTTATAAATAATTGGCCACCTAGCGGTGCCACCGGAAGTAGATGAGCCGATTGGCTTTGGGAAAACATAAAAACTAAGACAAGCAAACAATTAGCATAACGTAAAACGACTGCCCAGAGGAGCCATCGGACGTAGGTCAGCCGATTTGCCATCCGACTCATAACGTAAATGGCTACTCAGATGAGCGGACGTAGAAGAGCCGAACTGGCAAACATCGTACTAACCCGACTCACAGCCCTGCATGGCATGTTTATACTAACTAGCTACTAACAACTACCACGCGTCAGCCGGCGTGATAGGCGGTGTGGACAATTACCTCTTTGTTCACACGGTAAAGATCCCTCTGTGCTCTTCGATAAGAGTGGGTTAAAGCCGGCATCCTGGCAGAATCAACTCGCCACTCTCAAGACATCCCACCACACCCAAACTAAAAGTTATTTTGTGGAGGAATAAAGTAAAATTGAAACCATTTGGATATCACGGAGATGTCCCCAGCCCAACCCCCGCCTTCAGCACCAAAATGTCATACAAATTGTAACGTAAAATTCCCTTAACGTAGATGTTAACTTGCATGGACCTTCATCGCAAATGCTCGCTTTTATAGATAGACATGTAACGTGTACCTTTAAAGGCGGCGCAAATGACATTTATGGTCCGGCACGTCTAAAAAAAATCCCTCCCCCGACATTCATCAGCAGGACTTGCTCAGTTCCTGGGACAAGCTGTATGCGGCAGACGGGCGCGAGATCCCATGCCTGGGGACGTGTGACGTCACCCTTCAGCTCTGTGACGTTATCAACACCACAGCGATGACTATTATTCCGACAGTGCCCTGCTTTCGTGGCATGATTATGTGAAGTTCTGTATCCTGCCTGCTGAACTTTCACAGCAGATCGGCAGCGTCAGCCGTGGATCAGTGACCGGGATCGCAGATATCTGGTACACAGCCGAGGAGCATCTGGACCCGCCGCCAAGCCGCAGGGTACGGCCACCGTGGGTCAGCACACAGCCAGGCAGGTTATGTCTCGGCAGCAACCCGCGTCGGACGTCACACGTGAGGGCGTATCATCCGTGGAATTTCGGATGCATTTTGCTGCCATGAGAAACGCATTTCCACGAGTGTTCGACATGTCGAAATTACGGGAGATGACAGGCGGACTAATAAAGATCGAACTGACGGAGGACGCAACACCAACGGCTCTCTCAACGGCTAGCAACATCCTGTTCTGCTGCCGGGACGACGTTCGTTCTCAGTTATAGGGGCTGGTGTCAAAGGACACCATCGAGCCGGTGGAACACCCGATGACATGGTGCCATCCCATCGTGCCGGTGGCCGAACGATCTGAACAATGTACGGTATCTGGATGTTGCCTGACGGTGGACTTCACCCGGCTCAACCGTTTTGTAAAGAGACCTGCGTACCCGGTGCGGTCCCCGCAAGACGTCGTGGCATCGATCGGCCGGGGCGCCGTCTACTTCACCAAACTCGACAGCAAGTCTTGATATCATCAGATCGCCATCCGTGAAGAGGATCGGTAAGCTCACGACTTTCATCACGCCCTGGGACCGCTTCCGATTCAAGCGCGCCAGCATGGGCCTGATCTCTTCTGGCGACCATTATAACAGACGGGGGGGGGGACGCAGCGCTTGGCGATATGTCGAGCACATGCAAGGTGGTGGACGACCTGCTGGCGTTCGACAAGGACTACAGCCAGCACATCCACAGCGTCTGGGAGCTGCTACAAAGGTGTGGCAAGTACTGTATTACACTCAACCCAGATAAGTGCGCCCTCGCTAAGTCAGAAGTGAATTTCTGCGGATTCCAGATCGGCGCATCCGGCTGCGCTGCGGACGAAAAGCTCCGGGCGATAGTCGAGTTCCCGCAGCTCGCAAGCTTTACAGACCTAAGGCCATTTCTCGGTTTCGCAAATCAGCCGGGCGAGTTCTCGTCTGAGGTCGCAGCTGCTGCAGGGCCGCTCCGACAGCTTTTCCAGCCCAAAAATGCGTTGCTATGGACGCCGGATCACACCGGAACCTTCAACGACGTGAAGAAGGCGCTGGTGTCTACACCCATTCTGGATTTATTCGACCTCCAGCGCCGGACCATCCTAGAAACAGACGCTCTGCGTCTCCGCGGCCTTGGGTTATTCCTTCGACAGCAGGATGAGATCGGGTGGTGGTGCCTCATCCAATGCGATTTCCGCTTCATTGCGGTTGTCTGACGACGAGACGAGGTATGCGGTCATCGAAATCGATATGCTAGCCCTGACTTGGGCTTGCAGGAAGTGTTCGCTGTACCCCAACCGTTTTACAATGTTTCGAGGTGGTGACAGGCCATCGGCACCTCATTCGGATCATGAACGCGAAGAGCCTGATTGACATCGAGAACCCGCGGCTCCAGCGTGTTCGTGAACAGCTGATGCGGTTCAACTTCTGGGCCACTTTGCGGAAGGGCAAGCTACACGCTATCCCAGACGCCTTGTCTTGTGCTCCAGTGGGCATTTCATCAGCAGAAGATGAGGAAGCCAGGAAGGGTGTGTCCCATCAGATCACCAGCATGGTCACCCGACTGGTCACCGCGATGCAGGAAGATGGATCATGCGTGTCTCCATTCGAAGGTTCAACGCTGTAGAAGGTCCAGTCAGCTGCTGACAGCAGTACAGAGTGCGTCGTGCTGAAGGAAGTGGTCCTGGCTGGATTTCCAGAGCACAAATCCCAGCTGGACCCATTGCTGCGGCCCTATTGGGGTGTCCGAGATCGTTTGACGATGGCCGGCGACGTGACTGTCTGCGGACGACGGCTGGCCGTACCCAGAGGTCTCCGGCAATAAACACTGCAGAGACTCCACGCCAGTCATCAAGCGGTGGACCGGACAAAGAAGCGCGCTCGACAGGTAGTCTGCTGGCTGGGAATGGATCAGGAAATCGCTAACGTCATCGGTGCCTGCGGTGCGTGTCAGACGCATCTCCCGAGCCACCAGAAGGAGGTGCTGATATCTGAGAAGATTCCCACAGAGTATTCGAGGCAGTATCAGCCGACTATTTTCCTGGGCTGGACGCACTTTCCTCGTGTACGTCGACAGAATATCTGGCTGGCCATTCGTGTCCCATGTCACTGGGAAAGCGACCGCCAGAGACCTCGTGTCACAGGGTCTGGTCACTGGCACGGGCGTGCCCTTCGTTCTGCGTACGGACGGTGGTCCTTAGTTCGCAGCTCGGCGCACTCTGGATTTTCTGCAAAGGTTCCCACCTTTGCAGAAAATCCAGAGTGCGCCGTGGAGCATCAGATTGTTCGCTCTTTCCCCAGTCCAATGGACACGGGAAGCCGCAGTGAAGGCAACGAACGGGCTCGTCGTGAAGACAATGGTGAGCGGCGATCTGAACACAGACGCATTTGTGCACGGTCTGCTCGAGTTGCAACACGCCGCTAGCGGACTGCCACTCGCTATCACAGGTGGTTTAAGCCCATCAGCTACGGTCAGCGGTGTCGGCTGACCACTGTGCATTCGCCAGAATCTGGCAGAAGGCAGCCGATATCTGCGACAGGAAAGCCGTGGACATGCGAGCGCCACACAGCGGAGCAGTATGACTCCTTGGCGCGCCCGCAGCGTCCTCTGCGTCTGGGCCAGGATGTCCTGCTCCAGGACCAAAGGTCGGGTCTGTGGGACCGGTCCGGCACAGTCGTAGCGGTCGGGAGACGACGCGACTGTGTCATCCGTATGTCCAGCGGTCGGACATACTGGGGGAACCGCCGGTACCTCCGACCCCTCCGCCCTCTGGTGACGGTCTCGATGGGGCCGCAGCGTCACGACACTGGTAGCGGCAGGTACCAGCCCGCTGAGGCTGTCCAGGTCGGTCTGTAGCAGCACGGCGCTCCTCACGAAGGCCAGCAAAGCGCCAGGCAGGAGCCGACGACAGATCCTGCCGGCGAGACGAACGGCGGCCAGGACGCCGCCTGTCGACACCAGGCAGCCGATGGCGGCTTGGACAAGATCGACGGTGAGGTGACCAGTGGTGCCCGAGTGCCGAGACATGGGACTCGCCGTCGCCGAAGGCCAAGTCGCATGGTAGTGGCCTGGGGCGGGACTGCATTCCACAAGATGTAGCCAGTCCTGGTGGGTCCCGGCGGTGTCGGTATCAGTGATATCGTACATGTGCGACATTACGCTTTCGGCGATGTTTGACGACTTGTCATCAGACACAGATGAGTCCAGTGATGGTGCATCTTAGGGGAGGTGTTGTGTGGTTAGGGATACTTTCTGACGCTCTGCTATATTCCCGCCGAATATGGCAGCCCAAGATAATGTGCCTTCGGCAGACCACGAATAAACACTAACCCTTGAAGCCGCAGCATTTATACTGTCAAAACCGTCTCTGAGATGGAACTATTTCAAGTTCCAACCAATAAGAGACATAACAGCAACAGGGTAATTTGGCACGCTAATTGCGATTCCAACGTGGTTAAGTATCCCAAATTTGGATTTGAAAACGTTCAATGAAAAATTACGTTTTGGCAAATTGCCCTTCCCTTACACAAAGAATATGTTGATTGTGAGTTTTCATAAAATTGTCCGTTGATTGGAAAAATATTTCGCTATGCTTTGGTGACACCATTGACCTGTTCCTATGCAATATGTATTCCCAACCTCGTTAAATTGCTTTTTATCACGTGTTCAGGCACTTGACTACGGCCTGATCGGTGACCTTGATCTTTGTAAGGGTTACTGACTACCCCCACATTGACACTTTGACCTGACCTAGAAAGGTCAAATGCAATGTAGAAAGAAGTCTTCGAAGTAACTCTAAAGAGGTTAGTAGTGATCAAATTAACCTCCTTCGGCTCTGTGATGGGCAGAAAATACTGCGGCCCTGCGATGGTTAACCAATTCATGCAACATGTTCCCTCTTTCGTATCATGAACACAGCATAAATGCAATATCCAAATAGTAGGCGACATTTTGCATGTGTATGGATTCCACATGTCGCACTGCATCTCGTAAAATGAACTTGCTGTCTGACACCCATACAATCAATGAGGGTTATCTTAAGACGGGAAATGTGTCTGGCCTCCTCAGCCATAGCCATGGTTTTCCTCTCTTGGCAACAGCCTTATGTGCAAGCTATCTGACTAGAGAGTTATAGCTTCGGCTGTTAATAGCGTGAAATCGAATTCCCCGACTCATTTTCTCTGGAGCCTTGCACTGCGCAGTATTTTGGTTTACGTGTCGTATTCAAACGGATGCATAGCAATTTGCCAGAGCATCCGCAGACCAAATGCTCAGCATTTCATGTGACGTAGGAAAGTGTTGACGTGTCTGCCCTAAGGCCACCGGATTTCAATTCCTTCCGACTTAATTTTCGCCAATCGTGCGAGTTGTTTTGGGAAGTTATTTGTTCGGATTTTAGTCCAGCTTAGCAGAAGATCGGGTGGGAACGAAATCGGCAATTCGCGGACTGATTTAAGGTCACCGACATGCTTTGAACTAGATATAGGGCCTCCGACTTGCATTATCTAGTAGGAGACTTATGGATAATCAATATAGGCATGGACTTCATTCGACCCAAAACGGAACAGTGTTACGTACTCTTACGCAGGCGACATTTGAGCACCCGTGGGTTGGGAACACCAACCAAATATGGGCATTAGGGGTGTCACGAAGGACCTTTTTTTGGAAATTGCATTTTGCTTAGTGAAATTATCGTGCAGATCACCTAAAAAAAACCTGTGGTCGAAACCAAATCGAAATCAAACAATAAACAAAATATGCGACAGGCCCATAAAGAAACAAATGTGCCGGGCGCCCGGCGTTGAAGTCTCCAGTGATGGCGCTCCGTTGCGATTGGCATCTAACTCCACGCGTCCGGCCACCGTCGGAGCGCCGCCGCGGCGCTGTGACGAATAAGGCGGCAGTCGGTGCTGTGGATGACTGATGAATGGATTCTGGTAATGAAGCTCATTAATAAAACTCAATGAAAGTGTTTAGTGGGGTAAAAGGCTTTTGATAAGCACCAGTCGCTTAATAAGTTGCCTGGATATCTGACGCATGAAAGAAAGGTTCACTTTACGTCGCTTGTTCGTTCCATTTTCAATCAGTAGATCTATCGGCGTATAATGCTAATATTTTCACTTTTGATTATCTTGAACATCTTCAAAATTCCTCGTCTGTTTACATCTAAGACCAATTAAATCATTCTCAGACACTTGATATCTTATTGTTATGACAAATAGACCAGGCGAAATCGCATCATGCTCCGTTCCACTACAACCGAAGGAGACGGGCATACAGCGACGTCACCTTTTGTACGAGCGGCCACATTTTTTGTACGAACTATCATTTTATAACTGTACTACTTGTCTACATGCTCGACAAAAAACCCGACATGAAATCCTTTTTGTTGCTGAGCACTGGCATTGCTGACCTGTGTTTCAACTTCACCACAATGTAACCGTGGCGGGCCTCTTCACCAATTACCTTCAAAGACGCCTCGGTCACCAATTTCACCATCCGTTCCACCGTCAGACTGTGCACGGGGTATGGCGGTACTTCGAGAGGACTCGCGATGATGTCTAGTAAGTCATCATCGGACAGTTGTTGCGTCAAGGGCGGCTCGGTTATCGCCTCATTACACCAATCAATCAGCTCCATGATGCTGTTTGCCCCCATATTCACTTTTGGAAGCTTGAACTTCCGCACTTCGTCAGTATCACTATCGACTTGAGTTCTGCGACACTGCTGGATTTGAGTGACCGCCCTTTCCCGTGTGGCTTGATCTTGGCCCGCTGCCATTGCTAGCAGTACTGCCTCAGGGTGACACCAGTAGCTGTTGCGCTGTATTACCGGCTGCACCATGGCCGCTATCTCAGGTCGCAAACTTTTGAGAAGTTGCACGCTGTGCAGCGCATTGCCAGGACCGTCAGAACATTTCCAGTTCTTCTTGATGCAGAACCACATGTGGGTATAGTGGCATACGATGAACTCCGCTAGCATTCTCAGACTGTCTGATGGCTGTTAATATGTAGAGCCGGAGAATTCGCGCCGCCAGAGTCAGCCACCTGGAGTGGTTTAGTGGACCGATCTTCATTTTCGCAGTTCTATCTGAGATACTGCGAAAGTCTGGACACTACGCGCCAGACTGTACAGAATAGCCTGATCTGAACTTAGGTCACTGAGAATCTCCTGCGTCATTTCTGAAACATTTCCGCCATCGATTGGCTCAAAATCGACCACTGGCAAGGTTTCTACTGCGCCTGCAGCAGCCCGGCCAATCAGCCCACTAAACGACTTAGGTCCTGTTGTGACTCCATCTAACTGGCTAAATACTGCACGAAGATTAAGTTCATTTGCATGAAGTTGGCACACAAGCCAGTGGACCGGGCGTTTTTGTCAGAGCTCAAACAAACGGATTACACCACCTTTTTGGCCAGCATTAACTCTCGTGCCGTCACAGCCAAGCACAGAAACATCCGCACCAAACTCATATACCACGGCGTTCAGGTCCTGAAAAATGTCCTCCGCTTTCCCAGTCTGTGGGGTAAAATGTCCTAAATATGCACTGTCTGGCTCGGATACAACCACAATGTGCTCTTCCGTCTTCTTTGAACTGGCTGTCATAAGCGTGTCGTCTTTTCTACCGTCGAAGTAGAGACCAGATGCACGACCTGCATGATCCTCATGGCTCTGGGCTACTACCTCTCTTCTAATCCGATCCCTTGCTCTCTATACTTTTTTGCTATCCACTATGCAGTCCATATCGTCAGAAGTGATCCGACCAATGTCCACTTGGAAACCGTTTATGATCGCAGCACACGCACGATTAGACACTCCGTACCGATCTGCTGCTAGAGCCGTATTTAGCAGTTCGTCTGTGTTACTGTTCACCATATACTCTGACTCATTGACTACAAATGTGAGCGATGATGAATCTGTGGCGGAATCTTGGTCTGAATTAGAATCTAGCTGGGCCATTCCAGAAGGTCCCGGTTGTGGTGATGTGACTCTCTCGGCGGTCAGATGCCTCCTTTCGTCCATGGCGCGTCGACGAGTGGTTTCACGGATATCTGCGGTGCCGATTTGCATTTGGCGAGGTCCTCTCTGGTCTTGGACAAAGGGAAACTCCATTCGTGGCACTTTGTCGGCCATCGCACATTTGCAGCTATCGATATCAGCACATTTGCAGCGGGCTATATCTAACAATTTTCCAAACCACTCCTCACCGGACGGACGTACACCTGGTGATGCCGACTTCTTTCCAGCAGTTTTCATGTATCGCAAGTAGCGATCGCGACATTCTCGAACCATATGTTCGACTCGGGCCCTCCCAACAATTGGTATTCCTTCGCAACACCACATTTTCATCACACTTTCCGTGACAAACTTTATATGGGGTGCTAGCCTTTTAACCTTTTGTTCGCAACGCATGAGTCTCTATTCACTTTACTCAAGTAATTCAGAACGTCAATTCTCGTGGGCAGTCGGTTTGTTTTTAGTTCAGAAGGAACCAAAAGCCCTTTGGTGGAAGCGCAGGTCTTCATGTTCTAACTCTTACCCCGATCACACCGACCCAGGTAATATCACACTTCACAGGCAGTGGGCACAACTTGCAGACACCAAACCACTCTTTTTCGGGCCGTCCCGCCGGGTCTCCGCCGCCGACTGCCTTGTCTCGGCGGCCCTCCCCTCCCCTCCCCTGCCCTGTCTCGCTCTTTGTGTTCTCTACCCTCACCGTGCGCCGGCCGTCTCCCGCCCCATCCCAGCCCCTCCCCCGCGCCATGCGACGATCGCCGCCGGCTCGTTTCGCCCTCGTTAATAGGTTGTCCCTACTGCTGATAATCCCAGTTTCCCTTGAAACTTGAATAACGAAGAGGAACAGGAGACTTGGATTGACTAATAAAACAGGGATGTATGGCATGCGAAGCTATTTTGTGTCGTTAGTGCGTACGCAATTTATTCGAATGATGATTCATAGCACTGTGAAAGGTGGAGCACAGACAAAGGAAAGTGGAGCGATCAGTCCTTCAGTGAAGTTTAATCTTTACAATCAGATATATCCCGGCTCCCCTGATCTGTTTTTGAATTTCCAGAATCCATTCATAAGTCATCCACAGCACCGACTGCCGCCTTTTTCGTCACAGCGCCGCGGCGGCGCTCCGACGGCGGCCGACGCGTGGTGTTAGATGCCAATCGTAACGGAGCGCCATCACTGGAGACTTCAACGCCGGGCGCCCGGCAAATTTGTTTCTTTATCGGCATGTCGCATATTTTGTTTATTGTTTGATTTCGATTTGGTTTCGACCACAGGTTTTTTTAAGGTGATCTGCACGATAATTTCACTAAGTATAAGAAAAACCGTTCAGACGACACAACCTAATGGACATGTCTCCTTGATTTCAAATGCATATTTTATGCTGGTGAAAATGATAACCCGAAGCGTGTGGCAGTTCCAGATAGTGACCACCTATAATAGGGTAGATATTTGCCACGAACCATTTTCAACCAACTAGTCATGGATGGATCAACATGGTATGGATTCGTGGAACGGCACAGTATAATTTTTATCCAATCTGCACTGTTTTATGTGCTTAGTCTCTCCATTTTTCTGTTAATGGCCGTTGTACGTACAAAATGTATGTTCCACTTTGCAGAGGTTTAAGCTCATCCGAATTATACAGTCCCGAGCCAAGGTTTCCATAATTGAGTGCGATTTCACTTTTTTCCCAAGCACTCCTTGTCCGATCGCATACGCCGCGAGGGGGCCAACGGACTTTCCCAGCGCCGATCGGAGGTGTCAATGTTCGCCGCGCGCTCCCGTGGGCAATCGAGTGCGGTCGGGGGGCCTTTGGGATGGTGTCATGTGGTGCCAATTTTCGACTGGGACGGCGATCGCCGCCGGCGCTCAATTGGATATTTGCGAGTGCGGCCGGCCGGCGGCGCCCGTCTGTCTGTCGAGGTCATCTCTGGAGGTCACCAAGGCCCGTCGAGGACGTCCGATCACCGATTCGACGGGCTTCCGGCCCTCCGATCGCGGCGTCCGCATTGTTGCAACCAGGTCCTCTTGGCCTTGGCCATACGGAACCAGGCTTGTGCTTGAGTTTGGCTACACGCATATGGGCTGAGCCTTTCAGCATTGCTGAATAGCAGAGCTACAAACATCGAAGTTCATTACGAGCTTCTGCACTTTGATTCGCGGCTGTCCGCGTCGCTGGGCTCGGAGCGAAAATCGTTCGGCAGTCAGCTCAACAAACCTCGTCACTGATCTATAGATAGCGTAGCTATGACAGATGCTCCGCTACCCGGTTTCGATACGATATTTTTGCTGGAAAAGCGGATATTTTTCACATCATCTATTCTTTGTGGAGGCGATTTCCACCATTTTCCTTTACTCGCGGAGCACGTGAAAACTTACGCACATTTGCTGCTTCCAAGTACTGTGATGTTCCTGTTGACTTTAGTTTGGCTTCCTATTTGGTTTAATTATGCGATTTTCACCACGCAAAACCAGAAATTTTACACGCATGAAGTGCGCCGAAAGATTTCTTGTCATTTTTTGGTCCTGCCCCTTAAGAAAATCCTGCCTGCATCCCTGGCGAATTGGAAGAGGCGTCACATTACTTACCTTTGGGAGGGCCATGAGCCTCCTTCACCCAATGTTGGCTCGACACCTCCAATGCGGCGTCTCCTCCAATGGATGTTGACGGCGAGGCCCATGTCAGTTGGCTACTGCTGGCAACACAGTCCCTGCTCAATCACCTCCGACCTCCGCACTCATGCTGAAGCAATGGGAGACGTTGAGTGACTGCGAGCGCCGCGACGCGACTGCGGCAGCCGCTTCCCGTGCCTTTCATTAAACAAAATATTTTGTCAGAATTCTTCCTGGCCGGCTTTATGGACCAGGATTAGAATGCTAAGCGGAGCTTGTTCCGTGAACCCTGAGCTAACTACCCGATCCATTAATTCCAGTCTGACGGTATAATTTTGATCGAGAGCTTAACGTACCGTCAAAGCATCGACACAACCGTCCCGATAGCTCATCACCGGCCTTATCGGGGCAGTCGCAAACTTTAGCTGGGGGGTAAATACGAGCGTGTGAAGCGACTCAAATCCTGTCTTTCCAGAATGCGGGAGACGTGTGCAGCCCAGCTCTCTAACCAACTGAGCCACCGGAGCGGCCGAATCATGTCACATATCACATTCACATAGCAAGGAGGCTTTGGTTGGTCGGGTGGTCCAACCTGTGGTCCGACTGTGGGGTTAGCCGTGAGGTCAGTCATGTGGTCGGACGACAGCATGGTAACCGGACAAATGTGGTTAAAGGAAATGCACATTGCAGATGTGCGCACGTCAAAGTAAGCAAGCAAATGTACGTATTCAAATTTTAGAATTCAAGTTTTCCCTCCCAAATGGGTCCTTTCCGATGTGGAGAGGAACGTGCTCCGTATTCCCTCATGTGCGGGTCTGCCTACTGCCCACAGCCGAGCCAGAACTGCAAGTTCAATTCCAACCATGGGTATAAACCTCCAAAGTGCAAGCATGGAAGCCGCCACCCCAATCATGCTCGGATTTAGCGTTACGTCTGTCGAAGTATGCTGCTTCTACGCGGTACACCATGCATGTACGAACTTTAACTTTGCAACAACAAAAGAAAAGCAAAGTAGTCTCCTGAGCCCTTTCTACCTACCTAGATTACCAGACGCTACCGAGCTCATACGTACCAGCAGCGAGCTATCGAAAACCGATATAATGCTAAAATGCCAAGCTTTTAGTGAGACGGGACGAGCTTTCCACGACTTAACCTTATCGACTAGCTGATTTCACATTTCCGACCAGACGCATCAGTGGAGATTATGCAATACGTGGCGCTTTTCGAATAAATGAACTTTATCGTGGACGGGATTTCGGGAAGCGATTCGCAGTCACCGCAAACCGAGTAGTGAAGCCGCTGCTTATCTCTCTGGAGCTCTTTCGATGGATACTTTTAGTGGTCCAAGTACACTTGTAATGAATTAGCCATCGCCAGGCCCTCCCTACATTGTGCCTGTAGCTCCGCTGTTGTGCCCAGAAAGACCCTTGTACGGATATGAGGCCGTAGCCGGGCCCCTGAACCCAATCTCAGCCCGTGCACTCTGAACCTGAACGCGAACTGGGCCCGCGCCGGCACCGGACACCGCCCGTGCCCGCCTGGGGCCGCCCGCTCCGGACCCGCTCTGCGGCCTCGCCGCTAAGACCCGGATCGGGAGCCGTCCTGTCGGATTTGGACGCGGTCCGGCTCGGCGGGTCCTTTCTGACGGCTGTCGTGGTACGTGTGCGTGACGCCACATCTACGCGCTACGCGGTGAGCCGCCCGCCGTGGGCCGGCAACGTCAATAGAGCGTGTGGCTGCGCCACGGGACGTGTGACTCTCGTGCGGCAGAAACTCGCGTGCGCCAAATTGTACCGATGATCTCCCGGCGGAAAGTACTACACTTGCCCACCCGCGCCGAGTAAGGCGAGTAGTTATAGACCCAATTTAGTGTAATGCGAGTGCGTGACCTACATTTTGTTCAACCAAGCTTGATTGAAAGATGCACATTCACATGCACCAAATGCATCGCATGCGTGCATCCGACCGCATCCAGCGCTTGCATGCAATTTTCATCTATACCTGCATCCAAACGTATCGATACATACCCATCAATTGAGCTGGGTCCACGCATGAATACGTGTGTAATTGGCAGATGCGTCGATGCCGGCATTCATCGGTGCATGAATGTACCGGTTTAAAAGAAGAAAAATAGTTGGGAGATTAATGTACTGACACATCCGGGTAGAATCCATCGCCGGACAAACATTCGTAGCTGGAACGCACAATTGGTGCCGTCTCAATTTATATGTAGGTACCTTTGACCGGCATGAAGACAGACGACTATGAGAGACTTCTGGATCCTTAATGCAGTTAAATTTAAGTATTGTTGTAAATACAAAATGCATGTATATATCACGACGAAAATAAAATGAATTATCCACGCAAACGTTCCTTGCGAAGCTTTCTGTCTCATCCTTATGAATTCATGCAAGGGGTGATGAATGGGAGGCAACGGCGGTTTCCCCCACTTGGACTTGAGTGTTGGGGGGCAGCATGTTATCTTGTTTCTCTCGCTCTCCCATCCTGATCTCAGAGGCTCAATTATTGATATTTGTTTTGCGAATGCGGTATGCAATGCCCCGAACAATTGGGTGGAGTGATTTTTGCAAATAGATTTTTCAGGAGTTGATAGGAATGCATAGGAAGAAAATATGGTAAAAATGTGACGTCATGTATTCATATCTTATATATGCACGGCTGTTTTCTGAAACGATTTAGGTCTATCTGCGTTGAAGTCTCCATTTGTTATAGCGTTACAGATAGGAAGGTAATTCGCAACGAATAGCAATCTCGGTAGCCCGGCATCGTGTCTAGCTGTTTTGCGTCCGAACAGGGGCGTCGATCTGTATCCTTTTGTGGCGGCCATGCCCCCCCCCCCCCCCAATGTTGATATTGGCCCCCCAATGTTGATCTAGGCCCCCCAATAAGCCATGCTATTTTTATGTTCATAAGAAAGCTAAAGGAAAAAGACAAAAAGAAGAAAACACCACGCTGTATAGAAAAGTTAGTTGATGTTAACCAGCATGTTTTGTACTGTAAAGAAACAGATCAGGTTTACATAGTGGACTGACTCTCCACCTTTTGCTGCAAAATTGAAAATTGTGCAAAAAACCATAGAAGAACTGGATTTCTCTCCACTGTGGAAATACAACTTGTATCATAAAATGCTGAGATTAGCAAATGCTCATGCAGGGGTGTCGATTTGTATCCTTTCGTGGGTGCTATGGACAGGGGTGTCGATTTGTATCCTTTTGCGGGGGCCGTGACCCCACCATTGTTGATCTTCCCCCCCCCCCAATAACATATGTTATTTTTATGCTGATAAGAAAGCTAAAGGATTTTTTATACATGCGAAATATAAAACTTAGGTGATGCACATTTTGCACTGAAAAGAAACAGATTTGGATTAGATAGTAGACTAGATCTCCACATTTTGCTGTAAACTTGAAAATTGTGGGAAAAAATGAAATAGCTGGATTTCCATCCATTGTGGAAGGACATCGTACCTATATCATAAAATGTTGAGATTGGCTGATGCTGATGCACTTTAAACCAGATACCACATTTTGATGTCTAACAAATCTGCTAAGGCACTAAACAACAATTGCATTGTCATACTGATGTTTGTACACACCACCAATGGCAACGCCACATGCATATGGAGCTTGAACAGGATTAATTCCATTCTCAATTTCCAGTCATCAAACTTCATACAATGCAGTGCAGTGAAAACAATCACATGTACCATTGAGATTATGGACATACAAACTATAATAATATCCAGCAGCCCACCCTGTCAGCTTGATATTTACAAAGGTAGGCCCTACCTACCTAGGTAGGTACATGCCCAATGAGATATTACCTAGGTACCTACCTACCTAGTTAGGTACCTCAAACTGAACCAATGAGACCCACACCTGAGCCAGTCTGCCAGCTTATGATACCATGAAAGAAAAAAGTCAGAAGAAGCTGCATGGACACTGTCACAATTGATATTCCTGAAGAAAGCAATAGGTAGGTATTAATCAGTGCACAGTCATACAATACCAACGTCTGGTGAGTCGTACTAGTAACTGGATAAACCCCGCGCATTTCCCGTTGAGGGCGCTAGTGCGCTCATTACTTATGACGTAAAGGGGTGGTTTCGAAACGTTTCCGCACGCACGATACTAAGCATGCGTTTGCTGTGCTGTCTAGTGGTGGTAATGTGTGTCAATGAAATCACAATTCACACAGCGGTCTGTAATTACATACTTTTGTTGTGTTAAGTTGACAGTGGAACACATAACTGTAGACTACTGATATCGCAATACACATCTTTCTGCAGATTACCGCCAAACTCAGCATATCACATCAATCTGTCTTCTCTATATCTCCAATCTGGATAAAGTTTTCGTTCGAGAAAATTAATTGCGAATAAAATCGACATCTATTTGAATCATGACGACTCTACCATATATAAAATTGAGAAGTTTCACTATATATTTATAATTATGTTTTTTCAATATGTCAATATACCAACAAATGCTGATAATTATAATCCTTCAGCGTCGAACGCTGTCAGCGTAGACCTGGCGCCATCTATGGTTACTATAATATATTTTAGATTCAAAATCATCTGAAGCAATATAGGGCACGGACACCGACACGATAGACACAATTTATGCTAGATGCACCGAAGAGTCTAGATTTCGGTGCGGGGCGCGGGTGTATTTTTAGGGGCACATTTTTCACCCGGAGAGGTACCTTGAGCTGAAGAATCGTCCAGTGGGAATAGGGGTGCACTCAACCTCCACAGAGGTGCCTTTGTCACCTGGAGGAGCGACCATCTCTGCCTGGGACACTTTCCTAGTTCTTAAGGGGATGGAGGAGGGCGATCGTCCCCCAGGGTCCCTCTGTATTCGTTATCGGGTAGCTTGATGCAGTTTGATGAAGGCCTGTCTTGTCAGAATAATTGATAAACACCAATTTAAAAAAAGAAGATTACTTCAAAAGCAGAACAATTTGGGAAAATTATACGGGAAAATTGCGCAGAACTAGGCGATGACAGAAGATAACCTTCATAACCGTACAATTGAATTTAACTTGCACGAAAGTCCCATGTTAAAAGTTGAAATTATTGGAGGACAAAACAAACATTGGAGAGGAGGCAAGCATCCTCCCAATAACGTACAAAGATACACTCAAATGTATTTCCAGCGCCACCTCTAAGATCTCGCAAAGTTGGTGGTACAAGCCTCATTGGTGTTGTCTTACGTACATTTGAAAGGAAACCCGTACCAATTGAATTATTACCGCCTCAATGTTGAGGACTCCCAAGTGTTTATGGTGAAAAAATTAGAAGCGTGTTCCAACTCACCTCACCACACCAATAGACGTTTTCTGGGGTAGCATAGGCTAATCTTTCAATGCTAGATTGAACCACAAATATGATCAGATGAATGTGATATGCCTCCTTCGGTCATTTAAAAAAAAAATCGCTTACCTCTGGAGGACGAGAACGAGGAAATTCAGTATTTTTTAGAGAAGGCCGTTGCTCGGTCTCCAACGAAATGCGACCAGTGTAACAGACGCAGAAAAAAAAATATATTCCTCTTCGTCAAAATATATTCCACAAGATGCAAGCATATATAGACACAAAAGGTAAAAGAATCAAACAGAACACATCCGAGCACACTCATATGTCACTGGCGGATCCGGAGGCGGGCGTGCACTGGATGATCCCGTACCGGGCCCTGATCAGCGGACGACAATTTTCATATAACCGAGAAAAGTGGCGCAACGCGATGGTACATCCGTACAAACTGCAATCCGCCAAATGCCACTATCCCGGCACCCGTCATCGAAATGTTCCACAAAATGTGTCCCCGGACTGAAATGCCCTAAGAGGTTCCTGCATATCCTCCACTCTTCGCACCCAAAAACAAATTCCACATCCCTGTTCCGGATCCGCAATTCAACGATAGACAATAATAACAAGCCTGGAATCAAATCAAATAAAGTAATGAAATGTTCGGTGAGAGGCGTCTTACCTTGCCCTCCTCTGTAACATCAACATTGAGATCAAGCAGCGAATTTGTCGAAAAGTCTCCCAAAAGTTATCTAGATTCAAAATTAATTTGGTTATTACGAGTGCCTATTTGCATTAACTTGTAATAATTTCAGAAAAGAGAAAATCGGACGACTCTTAAGGGAAAAGAGAAAATTTTCACGCCAGCTTCGATCCTTTCCATGAAAGACATCTATACCCAAAACTAGTAAAAGTGTGCAGCAGAAGCCATCATTGACCCTGCAACTGGAACGACGAGCTTCCAACATATGCTAGGCATTTGTCCTGGCAGTCGCAGCACATGAAGAACATCAAATGTCATAATAGCGCCTCCCAACGACATGCTAGTATACGTTTGCCATGAAGTGGACTGTCACAGGCTATAATCCATCTTGTGAGCCCTCTCTTTAGTGTTGCACAAAATGACACCGCTGTCCCACCAACACTTGATGTCCCACTGTTGTCGGAAGGTGTTTGTCGGGCAGCAGCTAATGTCGACCACCCAGTTGGCGCCACTTGCACGCCTACAGATGCTTATGCTGCAAGGTGCTAATGCGGCAGATGCTGAAAGCACAAAATATGATTAAGCTTTGTTACTAGAAATGCTCCCCATTCTGCGAAACGGATACAGGTAATTGTATTTGGGCTGGCGGACCCGACACTTTGAATTGTGCTGACAGATATGCATTTCGTGCACACAGAATTCCAACTCTGGACTTAGCCCTGACCGAGACCATGACAAGGCTGGCCGCATATGTCTGCTGGTGGCACATTCCGTATCACCATGAAAATGAACACACCTCTATCTGGCCCCATCTGACATGACACACCATCACATAATCAAACCACTTGGGAAGGTTTCTGCATAGAAATATGTGGTATTATGGTAGCAGGATTAAATATCTGGATTATACAATCACCCATCGTCGTCATTATACAATCGTCCATCATCATACAAACACCAATTTCAAATTGGAAATGCTGGAGGAAATTCAAGGAATGCCACTAAACATCGATACTGAAAAGTATGACAAATGGCACACAGGGCACAGCAGCCGTGAACAAAAATGTCCCCCAGGGAGATTGAATGCGCCATCAAATGCAAAAAATGAACATGACGTAATACAAACAAGGGGGTTATAGCAAGCATCTTTTCTACATAAACACATCTTGAGTTTTAAAGTTTGTTTTAAAGTTGAGTTTACCATATTTTGAAGGTTATCTCTAATTGTTCTGATTTTCTTCTTCTTGCAAACCTTGAAGTTATGTGTGAACTGTCAGTAGATTATCAGTCCACCCACACCAGGTACCTGTTTCTGTACCAATTGTTCCACCGGCCACACTTCTGGCATCCTGTTCTGCCCCAAGAAGATCTTGTTGAAAGTGCCATACTTTGCAGTCTGGGTTTAGGGGTGCACGAACTGCTTCGGTCATACAGCACTTTGCAGTCTGGCAAATTATGAAAGGAATATCAATTGAATCTGCAATTTGTATAGAAGTTCTGAATAATCATTTCCAAAAATGAAGAATACTATCAGAATCTTGAAGCATATTATGCATACAAAATAAAATATCAGTAGATGTGATGTAATCAAACAGCATATATATTGCTGTATTTATTATTTATTTATTCAACAGTATATAAGTGTTTCAATGCACTTTCTTAACCCCGGCAAGGAATGTATTCGATACGAAAGCAATTTCCTGTACAGACCCAGATTAGTAATAAAATAAAAGTATCAAGTTCACATCAAAATCAAGCATTTTAACATAAAAATAATGCAAACGGAATCAGCATGCTAAGCACACACAAGCCAAGCATGTGGAGTTCTCTAAAATCATATGGAAATCCAACACAATCCATTGAAAAAAATGCAAGCATAAACAGCATGCCTTCTATCAATAAACAGAACAGATTCCTCCTTACCTACCTACTTCCTTAATGATTCAACCTATGCTATATCAACGACAACAACAAACAGCGGTGTTTGTTGTCTGAGCTGCGGCATGAACGCAACTGTTCTTATCAACAAATCCTGTTCGTGAGCCTGCGCTCTCTCCTTCCAGCATTTCAGCCAAACGTCACACACGAGGTGAGATCAGGCCCCTGTCATCCCCATGCCATCCTGCGTGTCGGTTCGAATGGTACAAATGAATCATCTGGGGGTACCACTTTTGGGCCGTTTTAATGGTTTTATGCATTTTAAAGTGGAAATATTATCAATTCAACTCACTTTCTAAATCTTATAATATCACGTCTGTGCTTTTGGAATCGTGTTGAGCTGTTATTTTATCATTTTCAGTTAGGCTGCTAATTAGGCGACGACAATCACGAACACAGCGTTTTAGGGGCAAATATATTCTCAAATTCTTAGATGGGCAGTTGAGTCATAAATAGCGCAGCTGTTTACATGACTTCCTCGTAGGTTGTTTTATGCTTGGTTTTATGTCTGTCACACCTTGTGTTCGATGTACGTGTGTTTTAGTTGTAGTTTTATTGTAGTGTTCTGTTGTGGTGTATCTTTATCATCTGGAAGAAAGATATGGCAAGAAGAGACTGTCATCCAACATGCTTATGTTTCCAAAAGATGAAAATGCATATAAGACCTGGCTGACAGTGAAAAGTAGCTGATGGAGTTCATTCAACCAGCCCATCCATTTTTTTCAACCACTTTACCTCTGATGATTATGATCCTGGCCACCGATACAGCTGAAAATAATGTCCGTGTCAACACCTGCCTTTTCTGGTGTCATTCCATGAATTAGCCTGTCTATCAAATCTGTATGGTATGGAGTATTATTGGACTTATTGGACACTGACCTGAATTTAAACATTATGCACTACAAACAAACCCTATAGCACTATGCATTCAAGAAACACACTTCAAACCCCACGACCCATATCACTTTCACATCCCCCACTATACAATACACAGACACGACACACACAACCCACACAGATCAGGCGGTGTATACACATACATTAGGAACACGACCCCTCACCGCCTGATACATTTCGACACCACGGCAGACATACTACAAACTGAAATTCATGTACACAACCTAGCTTACACACTCGTTAACATCTACGATCCACCCTCGCGAAACACAGAAACGCTCTCGGAATTAGATAAAGCACTTGACCAAATTCGCACACCTATCATTCTCACCAGAGATTTCAACTCACACCACCCCCTATGGGACACCCGCACAACACAACCTGATCACAGAACACACACACTCATCGCAATAGCCACACGGCATAATCTCACAATACTCAACACCGGCTCACCAACCTACCTAGTACCAATCAGATCCCTCCTCCCTACGACCCCAAACGTCACACTTGCCTCCTCACGCATAGTCCTCACCCTATCCTGGACATCCGACCCCGACCCACACTTCAGCGACCACGCACCCATTACCATTACCTTCATCCAAATCCCTACCACCCCCCCCCCCCCAATCCCCAGCCTGGCCGGTGGAACCTCGAAAAAGCCTCCTGGAACCCTTTCTCAGAATCCTTAGCGGTCCAAACAGCCCGCAGACCCCAACTATCACCAGAACAATTCGCAGACATACTCATCACCACAGCACACCAACACATACCACAAACAAAACCAGGACGCCAACACAAACCTCGCGCGGCTCTCTGGTGGAGTGATGACTGCCACCGGGTGATCCGCGCGAGGAACCACGCACGCCATAGATATGAAAGACGCTGCACACCAGAAACACTAGCAATATACGAACAACTCAGAACACAATGTAAGACCATCATTAAAGACGCAAAAAAAAAAAGACTTCTTGGAACACATTTAGCACCCAATTTAACAGATTAACACCTCTAGGCGAAATTTGGACACTTCTGAAAACATTTCAACACCGAAAACGACCCCCAATCAGAGCCATTACACTTAGACACAGCAACATCACAACGGACCCCCAAACAATAGCAAACATTCGCAAACCACTACCATCTTAGATCATCTACACTTGCACGAAACCCCCCACCCCCAATCAGACACAAACGCACACACCTCTACAACACTAGATTTACACTTACAGAACTACAACTAGCAATCACACAGACAGGTAACACATATGTAGGACCGGACAATATTCACTATTCTTTCTTCGAACACCTGCCAACATCAGCACTGCACACACTACTCAACACCTACAACACCGCCTGGACCACACATACATACCCACAATCCTGGCTACACGCTTCTCTCCTACCCATATCTAAACCAAACAAAGATTCAACTCTTTGCACCTCCTATCGCCATATTGCCCTCACTAGCTGCTTCCACAAACTATTCGAACGTCTTTAAAAAAAACGCCTCCTCTATACCATTCAAACACAACACTTAATCTCTCCTATTCAATCAGCCTTCCTTCCCAATTGATCATGTCTAGACAACCTCACTTACCTTATCACAAACATCCAGGAAGCGGCGGCCAGGAGACGTTCCACGACCGCCGTCTTCCTGGATCTAAAACAAGCATATCACACCATCAACATAACAGCACTAATACAACACTTACACAACATCGGCATACAAGGCAGACTGATGCACTACCTCCATTTCTACCTACTCAACAGATCTTTTGAAGTAAAAATTTGGCCCCACATCTCCGATGCCAAATTCCCCACTACCGGTGTAATGCAAGGCTCAGTTCTCAGTCCCCTACTCTTCATTTTAGCTCTAAATTCCGCCACCACCGACAACTTTTCGACCAAAATTGCAATCTACGCCGACGACATAGTATTATCGACATCAACAGAAGCGCCAGCACATGCACTAACAGTACTACAACGCGCAGTAACAGAACTCAACAACAAACTTGCCACACTAAACATTCATATAGCACCACTCAAATCCAAATGCATGATTTTCGGCTACAACAGAGACATAAACTTACAACCCATGAAAATGCTCACTCATTCCCTTTGTCACCACAACAAAAGTAATAGGTGTCACATTAGACCAACGACTAGCTTTTCGGCCACACCTCCTAAACATACAAAAACGTGCCTCAAAAAGAATCAATATACTACGAGCACTTTCTGGCACACACTGGGGATCCGACCGAAGCACACTGCTAACCCCTTACAAATCACTCATTCGGCCAATTATGGAATACGGATCCCCACTCTTCGGAAACGCAGCTGAAACAAACCTCAAAATTCTAGATTCTATTCAACGACAATGTCTTCAAATAGCCACAGGAGCTTACACCACCTCACCTTCTCACGCTCTTCATATATACAACCACATCCCAGAACTACAGCACAGACGTACAGAAGCACTATTTAGATACCACTACCAAACACAACTCACGAAACAACGCCCATGCACACAGACACTAAAACTCCGCACAACACGCAGACACCCACTCATGAACTTCTCACTACAAACCACAATAGGCTGCAGCATACACAGACACGCCAACACACTAGACATAACACTCCCAACGACAACACCACCCCCACAATCCATCGCATTGTAGAAACAGCCGACACCCAACACACACTTCCTCATCGACAAACCAAAAAACACATACACACACGCAGAAATACAACTATTCCTACAATTCACAGCACAGTACGCCAACTACCACATCATATATGCAGACGGCTTCAAATCACAAACACAGCAGACGGGCACAGCGGCGGTGCTGTACCCGAACGCAGGGCCGCCGCGGGTCATCCTGCGTGCCCGTCTGCACGACACAGCATCGACATACACAGCAGAATTATTCGCAATCTTCTCGGCATACAGTACCATCTACAACACCAAAGTTGAACACATCATAGCCACAGACGCAAAATCAGCATTACAGAGCATAACACCCCACACCAAATACAAACACCCCATCATACCCAAAATACTACGCATCTACAAACACCTCACCATACCACAACGGCCAACACTTCTCTGAATCCCAAGTCACACAAACATACACGGCAACTAACACGCAGACACAGAAGCAAACATAGCCACAACACTACAACAAATCACACAATGTCCCGACACACAATCAGACTACTACCCCACAATACGACAGGCCATCAACAAACACACACAACAAACATGGGATACAGTAACAACACAGCTACACGAAATACACCCAAAATACGAACACTGGCACTCCATCAACCAAAACACCAGACTCAGAGAGCGGACACTAACACGATTACGCATAGGACACACAGCACTCACACACTCATACCTCCTACGCAATCAACCACGACCACAATGCACTATTTGCCGCCACACACTCACAGTCAAACACATGCTCATATACTGCACCAAATACAACAACCAAAGGCAAAATATCACAAACTATTGCACCACGAACAACATCCCACTGAACCTCACCACGCTCCACAACGACGACCATCCAGTATTACACGAACACCTCTTCCACTTTCTCAAGACTACACGCATTATGGAACAATTGTGAAAAAAGAGAAACAAAAGAAGGAAAAGACATGTTAAAAAACGAAACAGAAAATGAACAAAACCAGGAAAACGGAAAAGTAAAAGATACGTTACAAAAAAAAGAGAAAAAGTATATATGTTCTTGCAATGTTCACTTCTCGCGATGACCGGACCCTAACACCCTCCCCCCACACACTACACCCCATACCCCAATGTGGCACCGACCGGACTAACTCTCTCTCTCGACTTCATCATATCCGGCTCTCAAACAACTCTACTGCACCAGCTCTACATCTTCAATCGATCCGGACTACCTCAGTTCTACTCTTCAAGACCATCTCAACGCTACTTCACCACTGCTCGACGACTCTACTAAATCTCCACCTCGGATTCATCCTCCTACCCTACGCTACTCACTCTCTTACACATCTTCTCTACAACCGGAACCAGCCGATATCACCACACGGTGGCAGGCTAGCAAAATTCACTCACACACGCATATATGACGTCATCAGGGGTACCACTTAATACGGGCAATAACACGGGTGTGTGTTCCATTTTATGATTTTGTTCGTTGTTTGTATGTGTTAGCGCGGGTGTGTGAGCGTTTAGGTGATGGATGTTTTTTGGTTGTGCTCTTGGTTGGCCTGCGTGGCTGAGTAATTGGTGTCGTCGCGTTTGGGGGGTCGTGGTGTCTGAGTCGGTTGCTCTGTGTTTTCGTTCCGTCTGCTCCTGCGGGTCTTTGTCCTGATCTGTGTGTGCGTATGGTGTAGGTGGTCTGTCCAGTGTGTGTGTGGTCATATAAGGACCTGCGCAGAAAGCTGCGCAGTAGGGATTACGCCACCTCGTATATATCGCCTTGGGTGAGATCACCACTGACGTCACGGATTCTATCCAGTTTCTAGCACGACCCCGTCTGGTAGCCTGCATCAAGTGACACCAAGGATGCCATTAGATTAGAACGAGCATCAAAGTTGACTGGTAGTATTAGTGATGTCATAACTTTTTCCTTTACTACGGAAGGAATTGATCACTCTATGTCATCAGCATCAGGCATTGCACTCTATGTCAATGGCATCAGACATTGACCTCTATATACATAACTAGACGGCTGACTCGCCGCACAAGATCCGCGTCCTATTCCGGCCGGCCCCGGCTAGAGCAGCGGTATATGGGCAAAAGATTGAGCGCGCCTCCCACTCCCATGCGTTTTGGCCCTGGAATGAAATGTAGGATGAAAAGTCCCTCTTTTTGGGTTTTGCACGTCTTCACGACGGTCGATATCTGGACTTGCGCCTCTTACCGAAGCACGTGAGATTGCCAACGGAAGAGGACGGTGAGGAGTGAAGAAGGAGAGACGACGCCAGCTCTGCGGCCACATTGCGGACGGGTCCCGGGAGAAGACGCCACCTGCCACCAGCCAACTACCACCAGCCACCTGCCACCTGCCACCTGCCACCCACCACCTACACCACCTATACCAATACACATACATCTATCTACAACAAACGCACAAACACCGCTCGAGACCCAACCTTCACCAACAAACACTACCTTCTCACCCCGCTAACCCAATTTCAGCTACTTTCAGCTCCAAGCTTCTGGACCTACTCCCCAGTGTCTTCTCTACCACATCGCCTCTTCATCAACCTCTACGAGCTTCTACCTACATCTACGTGTTCTACAGCATCCGCTACGGGGCGGGAATGGCCGAGTGGTTAAGGTGTCGGGCTATGGGTACTAAAGGTCCCGGGTTCGACTCTAGCGCCACTCAGGACATTTCCCAATCCCGCGGCCCACCGGCGAAACAGTGTGGGCGGCGCCATTAGCGGTGACTGTGCATAAAGTGTGTCGTGAACCAACCAATAAACAAACAAACAAACAAACAGCATCCGCTACATCTACATCTTCAAGACTATCAACAGTGGTACAGTGCAATGCCCTTCGTCTTTTCTTCAGCTCCATCTACCTACTACAAGCCACCACTACTACAAGGTCAGTCCGGCGGTGCTGCCACTCCCCCACCCGGCAACCCCCCAACCCCACCCGATCTTCCCTCTAGTGCCCTCTGCACGATCTTTATCTGATCTATCTATTCGTGCTCCCTTCAAGCACAGTTTCTGATTTCTTTGTGTATTCTTCGTCTTTATCTGCCCCCACTGTTACACCTGTCGGGCTTTCTTCACGCCCTTCCGAACCCCTCCGCCAACCTATAAACACTGTACTTTGCTCACTGTGTAACACTACGCCACACACCTGCCATACCACCCTTTAACCAACACCACTAACAATCGAAACGCATTCAACACCACAAAACATGAACACCGCACAACCAACTGGCGAGTTCTTCCTGTGCCGCCGGGGGGACGGGGAGCTTACGGGCTCCCTGGACCCCTGGATGGTGGAGGAGAAATTCGCCAAATACACGGGAGTGCCTCTGATCGCAAAACAACTTAGATCGGAGGCACTCCAAGCGCAACACAATCCAACAACAATCCAATCCGGAGGCACTCAACAACAATCCAAGCGCACTCACAAATTGACTGTCGCATCTTACCCACTATACACAGGATCCACAACACACCCGTTTCGATCACACCTGCAACAAAACTAAACACCTCCCAGGGAACAATACACGCACGGGAGCTGGCCGGTATCGTGGTGGAGACCCTTCTCTCGAGGATGGGGAGACAGGGTGTCTCCGCCGCATACCGGCCGGCCCCCAGAACAGGACAACAACCATCTCACATCATCATACTGACATTCAACACCAGGACACCACCAACACACATAAAAGCGGGGTGCCTCCGGTACCCGGTTACACCACGCGCACCCCTCCCGCGGCGCTGTAAGCGGTGTCAGCGCTACGGCCACTCCGCGGGAGGGTGCCACGCCAACACCTACACATGCGGCCGCTGCGCCCAACCACATAGCACCGAAGCGTGTGACAGCGGCAAGGCCTGCTGCGCCGCCTGCGGGAGGTGGGGGAGCACGAGGCTGGGGACAGGACCTGCTCCCGGTAGATGACGGAGAAGGAAATCTTCCGCCTGGTCCACCTGGAGGGCATGGACCTGTCCCTGGCTATGAGGACGGTGAACGGCCCGCTGGCGGCGTGGCCGACCCGCCGGGCAGAGCCGGGAACATACACAGCACCACCACCACGACGCGACTACACCGAATACCCGGCTCTGCCAACACCCACAACCACGCGACACCAACACAACACGGCCACCTACCCAAAAACTCCCAACTAACAACACACGTAGGACACACACACCAACACCAGCAAACATAGACCAGCGACCAGTACACAAACCACCACCACCGCCACCACGAACCTGCCAACCTACTCCATCCCCCACCCTCTGAACCCCCACCGCCACCACCCCAGCAACCAACAACCTCCCCCTATCCACGGTCCTCGCCCTCAACAGAGGAGTCCCCAGCAAACACAATCCGCACGTACACTGATCGGGACACAAACATAGAGGACCCCACTGACACCAGACACACATCAACAGACACATACCGGACCATATCCCCACACCAACCACCCCCCGCCCATCAACAGCCACCCCTCACCCACCAACAACAAAAGCCAGGTAAAAGCACCAAAAGACCTAACTCACCGAAAAGACCACACACGCGCGCCAACACCCAAAGACAATGAACACAATCATACAATGGAACACACACGAACTTATCAGACACTGGCATGAATTCAAACATTACGCACCACTAACAAATCCTATAGCACTATGCATTCAAGAAACACACTTCAAACCCAACGACCCATATCGCTTTCACGTCCCTCACTACACACTACACAGACACGACACACACAACCCACACAGATCAGGCGGTGTATGCACATACATTAGGGACACGACCCCTCACCGCCTAATACATTTCGACACCACGGCAGACATACTATTAACTGAAATTCATGTACACAACATAGTTTACACACTTATCAACATTTACGATCCACCCGCGCGAAACACCGAAACCCCCTTGGAATTAACTAAAGCACTTGACCAAATTCGCACACCTATCATTCTCACCGGGACTTCAACTCACACCACCCCTCATGGGATACCCACACAACACAACCTGATCACAGAGCACAGATACTCATCGCAATAGCCACACAGCATAATCTCACCATACTCAACACCGGCTCACCAACTTACCTAGTATCTACCAGCTCCCTCCTCCCTACAACACCAGACTTTAACACTTGCCTCCTCACGCATAGCCCTCACACTGTCCTGGACATCCGACTCCGATCCACACTTTAGCGACCACGCACCCATCACCATTACCTTTGACCAAATCCCGACCACTGGCCCACCCAACCCCTAGTCATGCCGGTGGAACCTAAAAAAAAAACATCCTGGAACCCATTTTCAGATTCCTTAGCCGCACAAACAGCACACAATACACAACACACACCGGGACAGTTTGCAGACATAATCCTCACCACAGCACACGAACACATATCACGAACAAAACCAAGACACCAACACAAACCTCGCGCGGCTCCCTGGTGGGACGGAGAGCGATCCGCGCGAGGAACCACGCACGCCACAGACATGAAAGCACCACCCACGAGAAACATTAACAGCTAACAAACGTCAGAGAGCACTATGCAGACGCACCATTAAACAAGGAAAAAAGACCTCCTGGAATACATTTTGCACCCAATTTAACAGATTCACACCTCTCGGCGAAATTTGGACACTACTTAGAACATTTCAACACAGACAAAGACCACCATGCAAAGCTAGACACAACAACAACACTGTCACGGACACATAAATAATAGCAAACATTCTCGCACACCACTACCATCTCAGATCGTCTACACTTCCACGAACACCACCACCTGCAATCAGACACACACGCCCACACCTATACAACAGCAGATTTACACTTACAGAACTATAATTATCAATCACACAGACAGGAAACACAAGTGTAGGACCAGACAACATTCACTCTGCCTTCTTCGAACGCTTACCAATCTCAGCACTCCAAACATTGCTCGACACTTACAACACCGGATGGACCACACATTCCTACCCACAATCATGTTTACACGCTTCTCTCATACCTATACCCAAACCAAACACGGACTCAACTCTCTGCACTTCCTATCGCCCTTATCGCCCTCACCATCTGCTTCCACAAACTATTCGAACGTCTTGTCAGAAAACGCCTTCTCTATATCATCCAAACACAAAGACTAATCTCTCCTATTCAATCAGATTTTCTTCCGAATCGCTCATGCCTAGATAATCTCACTTACCTTGTCACACACATCCAGAAAGCGACTGCAGGGAAACGCTCCACTGTTGCCGTCTTCCTGGACCTCAAACAAGCTTACGACACCATCAACATAACAGCACTACTACAATACCTACACAACATAGATTTACAGGGCAGACTACAACACTATCTTCACTTCTATCTTCTAAATCGCTCAATTCAAGTCAAAATTGGATCCCACATGTCAGACACAAAATTCCCCACAACCGGTCTCATGCAAGGTTCAGTACTAAGTCCCCTACTCTTTATTTTAGGTCTAATTTAAGTCATCCCAGACAACCTTCCGGCCAAAATTGCAATATAAGCTGACAACATAGTTATATGGACATCACACGAAACACCACAAAATGCACTAGGAATACTACAAACCACATTAATACAACTGCATAGCAAACTCGCCTCCCTAAACTTACACATTGCACCACACAAATCCAAATGCATGCTTTTCGGCTATCACAAATACACAGACTTGCCACCACTAAAAATAGACATCACTCCCATACCATTCGTCACCACAACAAAATATATAGGCATCACCTTAGACCCAAAACTCACTTTCCGGCCACATATCTTAGACATACAAAAACGCGCATCAAAAAGAATAAACATCCTCCGAGCACTATCCGGCACAAACTGGGGATCCGACAGAAACACACTGTTAGCTCTTTACAAATCAATCATTCGGCCAATTTTGGAATATGGATGCCTACTCTTCGAAAATGCGACTAAATCAACCCTCAAAGTTCTAGATTCTCTGCAACGACAAGCTTTACAAATAGCCACAGGAGGATACACCACTTCACCTTCTTTCGCTCTGCACATCTATAACCACATACCAGAACTGAAGCACAGACGCACAGAAACACTATTAAGATATCACTACAAAACACAACTCATCGCACAACACCCATGCACCCAGGCACTAAAGATCCGCACCAAACGCAAACACCAACTCATGAATGCAACACGACTTAAAACTACAATAGGCTGCCGCATCCACCAACACGCAAATAGACTACACATCACACTCCTCACAGCAAAAGCACTCCCACCACCCACTGCATGTTGGAGACACCAATCACCCAAAACACACTCCTCATAGACCAGCCAAAGCACACCTACACAGACGCAGAAATACACCAACTGTTTCTCCGCTTGAAAGCTCAACATCCAAACCACAACATCATCTACACGGACGGATCAAAATCACACACACAGCAGACGGGCACAGCGGTGGTGCTGTATCCCAACGCAGCACCGCCGCGGGTCATGCTTCGTGCCCGTTTGCATGACATAGCATCCACATACAGAGCATAATTATTCGCAATCTTCTCGGCATACTGCGCCATCTACAACACCAAAATTGAACACAACATCATAGCCACAGACGCAAAATCAGCATTACAGAGCATAATACACCACATCAAATACAAACACCCCCTCATACCCAAAATACTACAAATCCACAAAAAAACTCACTATACCACAACGACCAACACTACTCTGGATCCCAAGTCACACAAACATACACGGCAACGAACACGCAGACACCGAAGCCAACATAGCCACAACACTACAACAAACCACACCCTGCCCACTTTCACAATCAAACTACTACCCCACAATACGCCAGGCAATCAACAAAGACATTCAACAAACATGGGATACAACAATCACGCAACTACACGAAATACACCCAAAACACGAAATCTGGCACACCATCAACCAAAACACTAGACAAAAAACGCATACTAACACGATTACGGCTCGGACACACTGCACTCACGCACTCCTACCTCTTGCAACAACTCCCACGACCACAATGCACAGCATGTCAACGAACACTCACAATTAAACACATACTCATACACTGCACCAAATACAACACAGAAAGACAACCCATCACAAATTACTGCAACATTAACAACATCCCACTAAACATCACGACACTTCTCAACGATGAACATCCAACATTACGCGAGGACCTCTTCCACTTTCTCTTTATCACACGCCTGATCCACGAATTACGATTTAAAAAAAAAAAGATATGTTAAAAAAGGAAACAAAAAATCACCAACATCGGGGAAAAAATGAAAAGATGTGTTAAGAAAGACAAACAGAAAATCAACAAAAAAGGAAAAGAAACAAAAAACTAACCTCACGTGATATTTACTAACACCAACGTTCTTGCATTGTAAATTACATACTGGCGATGACCCGACCCCAACCCTCCAACTACACCCCGCCCCATGGCACCGACCGGACTGGCAAACTCTATACTTCTGCACCAGCTCAGCTTCGACTCCTACTTCATCTGCCTGCAAGACGTCTTAACTTCTACTACCTCTACGCGCCATTCTTCAAGTCGCCTCAACTCTCTCACAACTCGCCTCTACAAGACAACTATAATATTCTGCGCTTCTTCTCATCCGCACCACATTACTCCTCATACCCTTTCACCCTTAACAAACAACAACAAAATGCTGACACCACAAACGCCCCGGAAACAGCCGACATCACCACGCGGTGGTAGGCTGGCCAAACAAACAGACACAAACACACAGATGAAAAGTTATGAACATGTTTTGATAATAAGCAGGGAAAATAATGTTGGGTTCACGATGAGCAAGTATAAATGGCGAAAAATCTTACAAAATATTGTTATTGTGCTTTTAATGCCTGACTACTATCATCGTTTTACCAACTTTGTGCGGCATTCCGCATGTGTACCCCATGGAATCATGACCCATACACACTAGCGAAGTAACGCTGGGAATGTTTGTAGTTGACAGCATACGTGTACTGCGTGTGCACCCTATATCATAATCAGGGTGGGTTCCAAGAATTGTCATGGGAGAGGGGTATTTGTCTGGGGGCGCCATTTATTGGGAGGTGCGCCATTTATTGGGAGGTGCACCCTGCAAAAATGCCTGAAGGGGCTAAACGAAAATCCGTTTAGTAGGGATGGGCGTGTACTGGAGCACACTGAAGGGTGCTTCCGGTTCACTAATATGAAGGGGAATACTCGAGTCTTCCCGGAGGGGCGCAGGTTCCATGGGGACATATCCCTGAACCAGCCGACCATCCCTGAATCCGCACGATCATCCTGCAGGGTATAGTTTAATGTTCAGGCAGGGGTGTTGTTATATATACTTTCGAGGGGAAAAATGCCACATCAATGCTGGCTTTGCCCCCGCCAATGATTTCAATCCCTAACATGGGACCCCATAAAGTGTGTTCCCCCGATCAATCTGGGTCTGCCCATCGCCTTCTTGTATTTTTGGCCTCCTTCACCCCCCCTCCCCAATAATACCAAGAAGTGTTTTTGAATACACAAACATTTTCACGAAAAGGGATTTTTCTTCAGAAACAGCTTATGTTAGGTTTGGTTAGGATAGGCTGGGTTAAGTTTCCTTTCTAGTGGTGAGCATTTTCAGAAAATACAATGGTTGACATTTTTATGATTTTTTCTCAAAAGGTAGGTTTGGCTAGATTGATCGGGCATTTTTAACACGTTCTTTTCAAGCTATATTCCCTAACTCAAAGCGCCTTTTCACGTCATTTTCCCCACAGCATGAAATGTATTCATTTGCACATAAAATGAGTGGTCCCATCATCTTAATCACTTTCATAAGCATGGTATTCTGGAGCAAGATTCAACCAGTTAAAGACGCCATCAATGGCAAATTTACCAACTAAGTTGTATTTTTTGGGAAAACATTTTTGAAAACTTTTGAAAAGCATTCCAACTTAGAAATCTAAACTAACCAAATCTAAACTAACCTAACTGAGCCAAACCAAACCCATTTCTTTGCTGTTTGGAGGCAAGTGTATGCAAAAACTTGTCTTGTACTTCTATCATCTTCTTCTATCATCGTTTTACCAACTTTGTGCGGCATTCCGCATGTGTACCCCATGGAATCATGACCCATACACGCTAGCGAAGTAACGCTGGGAATGTTTGTAATTGACAGTATACGTGTACTGCGTGTGCACCCTATATCATAATCAGAGTGGGTTCCAAGAATTGTCATGCGAGCACAATAATACCAGTTTGGTTAAGTTACAGTAGTGCAGGATTTTTAAGGTGGAAATTTTTGTGTCAAAAAGTTCAAAGAAACAGAAATGTTTTCTTCTAAAGCAGCTGATGTTAGGTTAGGTTAGGCTGGGTTAGGTTTTATATTTTGTGAAATTTTCAGAAAATGTACTGCTTACAATTTTTAGAATGTATTTGTTTGCGATTTGTTTCCAAAGGAGGGATGTGATATGCTAGATTGCATTATGTTGGTTATGGTTATTAGGTTGTGGTATTGATTCACTTATGGATGAATCCATATCATTCCTATTGGTGTCTCAAGCCTAAATCATAGCCTTACTTTTATAACGTATATCACAAGAGCCCACCTCGATTATATTCCTCACTCAGGACACCATAGAAGTCCATTAATGAAAGTGTTACTTCATTACCTGCGTTGTCAATGTAAACAGAAAGAAGTCCTTTGAACCATATCTTATGTCCTTCCCAGTGCTGCTCCATCCATCTCCAACTTCAACCCTGACCAAACTTCAGGAGCGCATACATCTCCAGCTCAGCTTGTGGAAGAAGGTATGCATTGCAGCAAAAGTACTATGATCTAAATTCCATTGTGTCCCTGTTGCCTAATCGTCGATCCTTGCCTGTCCATGTAGCAGATGTTTGACTTTCCTCAAACTGTCTGGAGAAGTGGGGAGTGAAAATCACGTGTGGGTGATGAAACAGATGAGCTATTCCTGGATGCTGATGTTGCAGAATTACATGACACAGTGGCGTGCCGAATGGGATAGGGCCATTGTGGGCAGTTGCCCCCTGACAGGTTGTGGGGCCCCAAGAATCGCGTAGAGCTCCGGAAAAATTGCGCTAGTCTCCCTAAAACCCCTGTTTGGGCCCCAATAATCGTTGGTTGGTTGGTTGGATATTGGTTTAACGACACATCGACCGTTGAGTCATGTAGCGTCCACAATATCTCACGCCGATTTGCCGCGGACGAAGAATAACGACAGGTGGGACTCGAGCTACCAAGTAATCGCACCGGGGCCCCGAAAAATCATATCTGGTCAAAATAGTCGCGCACGGGCTTCTTAAAAGGACGCTGGGACCTCAAAAGTTCCCACCTGCCCCCTGAAAACCACGCCGGGGCTGAAAAGGGTCGTACTGGTGATACAAAAATCACGACGAAGGTCACAAACGGTCGGGCAGGAACCCCTGAAAGTCACGCTGAGCCTGGGCTACCAAGAATTATCAGCATTCCGTTGGTAATCCCAAAAATTAATGTCGGTAATCCAAGGCATACCGAGTTTCGCAAAAAGCGACAGGGCCTCCAAATATGTTCGGCAGCTCGAATAAACAAACCGGAAACGCTAAATAAAAGCATAACGGAGGCCCTCGTGGCACATCATGGTTATGAGATCACACGGGGCCTCCAATAGGGAATTTAAATAGGGAAATTAGTGGCCTCAAACAGGGATGGTAAACAAGAAACAAAAATACCGGACAATAAATAAAACAACTTCGAAAAACCTCTTGGAAAACGCGCCGATACCTTAACCCGTCCCGTCTCCTTAGTTATTTGGGCTTTAGGGCGCATCGACCAGGGTTGATCATTCGTCCCGTCCCGTCTCGGTGAGGGGGGAGGTGGTCTTCAACTGCCCCCTCAGGTTTTTTTCGCGGATAACGGACGCACGGCGTGCGGCAGCGCATCCAAATTTGGTATGCCTTTTTCCACATCAATTTGGCATGCTGTTTCAAAATTTTGAAGTCAGGTCATCTAGGGTCAACGAGTTAGTCAAGGTCAAGTGAAGTGACCTCCCAAAACGTTCAACCAGTCGTAACGCTTTAACGAATACAGATATTTTAATGAAACTTTCAGCGTTTGCTTATCTTTAGGGATTCAACAAAACGTACGAGAGGAATTTGTCATTTTTCCTTTTTGACTAAATATAAATTTTGCGTGTTTGCCAAATTGCAGTTGAAATAGAGGATTCTGGCTAAAGTAAGCCGTTTTATTACGGAAAGTTGACTTCCAACAACGTTTCTCGGTCTGCTCTACCCATTGGAAGAGGAAAATTAAGGAAAACTTGAAAACTCAAAATTTTGAAATTTCAAAAATAATTTTTTTTGGGGGGGGATGGGGGGCAAAAAATTAAAGCCCTGGCTGATTTCGCTGTCCTATTCCCATTCCAATTTTTTATTTATTTCATATATCCCCAAAACGAACTCCCCACAGCCAAAAACATAATATAAGTCGTGAAAAGTCGTGAAAATCTAGCCCCCCTGGTGACGCCACTTTTGGGGAAAATGTATTTGAGGGTGGACCCGGACCCTACTCGTCGAGCGCTTTCCGATGACTCCTCTTTCGTTTTCGTGCGATGCTTAGTTTGGATTTTAGAGGGGAGTTACTAACCGCCCCCCCCCCCCTCCCGAGACAGGGTATGAGGATCTGACCGCAAAGACGACGTGGTTTAAAAATACTATCGGTGTATGAGAAGCAACAAAGCTGTAAAAGAAAAATCCGGTTTCAAACGTGTTCCGGAACCCTAACAAACATTGGTTGAAGCTCCAAAACACATACATAGAAGAAGAAAACGCAAGGGGTAAAAAATGCGAACACCTGGGTAGGGTCACGGCTCGGTAGCCAATCTGAGAGCTTATTTATCCAAAGAGATGAGGTGCATGAAAGCTTAGTGTGTCTGGATCTCTTAATCAGGGGAAAATGTGGGAAGAAGAGAACTAATACATCGAATTAAATATATCGGTTCTCTTTTTCAAGCGAGTCGCCATACCAGGCTTTCCACATGTCAAACTTGGCACAAGACTATGATGTCACAGTAATCAGCAAAACGTGGAAGGCCTAACAGAAACCGGAGAAGCGCACGTAGGGTGGCGGACGCGCCGACTGGGCAAGGCTGGTGTACCCGTCCACGAACGCTGGCGTTTTGGCGACCGGCGTTATTAATTGGAATGCCTGATATTTACAAATTTATATATTTCTTAGTGATTTGTTCAGGTGTAATGTCAGCATCCTAAGGTTACTTTTGAAGGGAAACCAAAAAAAAACTCGAAACAGGATGTGGGGAGTTATGGTTGAAATCCGGAAATTCAGAATGGTGGTAGACTTGGCCCCCTCCACAGTACATTGAATTTCGCCACTACTTAATATATTGCAAAAATATCAAGAACACTTTTGAAAAAATATTGGCGGAAATCCACGGCCTTTTTTAATTGGGGTAGGTGGACACCTTCCAAATCCGTTTGCCCTCTCTCGCAAATCATATGTACGACATTGTCATGGCATGACATAATTTGACATGTGATGGCTATGATCCGCCGCCCCGGTCTGCCAGAGTGGACGGTGTGGTCAACGGCCCTGATCCGCCACAGTGGACGGTGTGGTCAACGGCCCTGATCCGCCACAGTGGACGGTGTGCTCCGCGGCCCCGATCCGTTACAATGGACGGTATATTCCACGGCCCTGATCCGCCACAGTGGACCGTTCACCTTACCATTAATGGATGCCAATGTCACCCATGCATTAATATTTCTCAATTCGTCACAGCTTTTGAATCTGCTGAAGACACAGCTGCTCTTGTTGTGCATTTCGATCAATGGATATTGATGACATCAGAAAAACAAATTGTCAGCAGCGAGACTGACCTTATTTCCACTAACGTAATGATCACAGGTACTGACAGCAGGGTAACCAGAAGTTATTTTGGGTGCGGTACCCTTGTGCCTTATTCGTGTCCCGTGGACCTATATGAAGACTCCTGTCATATGCCATGTGTTCCTACTGTCTAACATCTTGCACCTCTATGCATATTTGTTCTTTATATGCTTTATATTTGTTCCACATGATAAGGTCCAGTCACACGGAGTCGGGTTATCTCGGATCATTGTTTGTTCACAAAATGTCATGGTGTACTACTTCGGTGGCTCTAAAACCGAATTTAAATTTAAATTCACGAGGAACAGTAGCATTCGGCATAAGACGACATTACGGGCACAATGTCGCCCGTTGCCGCTGCTGACGCGCACACAAATCCCAACTCCACACAAAGGACGGCGGTGTAGAATGTACCTAATACTTGGCCTGACCTGACACCATTGATCTGGACATATATTTGAAAGCAGAATGTCTATGTCATTCTTTTATCATGTTCTGCACAAAATAAGTTTTCTCCTTACTGCGAAACAAGAGATAATTCGACCAGCCCTCTGTTTAGTAACCTTGACTTTCATTATAATTTTCGGAAAGCAGAGTTACTCGATTTCATGAAAGGGCATTATGATATTGGTTTGGTGTTGCCATGCTTCAACTACCGCGAATGGTGGCATTTTGGAGATGTCGGAATATTATCCTCCTTGATCCGTCCCAAGTCAATTTTAAGGGGAATTAGAAATCAAATTGGTGATTGAGGTCAAGAAGGCAAATATGGTGGATCCAAGCACTACCAAAGGTATAGAAAACTTCGCACTTTACCTTTTGGAGGGAAAGGATTACAAGTGCCCACAGGGTTGCAGTAAAAATGTTCCTGTTGCGACACACCTGGTGCGTGGACCATTCCAATCCCACCAATTTGAAAACTGTTGATTTCTGACATTATTCCCATGTTCAGAAGTTTTGTATTTTACATTTCCGACTCTAGAGCAAAGAGACCATTCGAACCGACATGTCCATTTCAAGACCATCGGATGGCACTTCTGGGAATCTCCTGGACTGACCTTTTCGGACTCCTTGGCCGTGATCGGAGAGGCGTGTACCCAGTGTGGCCTACTCTTGCAAGTGGTTTCGCCATTGGGTACGGGTGGAGCTTTTAAACTATTGTAAAAATAAGTAGTAGAACGATTGCGTTCATTGATGTATATGATCCGTTGTGCATTTTAGTTTGCTTGGTGTCGTGTGTGGTGACTGACTAGACTCGGACTCCTTGACGATGACTACATCAATGCACATGTTTGATCAGATGACTTTGTTTTCGATTGCTATGATTTTGTAGAAGCCATGCCCCCTTCCCTACCCTGAACCCGCCCCACCAAAATTTTGGCTTCACCCTTCCTAATGTTAGGCACCGAGGAAATACCTTCACCCATCATCATCACAGTTCAAGCCTGCTGTGCTCCAATGCTCCATCAAGGGCGGTATGTTTTAGCCTACATATGGGCACATACATATTTTACTTAAGCCGTTGTGTGTTTGTTGGTGTGTGGAGTGAGGGGAGAGTGACGATGACGTTGAGGATATAGATGACGTTGACGATGACGATTGACCCGAGTCGACTGTATGATGTTGTAGTCGCATGCTATGACTCACATCTTTTATGTTGATATGTACTGTGCATGGATCATTTGTTTATGTGGCTTCACCTGTTACTAGACGATTTTCCCGTTGGCGAAGATGCTGAATGAACATAAACATACACATCGTCAAAGAGAAATAAGAATTATTTAGGTCTGAAAATATAGTGGGCAAAATCCGATGAGTTTTTTTTTCGGGGAGGGGATTTAATAAACTTCGGCCCCACCAATGATTTTCAAAAATCGACACCCCTGCGTCCGAATATTCGTGATCATTGTACTACCATCAGATGCACCAATGCACCATGTCGGTCATCTAAGCAATTAGTGTGATCGTCACCGCCATCATCATCAGGAACATCATCAATCATTAAAAACAATGACTGAACTAAAACAATATATTTGTGATGAATGTCATGGTCCAAATCATATCCTCCTGACAGTATGGGCCATGCACATCACTGCCATACTGATATCGGTGCTCACTGCTCGGTGAAAGCCAGTCATCAAATTCCTTCTTTGTGTTCTTCACTGGTAGATCGGACCTGGACCGGGATTTGGCCAGGTTTAGAGCATGACGTCCAGTGTGTCCTATTGTCTTCCCTGCTGCATCGGTCACCCCTTCACATGCCATTTAATCGGTTGTGAATGACATGAAAATTCGTTGAAGCTAATGGGTTGTTTCACAGCATCTGCGACTTATTCATCAGGCATCCCCATGGCCAAGGGCTGCTCAGTCACATCTTCCTGCCCTGAAACAAGCATGATGATGTTCATCCTCAAAGTTCATGTGAAGTGTAGCGAATTGTCGCATCTCACCCCGTTCTTGATCTTGCCGACACTTTCCGATACGTTCCACTGACGTCCTTCTCGTATCCAGGTAAATGTTAGTCAGCATGGACAGCAGGATGTGGCGGTCAAAATCTTGGTGCTTCTTGGTGCTTGATCGCACGGCCTTTATCCTGCGAACTTCTGGACAGTTTATCAGGCAGAAGCAGTTCTTCGCTCCGTCACTGATGCTTGGGAGCATTCTATGCGTAAACCAGCCAGGGCCGTACTGGTTCAGTATGACGAATACGACCTGAACCAAGGTCGCTGTTGGCGTCTCAGGCGACACGTACAGGCTTATCATTATAGTCACCAGTGTTACCCAACCGGTGTGATGAGTGCTTTCAGGCATGCTTGTCACATATTGTAAATGATATTCACCAGTGTGGGTTGTTTACACGATTCCAGCATGTCAAAGTGTATCAGCCAAATTTATTCCGAAGCAGCAGCTTAACTGGAAGTCGCATGCTATTCGACACGCAGATGACTACTCACTCTTCCGTCGCATCACTGTTGTTTCCAGGAATGTAAGCTGTAACTTTGTTCCGCCCCCGGGAAACCGGATTATGCAGAATGCATTTGCATCCGTTCGCGAATTAATTTCAACACGGGTATTTGTGAAATTCCGACCAAGTGCAGAATAATAGGAAGTGAGTGGTAATTGTGGCAGGTTTCACTTTGTGTCACTGTCTTTCTGTCTGTCCATCTCTGCGTCTCTCCGTCCCTCTGTCTCTGTGACTCCCAGTTTCCCTGCATCCCAGTCTGCCTGTCTCTCTGTATCTCTCTGTCTCTCTCTGTCTCTCTCTCTCTGTCTCTCTCTCTCTGTGTCTCTCTCTCTCTCTGTCTCTCTCTCTCTCTCTCTCTCTCTCTCTCTCTCTCTCTCTCTCTCTCTCTCTCTCTCTCTCTCTCTCTCTCTCTCTCTCTCTCTCTCTCTCTCTCTCTCTCTCTCTCTCTCTCTCTCTCTCTCTCTCTCTCTCTCTCTCTCTGTCTCTCTCTCTCTCTCTCTCTCTCTCTCTCTCTCTCTCTCTCTCTCTCTCTCTCTCTCTATCTATCTCTCTCTCTCTCTCTCTCTCTCTCTCTCTCTCTCTCTCTCTCTCTCTCTCTCTCTCTCTCTCTCTCTCTCTCTCTCTCTCTCTCTCTCTCTCTCTCTCTCTCTCTGTCTCTCTCTCTCTCTGTCTCTCTCTCTCTCTGTCTCTCTCTCTCTCTCTCTCTCTCTCTCTGTCTCTCTCTCCCTCTCTCTGTCTCTCTCTCTCTCTCTGTCTTTTTGTCTCTGTCTCGTGTATGTTTAAGTTTAATTACATTTATGTCCAGAGTCGTCGATTTTTTATAGTAATTGAGAGTCCAAGAACTGGACTGGGTCAGGAAGGAAAGTCATTCAGAGTGCTTATAGTGTCCCATGTTGAAAATGAAAATATCGGTGGGCTGAGCCAGAAATGGGGAGGGAGCGCGCCCTTGTAAATGAACTCCCATATTTGTGTCATGTGTCCAGCACATCACACAAAGCCTGTTCCAAGAAATGCAAATGATCTGTTCCAGTTAAATCAACTGATAAGTATCGTTTCTAAGACTGCATCATTAGTGGTGGTCTGTCCGGTCTCTCCTCTCACGTGTTGACAACCGGTCGGGTTCTACTTCGGCTTGCCGGTGCCCCGTCCAACGTCCTATCTGAGGTGATGATGCTCACTCAGTCTATACCTGAAAGGCAATTGATCAAGCTCGACCACATCTTGTATTTTGAACCAAAGCTTGCAGCATTATGAAGCACCGCCTTGGATCTCCAACGGGGAGTCGGCGGCTCCACTACGGGGATCCACCGGGGAATCGGCGGCAACACCGCAGTCATTAGCGTTTCCACCAGTAAGCTCCATCGAGGACTGACCGCTCCACCATGGGATTCAATCGGCAATTGGCCGCTCCACCGTGGGGTTACATCGGGGAATTAATGGTTCTGCCTTGGAGTCCCACCATGGAAATGGCGACTTCACCGTGGGGTTCCATCGGGGCATTGGCGATCCCGCCATGGCCATTGGCGTCTACACCGTGAGGTTCTGTCGGATAATTGGCGACTCCACAGTTTGGATGCCGTGACGCGCTCCAAGATCATTTAAATTTAGCACTATGGATGTGGTGCTGCGTTAAGAAAAGACCTAAAGCTTCCCGGGCCCTGTAGGTTACGTGCGAATATACCCTTACACCCTTGGAGTTCTTTAAGTAAAATGTTGACACTAGAACAGCCATTATTGCAATGACGAAATTTGTTCATTTCAAGTGCCGAAAATGACCTATCTTGTGCCAAACATAGTTGGACGTGATGCATCACCACCCAGGCATAAATAGGCCCTCACTTTAAATGCATGGGCGCACAGCAGCATGTACTCCGTCAAGTTTCTAATAGCGCTCCACGCTATCACCAGCGGCTCGGCCCACGCAGCAACTGATGCTCCGCAACCAAAGGAAAATGAATCCATTCCGCGTGTTGTGACGCCCACGCCGGTTCGCAGTGGTGGGCCGGGCGTGTTTTGTGGCGCCCACGTCGGTTCGCGGTGGTGGGCCGGGCGTGTTTTGTGGCGCCCACGCCGGTTGGCAGTGGTGGGCCGGGCGTGTTTTGTGGCGCCCACGCCGGTTGGCAGTGGTGGGCCGGTCGTGTTTTGTGGCGCCCACGCCGGTTCGCAGTGGTGGGCCGGGCGTGTTTTGTGGCGCCCACGCCGGTTGGCAGTGGTGGGCCGGTCGTGTTTTGTGGCGCCCACGCCGGTTCGCAGTGGTGGGCCGGTCGTGTTTTGCAGCGCCCACTTCTGCCGGCAGTGGCGGGCCGGACGATACCGCACCGATGCATTAGCGCATTGGCCGGCTGATGTATTGGGCCGGTGGACACCCGGCGACCGGCAGCTGGCCGCACTGCAGCGATACTGTGGCGTCTACCAGGCGCCGTACTGACTCGACGTCTCGTCGGAACCATAGCATCCCGTCTCTCTGGCGCCGTACTGACTCGACGTCCCGTCGGAGTCATAGCACGCCGTCTGTCGGGCGCCGTCCTGACTCAGCTCCCTGTCGGAGCGATAGCACGCCGTCTGTCGGGCGCCGTACTGACCCGCCGCCCCGTTGGAGCGATAGCACGCCGTCTGTCGGGTGCCGTATTGACTCGGCACCATGGCGAGCACGAGTCCGAGCTGGTGCCGGCGATCGGATGACACTGATAAACTGGGCGCACTAAATTAGATGTCATGACGTCAGCCTGCACGAACGATAGCTGAAAAAGGTAATACGATCTGACGATGGCATCAGGTTGGACGCTAATGACGTCCAGTTCTCATAGTTGTCCAGTCATGGCACAGAGCTGGACGTCATAGCGTTGAAAATTGGCTGGCACTGGGGAAGGCCGACAATAGATGCAGGCTGATGCTGGATGCGGACTGGTATCTAGAATGGACTGATACTGCGATCTAATTGCCTGGGAAGCAGGTGAGGGGAAAATAGGTTGTGCCTCTCCACAAATTTGTGCGAGGTGAATGTTGACTCAATGTGTGTTGTATGAAAAGAGTCAACTTAAGAGTTCCTCTTGCTTCCTCCCCCATAACTTCGGAAGAATGTCTGGCTACCACTGCAATTTGGCTGACTGGAGACGGGCTGATACTGAGGACGGACGGACACTGAAGACAGGCTGATATTGAGGACGGTCTAATTCTTGGAACCGGCTGACACTGAGAACAGGCGTTGTTTCGAGGTGATCTGATATGTATGTTCCGTGTTTCACTACTAGGAACTCACTGTTGCTTGAGGTGGGCTTGAATCGATTCTCGATTGCGACTGGTCTGATGTTCTCGTAATGAAGGAATGGAAAAGTTCTGTTCATGATCTATGAAGTGAGCCATTTCCGAGCTACAGATTGAAACGCCACGCTTGAAGCATGTTTGCCTAAACCCATCTCAGCATGGGACAGCCATATTCGAGTGTAGTACCAGTCGGTGCTATGACACAACACTGGACGTTCTAGCGTTGTTATGATAAGAATCTATGATGCCGCATTGCATGTTCACTGCTTACTGTCAAGTCAGTGCGTTGCATTTTCAGGCCGAATTTGGCAATGGCCGCGAGCATCGACCAGTAGCAGTGGGTGCTACTGGAGTCATCGATCCCATTATGTATGCGAACGGCGAAATGTGCACTCGAGCACTACTGAGTCCACCAAATGGCTGTACATCACTATGATGGGAACTGAGGCTAGACAGGTGACGTCACTAGCTCTGACTGCCACGATACCCTGGAGGTTATCAGCTCTGGACGTCCACCGTCCCCGCCCGGCCGGCCGCTCGCGCCCTCGGTCAGGTCACGAGGTCAGGGCACCCACCCGTGCCGGCCGTGCCGTCACGAGTTCAGGGCACCCACCCGTGCCAGCCGTGCCGTCACGAGTTCAGGCCACCCACCCGTGCCAGCCGTGCCGTCACGAGGTCAGGGCACCCACCCGTGCCGGCCGTGCCGTCACGAGGTCAGGGCACCCACCCGTGCCAGCCGTGCCGTCACGAGTTCAGGCCACCCACCCGTGCCGGCCGTGCCGTCACGAGTTCAGGCCACCCACCCGTGCCAGCCGTGCCGTCACGAGTTCAGGCCACCCACCCGTCCCACCCGTGCCGGCCGTGCCGTCACGAGTTCAGGCCACCCACCCGTGCCGGCCGTGCCGTCACGAGGTCAGGTACCACCCACCCGTGCCGGCCGTGCCGTCACGAGTTCAGGCCACCCACCCGTGCCGGCCGTGCCGTCACGAGTTCAGGCAGCACCCACCCGTGCCAGCCGTGCCGTCACGAGTTCAGGCCACCCACCCGTGCCGGCCGTGCCGTCACGCGGCCCCGTCACGAGTTCAGGCCACCCACCCGTGCCGGCCGTGCCGTCACGAGTTCAGGCCACCCACCCGTGCCGGCCGTGCCGTCACGAGGTCAGGGCACCCACCCGTGCCGGCCGTGCCGTCACGAGTTCAGGCCACCCACCCGTGCCAGCCGTGCCGTCACGAGTTCAGGCCACCCACCCGTGCCGGCCGTGCCGTCACGAGTTCAGGCCACCCACCCGTGCCAGCCGTGCCGTCACGAGGTCAGGGCACCCACCCGTGCCAGCCGTGCCGTCACGAGTTCAGGCCACCCACCCGTGCCGGCCGTGCCGTCACGAGTTCAGGGCACCCACCCGTGCCAGCCGTGCCGTCACGAGTTCAGGCCACCCACCCGTGCCAGCCGTGCCGTCACGAGTTCAGGCCACCCACCCGTGCCAACCGTGCCGTCACGAGTTCAGGCCACCCACCCGTGCCGGCCGTGCCGTCACGAGTTCAGGCCACCCACCCGTGCCGGCCGTGCCGTCACGAGTTCAGGCCACCCACCCGTGCCGGCCGTGCCGTCACGAGTTCAGGCCACCCACCCGTGCCAGCCGTGCCGTCACGAGTTCAGGCCACCCACCCGTGCCAGCCGTGCCGTCACGAGTTCAGGCCACCCACCCGTGCCAGCCGTGCCGTCACGAGTTCAGGCCACCCACCCGTGCCAGCCGTGCCGTCACGAGTTCAGGCCACCCACCCGTGCCAGCCGTGCCGTCACGAGTTCAGGCCACCCACCCGTGCCAGCCGTGCCGTCACGAGTTCAGGCCACCCACCCGTGCCAGCCGTGCCGTCACGAGTTCAGGCCACCCACCCGTGCCAGCCGTGCCGTCACGAGTTCAGGCCGTCGGCGACCCGGCCAGGCCACACGCCCAGGTCGTCGGCCAGCCGGTGCGGTCATCCGCCGGCGATCGCCGACGATCGCCGACTTCATCACATTATGCCGCAAAACTCATCCACTTACCCCCGGACGGACGGCGGACGGCGGGTGGCGGGCGGCGGGCGCTAATTCGCCGGCAGCCGCCGCCCGCTCGTGATCGATGCCCTTCACAAACAGAGAGCGCGGCGCGGCGGCGGGGCGCCGCGCCGCGCGGCGCCGGCGCCGGCGCCGGCGCCCGGCCGCCTCGCCGGCAATAGTCGGCGGTCGCCGTGCACGGAGCGCAGGCCTGCCGCGGCGCCGGCCACCAGCCAGGTGAGAGAGAGAGAGAGAGAGCGCGGTGCCAGTCGTACGCCAGCCGCCGCCCGCGCTGGCCGGCTCGTGACCTCGCCGGTGGTGACGTCACACGCCGCCGGCCGCATGGAGCCGGCGCAGGTAACGTTGACTGTGCGGGCGCGCCGCCGCCGCCGGCGTCACGTGTCGTGCACGCGCGTCGGCACGCGCGCCCGCCTGTCGACGTCGCGACGGATGGCCCGCCGAGTGAATCGTCTTCGATTAGACAGCGTCGGTCGCCACCCACCGCGCCGGCCCGGGCGTTGTCAGGTGGTCGGACGCGCCGTACGGTCTGTGTATGTGTATGTGTGTATGTGTGTATGTGTGTATGTGTGTGTGTGCACTTGTACTTCGTGCAAACCGAGGCCATTTTCTGTTTGCACACCTGACAACCGAGGACGTGATGTGTATAGCGAGGACATTTGTGACGTCCTCGGTTTTCAAACTTCGTCTGAAGCATTGCCAGATGCTCACTAGTCTCCAGACGGATTTTTTCGCCATCCTCGGTTTTGACCATATATGTGACCGTGTGTGTCCAGCAGGTGTGTGTGTGTGTACTACGTAGACAAAGTGTGAGCAAGCCGAAAGCTACAGTGCAGACGCGTCGCGCTCATGTTTGCAACTTGACACCACCCATGCTTGCAGCCTGGTGCAAGGCACGACGGGCCGGTCGTCGGTAGGCTGCCGAGTTGGCTTCCGCCGACTCGGCTGGCGGCGGGCGGCCGGCGGCGGGCGGCGGGCGGCCGGCACATGCGTTTGAGGAAACGAATTGGCGCTTCGGTTAGGGCGATTTTTTACCAGTATTGTGGGATAGGACAGGGCTGAGGATTGGAGGTTAGGAGCTGCGACAGGTGTTATGGACATACTTTGCAATTGGTCGTTAGCGCAACAGAGGGTAGGAACACCTCGTGCGCCACATACAGATTTAAGCGAAGTACGTTTTGAAACATCTTTGGGTCTACATCTTAAACCGTCCTGTGTCTGGGGTCTTCAACCGCCCCCCCTCAGGTTTTTCGCGGATAGCGGACGAACGGCGCGCGGCAGCGCGCCCAAATTTGGCATACCTCTTCTCACATCAATTTCACATGCTTATTAAAAAAATTAGGTCAGGTCATCTAGGGTCGATGAGTTAGTTGAGGTCAAGTGAGGTCACCTCCAAAAAAGTTCAACCAGTCGTCACGCTTTAACGGATACAGATACTTTAATGAAACTTTCAGCGTTTGCTTATCTTTACGGATGCAACAAAACGTACGAGTTGAATTTTTCATTTGTTTCGTTTTTGACTACATATAAATTTTGCGTATTTGCCATATTGCAGTTCAAACACAGGATTCTGACTAAAGTAAGCATATTTTATTAGTGCAAGTTGACTTCAAACAACATTTCTTGGTCTGCTCTACAAATTGGAAAGGGAAAATTAAGACAACTTGAAAATTCCCAATTTTAAAACTTCAAATAAAAATTATCTTGGGGGGGGGAGGGCAAAAAAATTATACCCCTGGTCGATTTTGTTTTTCCTTTTCTCATTCCAAATACATTTTGTTTTTTCATATATCCCCAAAATGAACCCCCCAGAGTAAAAAACATAATGTAAGTCGTGAAAATCTAGCCCCCTTGGTGACTTTTGGGGGAAAACATTTTGGGGGGGTGGACGCAGACCCTACTCGTCGAGCGCTTTGCGATGACACCTCTTTCGTTTTCGTGCGATGCTTAGTTTGGATTTTAGAGGGGGATCTTCAACCGCCCTCCCCCCCCCTCGAGACGGGGTGGGAGGATCTAACCGGAATGACGGCGCGGGTTAACCCGCGCTGTCTCAGAGGAGGAGGCGTGTTTTTCCATCCCTTAAGGTTTTCCGCGGATAGTAAAGAAAATAAAAACAGCGCAGGGCAGCCCGCCAAAATTCGGCATACCTATTCCCACATCAAGTTTGTATTTTGCGTGGAAATTTTGAAGTCGGGTCATTCACGGCGCCGAACTAGTCAAGGTCAAGTCAGGTCACCTCCGAAAATGTTCAACCAGTCGTCACACTTTAACGGGTAAAGATATTTGAATGCACTTTCAGCGTTTAATTTTCTTTATGGACGCAACGAGACGCACCAGAGGTATGGTTGAACTTTCGCCTTTTTATGGCATATTTGTTTAGCATCTTTGCCTATTTAGCCTAAAATCGAAAATTGTGGCTCAAGTAAGCAATTTGCATGAGGCGATGTTTACCTGAAACAACTTCTCTGGGTATGTTTTATCTATTAGAAATATAAAAAAGTATTTAAGAATTGAACTAAAAATTGAACAACATAAAAACAATTGGTATATTTGGGTAGGCGAACATTTTGCACAATGCCAATTTCGTCTTTCTATTCTGATTCCAATTAATTTTTCCCCACGAAATTGAACTCCACAGAACATACATGACGTCAACCGTGACCACATAAACCCCCTCAGTAGGATGTTGGGGTGGTTTTTAGCCGTACTCGTCGAGCGCTTTCCAATGAGACATCTTTCGATTTCGTGCGACGTTTGGTTTTGAGATTGGAGGGGTATATAATGAATCCCTCCTGAGACGGGGTGTGAGGATCTGACCGGAATGACGGGGAGGGTTAACGTATTACTTCCGGATTTAATGTTTTATCGTTCAATCCGTCGCACTGACAACGAATGACTTCGTTCAGATTCCTAAACATAGATTATCATCATCATATTACGTTGTTGCAGGAAACCCACTCCAATATTCAAGATGATAAAGTTGTGGAAAAAAACAATAGGGATGAGACATATCCTTCACATATGGTGAAAGGAAACCTGATTCTGATATACTGCCATTCCTTCCATCTTTTCCTGAACTGGTCCGCAAGATGGAAAATGTTCTTGTGGATGCCAAAGGAAGTTTATTAGTCGCTAAGTTGACCTTTGAATGTCCTAGAAGAAACCATTGGAGCTGTGCGCTTCAACCCAGCTTTACAATTTGGGTCAAGTCTTCTATTTTACTATCTTTCCCATGTTGGCTGAATGGGTTGCTTCCAAATGAATTAAATTGCATGCATATTCGTTCGTCCTCTTCAGGCTGGCATCATCACAAGACCTGTTACTTAGACTGATCCGCTTTCGCAAACATTTTTGATCATACATGGGTGAGCCTAGGCCAGGTTAAGCGAGCACGAAGGAAAGTTGCCAATATGCCAATAAGCGTACGTAATTTTGTACTGAAGCAACATGTACAATAGCACATGGATGCAGTCCACTTCGTTTGCTTTGCCCATGATGCGGCAGGGGTGACGGTTGCATGCCACCGTTTCTTATTTTGGGGGAGGGAAATCATTACACAAAGGCATTCCGAACTTAGCGTAATTTGGCTTCATGCGCATTAACCTCCGCCCGTATGGGGGCTGCGAGGGGTTAGGCGGGTGTCAATGCATCCATTGTTTCGCGACTACGGAGGAACGTCGTGGGTTTGGGCGCCGCTGCTTGATGGGACCATCTATTGCGGACTTGATCAAATGAAATATGAAAATGCCTGATCATATAACTACGCTATGACGCCATAGGCGGAAATATATCCGTTGTTGTTAAGGCAAGTGTGAATTATTGGCAATCAACGTCACTTGTTGCCCACACATAAAAAATGTTGGATACGGTGAGATGATAGGCATCTAAGCTCGTGTGCATACATCAGCTTGTTTCCAAAGTGATTGAAAGTTGCTGACGTATATGGACCTATGATAATCATTTTCAGCTTCTGAGCTACTCAGAGTTTAGGCCGAGATACATATACTGAGAGTTTCGGTTGGCTGGTTGGCTGGTTATTGGAGTTTAGGGGCTCATCGACTGCATCGGCCATTCAGCGCCCATATCATCGGCAGTCAAATAGTAAAATGCTAGCAAAAGTCAGCCAGAATTGAATATCATGGGGTTAAGTACAAGTGATACCTTACCATGCTACGATTCTCATTTCGTCCTGTATAAAATCGAGTTAATGAATATATCACAGTGTAAATCAAAGAAAATTTGATTTGTGATAGGAAGCGGAAAAGCCCTCCCGATTGAACAATTGATGACTTCCCTAAGTGAGAGAGAGAGAGAGAGGTATGTCCAAAATGACGCCTTCGCTCACTGTTAAGTCGGCTGCAGGCAATCAGTACGTGACTGAGAGTTTCGGGGCATTCGGACTTCGGGTGCTTCGCACTGCATGAGTTCAGTATAGTAAACTCCGGCGTAAGCCTATAGCAACACTTATAATATCTAAATTTAGTTCTTTGCATCCCATGAGAACGAAACAATCGGTTCTCTATTCCAAAATGATCAGAGCCAAGTAATTAGGTAGACCAAAAAGGCGCAGCTCAAGAAATAGTTTACGTACACTGATCTTTATTGATAACGTTTTATCTAGAATGGTAGATGCAATCCCTAAATCACCAGGCATCTCCTATATCAGTGATGGACGCTCCAGTGGCCTCACTGATTCAGACTGTCCTCATTTTCCCGCGAGAGCCTCCTCTGTCAGATGGCTTCCTACGCCGATCAGGGGGCCTCCTATGTCCGTCAGAGGCCTTCTGTATCGGTCATGGTAGTCCTTGTGTCTGTGAGGAGCCTTCTGTGTCAGTTACCTCTTGTATTGGAGAGAGTAGTTCCGTGTCGGTTTAAGAGTCTCCCGTGTCCCTCAACAGCACCATTTTTATGGAGATTAGTGTGAATTTCCAAAAACTGAGCGAAAGTATTCATTGTCAGGGCCATTTTTTGTCACCTCGTCATTAATTTTGATGAAGTGGGAGGGGCAGGCACATATGTTCATTCAGTTCCATCAACTTTAACCTCATAATTTAGATTGACTGATGTGGCAGGACGCATCATGAGGTGTGGGGATGCTGTAGCGGACAAGGAACTTCAGATTTCTTGCGGCGTGGCCACTATTGAGCATACCACGGCATTTGCTAACGTAGGCGAAATAACGCGAACAACTAACAAGTATACTTCTGAAACGTAACGCAGTGGTGACGACTTCTCTACCATTCCTTGGGCCGACATGATGAATGCGTCTGGCACTTTCAAATGTATGAATCATGATTCCTTGTCAGATGCTGAGGTCACGCACCTCGTAATGGACCTGGCCAGGCGAATGCATGTCGGTACTGTCGTCAGGGATGCATGAACCGGAGGAAGGGGGACACCGCGGGTGTACCCCTGACACTGCCAAAATATTGTATACACATTTCGTACATAATAGCCGTGGCTTGGATGAATTCATAAGCACTGCTCCTCATGTTTGTCAGCAAACCAGCCTTAAGATGCTGATTCACCTGTCAAATGCAACGTGGCATTCAGCGGCCAATTCGACGGACGATTTGGTTAATTCAGTTCTTTATAAATGGAGCTGAACACAACAGGGCATAGACCACCGCTTTGGGCTGTGTTCGTCGCTAATCGCATCCAGTATCCGTCGTCAACATGCAATGGCATGGGGAGATTTTAACTTCTTTGGTGAGAGACATCCGTTGCATCCATTGCTATGGTCCATCGGAGTAGTCGCCGAATAAAGTGAAGGGCTAGATTTCAAGACAGTAGCCTGACATAAAAGGAGACGGAAAGTTTACTAATGGAGTTTGCGTTACATTTGCAGTGCATTGCATTGCCTTGCATTTTGTCACCTTATCCAGAAATTTGACAGATGTGGTTTACTTCTCCAAGTATTTACAAACGGGGAATGTTAGCGAAGCGAAAGAAAAGCTAGCGTGGTGCATGTGATCAGCTGTCGCGATTAATACCCATTTGTATACTTCGGGTAACAAATGAATATCTTACATTAGCTTGGACCTGGCAGTGGAGGGATTACTTAGACCCTCTAAGGTTTTCTGAAATAACTCATAATCCGTCTAAAGAATCACTTCGGTAATTTATCATATAACCCGACAATTGATGAAGGTGCATGTAAAATGTTGAGGTGCAGTCTACTAACTTAACGAAGTTGGGGTACACCAAAATCAGGTGACGTCATCTAGTGCAGTTTTTAAATGTGCATTAAGTATATCTCACAAACCGTTTAAGATACAGCCAAAAGTTAACCTGTAGTGAAGAGAGAAATAACTAAGGTAAAGCTAAGAAGCAAAAAAGTAACCCATGTGATGTCATCGGGTCAAACGGTAATTTGCCTTTGGTATTTTGCACGCAATGTTGTCGCTAATTTTTTTAAAAACCCGAATATGGGTACGGAGGGATTATATACCTCAATAGTGTTCTACGTTACAGGTCACTCCCCGATTAGGCCACTGATGGATGACCCGATAAGAGTCGAGAATAGAGTTGTTCACCTTTTCTTCAAAACACTGGCATGAGACGTAGCACGGGCACAGCAGGTTCTGGCACCGCACGACACATGGCACAGCAAGCTGGATGATGGCACATAGAAAAGCATGGGGATAAATAGGGACCATCTAAACAACGAGGGAAATCATGATTGATGACGAAAGTAAGCAATACCAGAGATGCAAAACATTTCACACACTGACAGCAGCTCAGTCTCTACGTTTCAAAGTTCTTCCACACATCATTGGTTAAGCCCTTTTTCCTGGTAATCTTGGACAATTCAGTTCAACATCAAGACAATTTTAGATATATGCTTTAATTTTATTACTGGGGGTACCGACACTGGCACGGCAGTGGCACGGAAAATCCTGGCATTGTACAGCAAAAGGCTCATGTTCCCAGGAGTACGGGTTGCCGAGTCCTGCCACTGCGCCAGAAAGTGGAAACTCTAGTCGAGAGTACGAGCATCGCAAAAATAAGACCCCCTCCCCGCGAGTTACACTAAGAGGCCACCTGCTAACCAATGACGTTTGTTCCGCGGTCGCGAAAAATGGGTGGCAATGTGATACGCTCCTGAACGTGCGAGGGTTAAAGTTTAGCGAACAAAAAGTGTGGTGAGTGCTGAACGATTCCAGATGATGCTTCCCCATCATCCCCCATCCACAAAGGAGGCATTAATCCGCCGCCTTTCTGTATTCTGGCGAGTGAAAATGAAGTGTGCTAAGTCAATAAGTAGTTATATATATATATATATTGTTTCAGTAAAATGTCATGCACACCTGTCTGACTAAGCACGGCCAGAAATCACCCGTTAATTGCATGAAAGAAAATATTCGTCTATGTACGTCGGGATAATACCACGCGCTTTAATAATGTCAGCTTCCAGACGAAAAACGGATATGTATGTAGGTTGTTGTCAGTGAATAGTATGTATATGTATGCAGTGAATAAATGACCATATCTGAAGAACGGGATCCGATCAGGAATCTTTTAAGTAGTCATGTTGGTGTATGCGTGGCTTCGGCTATCATGCACTAATTTCGGTTTACATTCGGATCTGAACATGTCCCATCAAAACACACCAGGTTTAGTTTCGGCTGGCCATTTTGTCAGCATAAACTAAAAATAATTAAAATTCAGAGTATCCTGACCAAATGTCCGCCTAAGCATGGAAGCGAACACAAATACCTGGCTTTCAGTACACATGGATCAGGATGCATGCATCGGTATGCATCACTATGCATGATGGAACACATAAATATTGCTGAACACGTAACCACTTCCTGATTGCTGAATTAATTGAACGGAGTTCCGTCGCCGCCAGATATGCCTGGCAATTATGGGATGTTTTTCATGGCAAACATCCACGACTATCAGTTTACTTAAAATGTGATGCACCTTTGTGATATTCGAATTTGGGCGGCAATTATATGCTTCAGCACCTAAATGCAATAGTTGTGAGATTGAATATCTACATAGGTTACAGTGTACGGACCACAGCCTATGCATACAAAAATTATACTGTCCGCATATGCGATGAGACCTATATTATGGTGACCTAACAATACCCTTCTCGAAGATGATTTTTCATTTGCAGTGTGCGTAGAGATCAAAAATGAATTATGCTAGCGACAGCATAAACGGAGCAATGCTTACGATTGGCGTTTGAATTTAGAAATGACCACGAGTGCCATTCGAGTCAGTAGAATCAGAAGCCGTCAAGAAAAGATCGTGCAGAGGAGAAAAGAAGAAAGTACATTACATGACTGCAACAATATGGGATTGACTGCTATTGTCGTCAGTTCTACCAACGAATATGCAACTACCACCACCAACGACACGCCACCAACGATTCTGCCAACCATACGCAACTATTCGTGATCGAGCAAATGCATTCTAGGAACATTAATCTTTGACCTGTTAGTTAGTTAGTTATTAGGGCTTAAGGGCGCATCGACTACATTGGTCATGTAGCGCCCATTTGACCTGTTAGTTATGGTCTAGATTGAGATGGATAAAGGAGGGTTAGATACCTACAAAATGCTTCTTCGGTATGTGTGCCCAATGAAATACTAAGGAAACATTAATATTTTGAAAACAGAAGACGGGCAGCTAGCTTCCGACAGCAGACATTTTTTAATATTACAATGCATTGCTTACTTAACTATATGAGTCAACATGTCATGCAGATCATAGCGACCGGCGAATCAACGATTATCTGGCTTCTATAGATTTTCACGAATTATACAAAATGGAAAGAACTCCTGTAATAGTCAGCAAGTGAAGGCAATCTATATATGCTCTAAGGCATGATGAAGAACAAAGCTCCTTCCGCTTCTGGATTTTGGAAGGAATTTTCCCTTTTCTTCTGGCCAGACCTGGCCAACATTATCGTAGATTACATAAATGAAGCAAAAGGAAGCGCGGTGTTTTCATATCGCACAGCTGTGGAGTGATAACATGAATAAGAAAGAGGATGATCCGCAGAGTATTAACCCGTCCGTATCGGGGAGGGGTCTTCAACCGCCTCCCCCTCGGGTTTTTCGCGGATAGTGAACGAACGACGGGCGGCAGCGCACCCAAATTTGTGATGCTTTTTCCCACGTCAATTTGGCATGCTGTTTTAAAATTTTGAAGTCAGGTCGTCTAGGGTCAACCAGTTAGTCGACGTCAAGTGAGGTCACCTCCAAAAATGTTCATCCAGTCGTCACGCTTTAACAAATACAGGTATTTTAATGAAACTTTTAGGGTTTGCTTATCTCTAGGGATGCAACAAAACGTATCTTTTTTGTTTGTTTTTTGACTACATATACATTTTGCATATTTGCCAATTGCAGTTCAAATATAAAATTATGGCTAAAGTAAGCAGTTTGATTAGGGCAAGTTGACTTTCAACAACGTTTCTCGGTCTGCTCTACCCATTGGAAAAGGAAAATTAAAGAAAACTTGAAAACTGAAACTTTTGACATTTCAAAAAATGTAACTCTTATTTTGGGGGAACCAGAAAAAATGCACTGGCCTGGTCGATTTCGCTGTCCTTTTCTCATTCTAAATAAATTTTGTGTTTTCATGTATCCACCAAAATGAACTCCCAGAGCAAAAAACATAATGTAAGTCGTGAATAGTCATGAAAATCTAGCCCCCTTGGTGACGTCACCTTTGGGGGAAATTCTTTTCAGGGGTGGATCTGGACCTTACTTGTCGAGCGCTTTCCGATGACACCTCTTTCGTTTTCGTGCGACGTTTAGTTTGGATTTTAGAGGGGGTTACTATCCGCCCCGCCCCCCGAGATGTGATATGAGGATCTGACCGCAGAGACGGCGCGGGTTAAGAATAAATAGAGTTGCGTACTAAATAGTTTCTATAATAGTGGCTAAGGCCTTGTCAAATATATTTCGGAGTGTCATGGGAAGTACGTTAATAATGGTCTTTCAAATTAAATGGGCTCAGTTTGAGGAACATTTTTTGGTTCTAACTTGCGAAATCTACCGGATGTTATTGAATACTGCGAACATCATGACTTGGAGAAACAGAAGAAGCTAGGATGGACCCAACCAGTTAAGCCTTTTCGATTTTTTTTCTATAACACTACACAATGTATTCCAGCTGTTGATACGTTGATTGCTATCTTGAACGTTTGGAGCTGGTTTTCCAACAAATATGAAATATTTGGGAGAAAATGTATTATCCCACATCAGTTTGTGTAACACATAATGATATAGGGGGTACTCCCACCAACGAAATAAAATCACTCATGCATTTAGCGAAGGCCCCTTTACCCATTTAAAACCATACTATTTTCCTAGAGGCTCATTTGATACCAAAATGACGACGATTATACCCAAATTACAAGTAAGCGAAGACATGTTGTCATCTTTAGCAGCATGGTGCACAGAAGAGGTCATGCAATTCGTAGATTTTACGAGTTGACTTTTCGAGGAAGCGTAGAAAACCACTGTTTATCTTTTACTTATGCTTGTAGTGGAATACTGGCATTGCGTTCATGTATTACTATCTCCGGACCAGGCTGAGGCAATCTCGAGAGTCCCGCCCCACCTCCTCAGGTTTTCCCGGGATAGCTGCCGAATGAGGTGACACAGAGACACGAAACTGTAGTACGTTCATACATATCTGATTTTGCATATCTTGAAACAAATTTGAGGGCAAGATCGTCGGCCCTTGACTCCACACTGGACAAGCACAGAAATGTTCCCAAACATTCAAAGAGCCACCATTCGGAGTAATTACCACATATCAACGCCAAGCTCAGACCATGCTATTCTTTCATCAAGGCGTGCAACTCTTTGTAATTAGGGGCGCTTGGAATCGTTTGGAGGGGCGCCATTTCCTCGGATGGGAGCCACTGTTAAAATCCGTAGGGGGTGGGGGCCTTAGACTGACAATTTGCTGAGCTGAGGAAGGTGAATGGGTACACCGGCACATACAAAAGGGACATTTATTCCTCTCAATAGCCGCTCTTCGTCTAAAGAGGGCACCTATTCCCCTAGTAGGGGTATCTTTAGCTTGAACAATAATATGCTGAACGATTGGGGGACGTGGTGCATTGCAGTCCATCGTGGGTGTTTTTCCCGGGTCAGAGTCGTCACACTTCTTTGGATTGGGGGGGGGGCACATGCCCAAGTGTCCCTCCCTCTATTTAGAACCTCTGGTGCTGAGTAGCCCCATGAAAATGGGCAGCGTCATCCCGATCGCTCCAATAGCCTGAGCACAGGACGATTTTGCAGTGGGCATGTTGGCGCCAAACCTTTGCTTGCTCTTAATTCTAGACACCATGATTTTGCTGACAAACACGTTGGGCTTGGTAATCTGACTTTTCGAGATTCACAAACATTGCTAAATATGGTGTGTACTTATAGCAGCACACCAAACTATGGAGGATGCAATATTATCCATACAAGTCTGTTCAAACCAGACGTTTACCTTTTCTGTGCGTTTCGCGTGCGCCTGAACGAAACAAAAATCAGTCAGCTGAGCTTCCTTTGCTTAAACGCGAAATTCCTGAAGGTGGTGCCTTTGTTTAAAGACTTCGCGTGGCAATGATACACCTACTATGAAACGAATACAAACATCAGCAAAACCCTCTGTTTCCATTTGGAATTATCTGAAGAACCCACGTAGAATGCCCCAAAAGCGGCATGTCTAAAGAAAATACCAATATTTACGTGCGCAATAAAGTGTCACAATAAGTCGGAAAACGAAACGAAAATTATGGCAACTGCGGGGGATATCACCCCACAAATTCCACAATAGGAGACTAGAAACTTGACAATTTTCGCCCAAACGCGAACTGAACACAATGACTATTCAGTAGGATACTGTGCCTCGCAATCATTTGTCTCCCCACAACTTTTTGTCTCAAACACAGCATGCTTTTCGATGATGGTGGTCCTACACTAAGGAAGCCTCCACCAGTGGCACTAGGTTAACCCGTCCTGTCTCGGGGTGGGGGGCCTTCAACGGCCTCCACCTCAGGTTTTTCGCGCATAGTGAACGAACGGCGCCTGGCAGCGCGCCAAAATTATGTGTACCTTTTTCCACATCAATTTGGCATGTTATGTCAAAATTTGTAAGTCAGGTCATATAGGGTCAACGGGTTAGTCAAGGTCAAGTGAGGTCATCTAAAAGAGAGTTCAATCAGTCGTCACGCTTTAACGGATACAGATATTTTGTTCAAACTTTCAGCATTTTCCCTATTTTTATGGGTGCAACAAAAAGTACTAGAGGAATTTCTCATTTTCCGTTTTTGACTACACATACATTTTCCATATTTGCCTCTTGCACTTCAAATATAATATTCTGGCTAAAGTAAGCATTCTTTATCAAAGTAAGTTGACTTCCAACAACATTTCTCGGTCTGCTCTATCCGCTATAAAAGAAAAATTAAAGAAAGCTTTAAAACTCAAAATTTTGAAATTGAAAAAAAAATTGGGGGGGGAATTGTTATGGCGCTGGTAAATTTCGCTATCCTTTTCTGATTCCAAATAATTATTTTTTTTCGATTATCCACAGAGCCAAAAACATGTAAGCAGTGAAAAGTCGTGAAATTCTATCCCCCCCCCTAGTTACGTCATTTTTAGGGGGAAATTGTTTTGTGGGGTGGATCCGGACCCTACTCGTCGAGCGCTTTCCGATGACACCTCTTTCGTTTTCGTGTGACGCCTAGCTTGGATTTTAGAGGGGGTTACTCTCTCCCCGAGACGGGGTGTGAGGATCTGACCGTAAAGACGGCGCGGGTTAATTAGACCTCACACATGCGATTATCACCGACTTCCAAAACCGCACAGACGCATCAATTATCACATGCCACATACACACTGCTCTCGGATGTCAGAGGGAGTTCTCGGTACTGACCGCCAGGCGATAGTCCTCGGTATTGACGATAAACATGCATGGTGAACATGAGACGATACACACAATGTCCTCGGTTTTGCCGATGTCCTCGGTATTCCAAATCACATTGGAAGCCAACGATTGGAAGTTTTCTCCCAAATCTACCCTCTATCTTACCCGGCAGATCTTGCTCTATGACAGATAAAAAATTGATGCTTCTCTAGTGAAAACTAAGGGGTGTCCTCGTTAGTGACGGCCAGGCCATAGTCCTCGGTAGTCACGGGAAACACGTATGTGTGTGTGTGTGTGTGTGTGTGTGTGTGTGTGTGTGTGTGTGTGTGTGTGTGTGTGTGTGTGTGTGTGTGTGAGTGTGTGTGTGTGTGTGTGTGTGTGTGTGTGTGTGTGTGTGTGTGTGTGTGTGTGTAGGTGTGAAACGAACTTCCTAGCCCGGGTTAGATTCTCGCTGCACCTCCACCACATTGTCCCGCACCAGGTACGCTATCATTCTAGCTAGCTTGACAAATCCAGGTGCGTTGTTGATGCAATCCTCGGTATCGATAAATGCGGTCTCAATGGCTTTTCTACTAAATTTGTCCTTTAATTGGGTTATTTCGAAGGCACCATCCCATCGCGGAAGGTGCCTCTCCTTCTCAACATGAACAACCAGAGCGCTCGACACCCTGTGGTACGTAAGGTCAGCCCTGTGTTCCTGAACACGTTGTTGAAGAGAACGCCCTGTCTCACCAAAATAGGCCTTCCCACACCCACTGCATGGGATCCTGTATACCACAGAACGATGATATAACACAGAACACATACACACATGCGTACACATACACACATGCGTACACATGCACACATACACACACACATACGCACACATACACACATACACACACACACACACACACACACACACATATATATATATATATATATATATATATATATATATATATATATATACATATGTATATATACATGCACATCACGGTGCTCAACTCAAGCCCCACAGCGCGTTATCACAACACAAAGCAGACATAACCTGTTATGTCTCCTGTTATGACATAGATAATGTTGGAGAAAGTCCTATTAAAAGCTGCCGGCTGTGTGTTTAGAAGCCATCGACCGACACGGAATATCGACCACCGGTATCCAACATCACTTTGGGCGTGTTGAATCTGTGAATGGCATGAGCTGTGGCGGTTGTGATACACCTCTAATATGACATACCAAACTGCCTCCATCCAACATCACTTTGAGTATGTTGAATTTTAGAGGTTGTGAACTGTAGAGGCTATGAGCTGTGTAGGTTATGATTCATCGCCGATGCAGCATATCGACCACCGTCACCCAACATCACTTTGAGCGTGCGGAATTTGTGGATGTTATGAGCTGTGGAGATTATGCGCGGTGAAAGTTAAGATGCACCTCCGATACGGCGCAACGCCCACCGCCATCCAACTTCGGCAGTGTCGCCGCGCTCTTAGTACGCTTAATGTCATTGTTTGCAGTGCAGCCACCGCCGGATCCAGCAGGGCCAGAGGGATTTCCGGTCCATCCCACGCATTTCTGCAGCACGCCGAAAGTGGACATCACGGACTTTCCACCAGAGTTTGGGCGATCTGGCCAGACGTGACTTCCACTGGCCAGCAAAACTAATTCGTCAGTCCCCCCCCCCCCCCACCCAACCGGTGCGGTAATGCGGTGTGAAAAGCAACAATAACAACCTGAAAAAGTCCTCGGGATCGCCTTTCCTACGTCATGAACAAGTGTTCACATGTCCCCTTGTCCTCAACCACCTTGTAATTGGTGTCTCCAACAAGTGTTCACATGTCCGTTTGCCCTTAACTTTCTCGCAAATGGGGTCTCCAACAAATGTTTACACGTCCCCTTGTGCTCATCCTTCCGCAATTGGTGTCTCCAACAAGTGTTCACATGTCACCTTGTCCTCAACTTTCTCACACTTGTCGTCCCCATGGTGCGCACTTCGCTTTAGTCTGCATCTATATTGATGCAGAAAATGAATCACAAGAACGGGAGAAAGTTACTCCAGATGTTTAGCTTAGACATGTTTGGGATAATTCGCTAATCATTGATAGGTATATGTGAACTTCTTTTCACGGGAAAAAAATATTTACTGAACATTACCAGGCTTCCACGGTGGGACAAACAATGTTTACCGTGCAATCCCTGAAAACTCGCCCTCAGGCTTTGTACTGGTCAGTACACGTGTTGCCCCTGAATGCTGAGGGTCGGGCAAATATTTGGAGCTGTAAAACCCCGAGTTGGTGCCGTTAAGGAACTGTCAGTGCTCTGACCGTTGCGGCGTCGGACGTGCTAGGTGCGATTAGGGATTAAACAGCGGAGAAATTCCGGCTTGGTTCATTACTAAGTGCAAAGTTAGCCGGCAAGCCATGATAGGACGGATAAGATTTCCGACGGTGACGAACAACAATAGACGAATTACGCATATGAGCGAGGTGACGGTATTCAAGCCGCATTTCCAGGGGCGATAAGTTTCGTGGGCTCAAACTTGAGCTTAGAATAGCCTCCGACCCTTCACTTTGGAGGAGACGGAGGATGGCTGATAGAAGACGGGAAGTGCCGGGACTCTGTGGGTTAAACCCCTCAGAAAGCGTGGCGGAAAGACTGAACATTCCGCAGGGCAGCTGGATAACATGAGTAATTATGAGCTGCAAATCCTAAGGCCTGATGATTACAGGGCACGGAAGGACATCCAGAGGGCCTTAAGACCCGACGGGGTCGATGGGTAGGTTCGCAGACAGCCGGGCCCAATTCTGGAGAAAACGCTTTGGGCACGGCTTAGATACCATAGCCGAAAACGTACAGGATGAAATTCCCTCTCCATCTCAGTGTATCCAGGAGGCCTCGGCTTGTTGATTGTATCGAAGGCAGAGAAGATGAAGTTCGCTTTTCCGTAACCCCCAAGGATAAGGCAGGCAGGGGATGTTGTGGGTCTCCATATTTGACCCAGGTCAGGATAGATACGAAAAACGATTGGGGGACACCCTGACCGATTTCTTGCCCAGGACCGCCTGTGTGGGTGGTTGCCGATCGCAAGGTCCAACGTACAAGTCCCGGCAAGGCGTCCACTGATTTAAGGTTAAGTTGTCCAGCCATGATCACCCAAGCCCAGACATGAGACCCATTCAGAAACTAGCGGAATGTCACAGCCCAATGTTATCCAGCCTTGAAGGCAGTAACCCCAATAGTAGTCTATCATGCACAACCAACAGTGTCGCGTCAGCCGGTCACAGTTGAGGACCTAAGCACGGGTAATTCACATTTAGCTTTGGGCTAGGAAGCCTTAAGCAACGGTCTGAGAGAGTAAGACTCGCTGAATGCGCACGTACCACTGGAAGGGAAAAATATCTGGCCAACACGTGTTAGTAGAGAGCGAATGTTCTGAATGGAAGATGGAAAGGGATGGATTACGTGGGAGCGTTCATGAATTGGCTAAGTACGTGTAGTTAAAGACCAGTGGGAGCTGTTGGAACTCCGCGTACACATCTAGCGGTTAGAATCCATCGTTGCCAAAATCTGACCCAGGATAGTTACCTAGCCATCAATTTGTAAGTCCAGTGACCCGTGGGGACATGGCTAATGGAAGACAAGGCGGGAAATAAGAGGGGTTCCAGCACATAAGAGGGATTCCAGCACATAAGAGGGATTCCAGCACATCAGATGGATTCCTGCACATAAGAGGGATTTCAGCACATAAGAGGGATTCCAGCACATCAGAGGGATTCCAGCACATAAGAGGGATTCCAGCACATAAGAGGGATTCCAGCACATAAGAGAGCCTGAAGCTGGACATGCGCTAGTGGACGCATTTCTAATACCAATGTCCATCCATTACTCTCACGAACCCCCCACTTAAATATGTCCATGCACGCGGTTTCTCCAGCCTTCCCTAGCGCCATGACCAAGCTAGGTCCACTGACGAATGGAAGAGGTTACAGTGAGAAACTTGGCCTTGCTATATAAATTCGTGGCAGGATGCACGATGGGCTCCGACAAAACTTGACTACACGACGACATGATGGTATGACATATGATGACAGCCCATACGGCAGAGTGGATTCGCGGGCCACCGCTCACTGTGGGCCGCACCGGCTGGGAAGCCGGCCCACCGGAAACGAGGTCGGCACGGACCGGAGAACACCCTCCCAGCGTCCGTGGGTGTAACAAACATGGCCGGCGGGCGGCGGCCGTGCGGAAGCGTCTGGCTCGAAGCAGCGCCTAGTACGCGTTCGATTTCACCACCACCGATATTGAGCAAGACAGACCCAACAAGCCCAGACGGCTGAGACCAGCGACAGAATACAACTCCAAAACCACTCTAAGGCCACTACGACCAGCGACTCAGAGACATAATGGGGCGCTGTATGACCAAGGCAGTTGATGTGCCCGTAAGCCAAAATAACCAACCGACTCCTAGAAATACCTCTATTACCCATATAATTTACCAGCGTGTTGCTTAAAGTAAGAAAAATGAAAATCGATCGAAAATTTCTCGAGTTAGGGTCGCTAAAGTCACAAGACTTTATCGGCGCCAGACCACAAATATCGGCGCTGATGCGCTTCCAGTATATTGGCAAAAAGGAAGTGTTCTTGGCAAAACAAGCGACTTGTTTGGTATACCTTGTTATGCTATATTGTTTGCAAGTCATGTCAGGTCGCCGAGGTTGTCAGGTCAAGTTTATGACGGGACGGAGGCGAAATCCGCCCACCCATCCGATTTTTCGTACATAACTCCATATTGTATCGGCCGATATACGCCATTGTATGTATGCCTACTTGAAAGTGATCGACGCAGCGTAAAGTAAGAAAAACGAATATCGGCCGAAAGCTTTTCAAGTTAGGAGCCGTCAAAGTAAAAACAATTCGCATCGCCAGACCACAAAAATCGGCGCTCATGCGCTTCCCGTATATTGGCAACAGGGGAACTGTTTTTGACAACACTAGCGACTTGCTTGATGCATTTTGTTATCCTATATAATTTACAAGTCCATTTAGGTCGCGGAGGTTAAGTCAGGTAAAGTCCATGACAGGCGAATAGAACCAAACTTGGTCAGCTGGAATGTTGTCAAAAATGCCAAATGACTGCCATGCGATTGATGTCAGCTTACATGTTACTGCCTACCAGTGGCGGTCCGTGGTACCCAAAGGAGGTGAGGAAGAAAAAAAGTCCGGTGTTCGACCAGTATCTTAGTATTCTATATAATAAGTATCTCTATTATTTTATGGTAGGATGAGTATCCACAACTGGGGCGGGATGGCCGAGTGGTTAAGGTGTCGGGCTATGGGTACCAAAGGTCCCGGGTTCGACTCTAGCGCCACTCAGGACATTTCCCAATCCCGCGGCCCACCGGCGAAACAGTGTGGGCGGCGCCATTAGCCGTGAATGTGCATAAAGTGAGTCGTGAACCAACCAATAAACAAGAGCATCCACAACTAAATTTGGCGCTGGAAAGTGCCAAACCTATCATCGTCGTTCCGAAGTCAGTTGATTTCAACCCTATCACTCCTGTTCAAATGCTTCCGAAACTGCCGTGATATTTTCATATATAAATGGCGGGAAATACAATCATACATTCATATATCATTGAGATTTTCATATATGTCCATTTCGTAACACGAAACGGCTGGCATATACACACACATATTGTGTATATTTTCCTTATTATATGATATATACATATATATATATATATATATATATATATATATATATATATATATATATATATTATTATTATTATTATTGTTGTTGTTATCCATAGCATAGATTATTTGGGAGCAAAGTACATGAAGTTGATGGGAAGCCCCACATCGATGGAGTGCATGCTCAGTGGTACCCTATGTTAAAAGTCTAAGTTGTTGGTGGACAGGGCCAACATTGAGGGGGTACATGCCGTTCACAAATATACAAAAAGAACACCCCTGGTCTAGACGTATATGAATGAAAAATGGAAAAACAATCCTGAAAGCCAGCTGCAGGCTCCCTATCTGCACATGGGTGATAAGGGCGTGCTATTCCAGCCAGGAGAGGTACATCCGCCGGTGGCCTAAATATAAATGTTGGCGCTTTTTCCTGGCCGGATGGGTTCCACCTTTCCATGGGGGCACATGCCCCAGTACCCCACCCTTGTTTACGCCCCTGCACCGAGTGGCGAGGAATTATATCGCTTACTTGCTCCAACCCCTCCTTCCCGACCGTGATCTTCAGTTGGCCTGTCTCATCATACTGCTACTACCTGTGGCAACGCGCGATTCCTGCGGCGCTAAACATGAATGCAGTCAGCATGGGTCGAAGCGAAAAATCCTAGTGTTGGGGAAAATACGGCTCATATCTGTGGACCTGATTCTTTAAGCTTTCCAATGAACCGGATTTTGTTCCATTTCGATGATTTAAGATCGGAAATGTCGTGTGGAAAACACGGAAGTTTCGCTGAAGCGCCTACGGGACTGAGCAATTGTCCAGCCCATATGACGTCACCGATTGCAGAACGATATTCGAAGGCCCCTGCCTACCCTGCGCTTGTTATGAAACGAAAACTCACTATATGGCGAAATGTGCGAGAGGCTAGCCTCTGCCGAACGGTGATAGAGTTGTTTGGAAGCTAAGATGCAAATGATGGAAATGTACATGAGCTTCAATTTTCACCTTAATTATAAGTCAACAGTGCACATTTCTTTCAAGTTTTTTCTTCAAGTTTGCCATTTTCCAGTGAATAAAAGCATCACCTTATGAAAATAACATGCAACGAAACTTCCCAGCTCTACTCAGGTGAGGCACTGACTTAGTAGCTTACATGGGCCGACCGCCCCTGCTCCCTACACATCCCGAAATCTACTGCCTGTAATTGTGTGCGTTTCCATACTTTATTAATGTATTTCACTCCTTTCTTTGCGAAGCAGATTGTGCCGAACCGCCCGACGAAGTAGTCAGGAGGGCAGGCCGGCTCCGGTAACTGAAGCAGGTAATGACCTTCCAAATTGCTCCTATATGGGTGACCTGAGGTCAAATGGCGGATCTGGAATTTGTATTGCATCATTAGTAATGCCAAAACATCATTAATGCCAATTTTGGAGCATTGAAATACAATAACAGCGATCCATAACATTGACAAGCCAATCCACGCAAAACCAGAAAATTTTGCTATTTTGACCTCATTTGACCTTGAAGATATTGACCAAAGATCATGAAATTTAAACACAATACAATTAACTATGAAATTTGCCCATCCACCATGCGAATTTCGTTGCTCTAGTCTCAGTAGGAGCCGAGATCATAAGGGGTGCGGAATCTGCCCCCTCTCCAGTGCGCGTAATCTTTCGAGGCCCTCCAGGCGCGTGTTAAGGCTGTCCATTACTTCCCTCAATGTTCTTCAAGATGCCCAAGGGAACCAATAGTTGCATTTGTTCAAGACATAAATTTAAGAGGAGGAGAATCCAACCTAAGACTTAGAAAGCCTTGCGATAATGCAAATTTGTTGCCGAATCGAGCACACTTTTCCACCTAAGTGAAAAACGAAGATAGCGAATCTTCATGCTCTTCATCCGTCCCGTCTCGAGGGAGGGTCTTCAACAGCCTCCCTCAGGTTTTTCGCGGATAGTGGACGAACGGCGCGCGGCAGCGCACCAAAAATCTGGAATACCTTTACGCACATCAATTTTGCACGCTGATTCAAAATTTTGAAGCCAGGTCATATAGGGTCAACGTGTTAGTCACGATCAAGTGAGGTCACTTCCAAACAAGTCCAGCCAGTCGTCACGCTTTACCGGATACAGGTATTTCAATGAAACTTCCAGCGTTTCATATTTTTAGGGATGGAACGAAACGCACGAGTGGAATTTTTTTTCTTTTTTTGACTATATACGAATTTTGCGTATTTGCCAAAGTGCAGTTCAAATAAATTATTCTGGCTAAAGTAAGCATTTTTTGTGGTGCCAAGTTGACTTCAAACAGCGTTTTTCGATATGCTCTACCCATGGAAAAAGGAAAATTAGAAAAAGAAAACTTGAAAACTAAAAAAAATTTTTTTTTTGGTGGGGGGGGGGGATTAAAGCCATGGTCAATCTCTCTGTCCTTTTCTCATTCCAAATGACTTATTTTCTCATACGTACCCCAAAATGATCTCCCCAGAGCCAAAAATATAATGTAAGTCGTGAAAAGTCGTGAAAATACCGCCTCCTGATGACGTCACAATTGGGGGAAAATTGCCTTCGAGGGTTGACCCGAACCCTACTCGTCGAACGCTTTCCGATGACACCCCCTTCGTTTCGTGCGATGCTTAGTTTGGAGTTTAGAGGGGGGCTACTAAATGTCACGCCCCCCCCGAGACGGTGTGTTAGAATCTGACCGGAAAAATGGCGCGGGTTAAAAGATGGCCTGGAAGAGGAGTTTTCTAACGTTTGCTAATGTACAAGTCGGAGAATTGGTGACGACATGTCGCCTGTGAACCTCGATGATTGACTAGATTGGCTTTTAGTACTATTGGGTGATTCTCTTGCATATATTTTCACTTTATAAAGGGCTAAATATAATTTTTGCAACTGAGATACTCCGGAAGCTGAAGCATCAAGGGGATGGTCAATTAAATAATAAGCAGGGGGCAACAGCAAGCGCATAACCAAACTCTCGTGCTACAAAATCCTCCTATTCTTCCAACCGTCTTCGGCAACAAATTAGCTGAGAACAGTTTCTCGTCAATTTGATGAAAAGAAATCGGCGATGATGCATTTTATTTGTCTTCTGGCACATATGAAATACATAGGAGAAACTCCAGCACGCACACATGCATCATACAGCAAAAAATCACAGCTGAGTGATTGCAATTCGTGACGACAGTCGGCGATTGGTGTTGTACTAACACAGGATGTGATCCACTGAGCTACTGAGCTCAGGACAGTACCGGAAATGACCCATGAAAGACGAGTTTTCAAATTCGTTGGGCGATATATGAACTGCGGGGTGCAAAGACGACCGACCGTCCGCGTGGCCTCCGAGCGTTCAAGGTCACATAGGGTATGTTGGCGCGGCGACGCGGTGTGGTGGCCGACCTAGCCCTCATTTAACCCCTGGAGAACATGGGTTACGAAATATATGCTGCAGCGTATTCCTACAGGCGTGATCTACACTAAAACGTTGTGATTTTAGTATCCGTATTTTTCGAGAGCTAGATCTTCGGGCAAATCGACCCCAATCACTATGACATAGGCCCTCGATGTAAGTTGCTAATTTGGAGTACATCTACGCCATAGTCGCCAGGCCACTCGGGACACGGTCCTTACAAATGTCATCGAACACCAAGCCAGTATCACATAGCCCGATGATTACACTTATATCACAACACATGTTGCACTCAGGAGTATATCACATGGTGTCTCGGATCATACATGATACATCATGTCACCATTGCTAGCTTACACAATGTGTACAAGCTGGGGACAAAAATGACGCAAGACACCGTTCGAAGATACAAATGTAAATGTACAAAATTGTTACAAAATTCGTTCGGAGGTAAAACACCGCAAAACTACCGCCGGTAGCCATTCTCATTCAACGCCCGTGTTGCACTGCCATTTCGTGGTCACCCGTCTTACGGACCGAGAGGAATCTTGAGTTTAAGTACCAGAATAAAGGGAGGTACTCTGGGAAGAACGCACCTCCCGGCTTGCGAGTCGTCTTTTTTGTTTTAGGCTTGAATACCCGCTTGAGGGCCGCCATCTTTTTCTCGTCCATCTTCATATCGGCGATTTTGTCGGGGCTCTTGTTAGGCCTTCTGCGGCTCGCTGCTTTGCGCGGTCTCCGCACGATCGGTTTCGGAGCCTTGATTTCTTCTCCTCTTTGAGCCAGAGCTGTAACAAGATATAATGCGGTGTAAGGAAACGAGAGCTCTGTCAACTGAACATCCATGGTGTACAAGCTGGTACAGGCAGTACCCCTATAACTTTGTGCCTCACTGAATGATCATTTCATACATTTCTTGCGTATAATGAGGAAATATATAGGGAATAAGGAAAGGAAATCTGGAAAGGAAAGGATATATATGTCTCTGGCATGTCTCATCAGACGAGACAAGCCAGAGGAAAAGCGGTGTTGCTGAACTGACATATCGCCACCTGGTGCACATAACATGTGACGTCAGCCGATGACGTAGCGCAACACGACGTGACCAGCACATACACAGCAGCGGTAATCAGAACCACTGTAACATTGGCCACATGGTGGTGAGTGTACAAATCACACAAAAAACATGAATGATCACAACCAGTGGAATGTTGGCTACGTGGGGATTTGTGTTTCAATCATACAGATTCATCAGTGATCAGAACCAGTGAAATATTGACCACGTGAATGATGTTGGTCCAAATCATTTTGAACCAGCGTAATATACGTCATGTAGGTGACATGTGTCCAAATCTAGAGGTTGTCAAGGCTATAGTTAGGTTACTTCATACTTCTAGAGCTACTGAGTACTTCCAAGGGGAATTTTCCTGACTAAGGTGCGGATATAGGTATGATGGAAGTACATCTGTAGGCACAAATAATGCATTTTATCATACCAAACGAGCTTGATCCAGGTCATGCCAATGTTGACAAAACAGGGGCTTGTAATCAAATTGGTTCAGAGCATTGACATGGATTTGCTTTCGCACAGTGAAAGGAAGGGTTCTTCAGTACATCTTGTCTGGCGACCTCAGCTATTTTGACCTAGATCGAATTAGGTCAAGTCTTAAAATGCAGCACTTTTTCGAATGGCTATAGGAATTCGCCAGCATTACATCTTTCGGTGTTTTGAACGAACACAAAGTGTCTAAACGTCTGCATGCAGACTATTTGTTAACCCAGACATATGGTAACTATTGCAAAACTGTGTCCCAGTTTGACCCGAGATCCAGGCTGAACATCCAGGCAGAGGCAATCAGATGGCAATGAACACCCCGGTACCAACCATGTCAACGCCTCTCCGAAAATGATTCACCTATTATAATACATTTATGGACCTAGAAGATGTCTAAGTGCAAAAGGCAATGTTCATTCCGTCGCATATTAGGGACGGTATTAGCGATGTTTCCGTCTTAGCTGTTTCGGTGCAATTCAGTCGTTAATTCGAAGTAATATATAGGATACAACAATTTGTAGGATTACGCAGTAACAAATACGGTTTCATCAGAGAGGAGGGATCACGGTTGGAATTTTGCTGTGTAACCCTTCACCTGGACAGGGAATGTGGTACAAATTGCATATGCAGAGGGACTTGTTGAACGTCCGCTTGGTATACGAAGTTAAGTCTTTCTCCACACCTGCGATATCGCAACATTAGTCTGCACTTTGCAGTTAATTTTGGCACTTTATCACAGGACAGTTTGTTGTCAAGGAAAATTATCAAACCTCCAGAGTATTAACACTTCCTGCGGGGGGGGGGGGGAGATATCTGCCACCCTGCGGTCTTTCCTAATTTCCCGCCATACTAATCGGGTTAGCAAGGACAAACATCGCATGGCTGCTGACTCGTCTTTTCCGCATGTCCTCATATATTTTAATTCTTGGTCATCTCAGGTCAGGCGAAGTGACCCAACGTCTTGGACTATTTATTTCAAACGTATAACAGGTCATGATCTCAGCAGGGACCATGTTGCAACTCGGGTTTTTTATAGCATTGACCTGAGGTCAGGTCGCGGCCATGGCTTCCCCCATTATAGGGTTATGGTAAAATATACAAATGTTCCCTGGTTACATGCTTGCTCTCGGAATGACCTCACAACGGTTGTGGCGTGTAGTTGGAAGCTATTCTCAATGTTACCGCTAACATTTTTGCTCAGTGACCTCACCAACGTTTACCTGAGTTCCCTAGCATTTTCTGCGCATTATATCGCACTGCACTGAGCTAGAAGGCTCAAATTACCGTCATTGTGCTTGTATCGCCAAGACGTGTCGATTGATACATTACATGCCCTCCCTAGGTTACTTCATGAACTTGACCTGAGGTCATACTTTCGGTTGGTCTGACCTGAAATCACACCGCCTATCGTCGATAGCACATTTAAAAAATTGTCGAAAGCGTCCGCCGTTTGCTTCTATCGGTTACAGGTCCTGAGATATGAGTCAACATCTGAGAGTCCTACCGGATCTGACCGAATTTGACCTATGACGGCCCAGTGGCCTGAATATTGACCTGAGGGAAGAAATGACACAAACACTTTCGATAGAGCCTGTCACAAGCTACCAAGCGCCGTTTTCCTCTTGTCGGTAGCTAGCATAATTCTAGAAATATTATGGGGGAAACATCTGCCCCCCCCGGACATGCGAATTTGGCGCGGACCGCCGGACATGCGAGTGCTAAGTATGCGAATTTGAAGTAGTATATAAGATATAACATTTTGTAGCATTGCGCAGTAATAAATACGTTTTCATCAGAGAGAAGGGATCACGTGTTCATTGTCTGTTTGGAATACAGAGTTACGGTTTTCTCCACACCTACGATATCATAATATTAGTCTGCCCTTTCAGTTAATTTTGGCACTTTATTTACACTAAGCCTAAGTGTAAATACAATCCATGACAACGCGTTGCTCTAAGGTCAACCTCAGTGACACATTGTATCTCAACGAAGTAGGAAGCGAGCTTAGTTGTTCTTTACTTGACACTTCATGAGTGTTCCCAAGTGGATTCAACGGGGCCAAACCCAATTTCATTGGATTTGGCCCCGTTGACCTGGTCTGGTCGTGGACTGACCCCAGTCCATAGGCCGGCAGGTGATATTACTGACCCAGTAAACCAGGTCAGCACTCCCCTGACCCCAGATCACGTGTCATGATGCGAGTTAATTGGTCCAGGAAGCCTGGTCGGGTCGTGCCCTGACCTCAGCTCACCTGTCGTCAGGCGAGATTATTGGCTCATGTGCTTCCCATATATTGGCAAATGGAAATGGTAAAATGTTTCATTTTTGTGTGGGCAAGCCCTTGGGACCACGTTCGGCTTTGCGTTTTTTTATTCAAATTTAGTTCACCCTTAAAATGAACCCCATAGCCAAAACATGATGTCTCTCGTGATCCCATAGATCCTCCTAAGGAGTTCATGATTTGAAAGGGAGAAAAAAAATGTTAGAGATGTTTTCGGTCCCTACTCGTCGAACGCTATGCAGTGACACCATGTTCGTCTTCGTGAAAAGTTTAGTTTTCAAATTAGAATGGGAATTGATGCAGAATAAAAGTGGACTACTTTACTAATATATAATACACTAAATCTATTGAGATTAATATATTAGAGTGTAATTTATTAGAGTATAATAAGACTTCTCCGGAGGCGGGTGAGGGGATTTGAGAGGATAGACGGCAAGGGTTATTGCAACAACCGCCCACATTTGCGAATGTGCTATGGAATTGGCGCTTGCTCTTCGTTCCTGCATTTTTCACATTTAATATAGCCACGACAGTGATCAATGATAATAACCTGTAGAAATGAGCACAATTTAGCATCCAGAAACCCCGACGCATTTGCTGCGCTCAATTTTATTCATTCGCCCCATACATTTAAATTACAAAGGCATTTCGACAGAGTCCCGGGAGTCCACTATATATCTCCCGAGTTCATAGGAAATCACCATCCTGGTGCCTGTATCTTGACAAAAAATACCATGTACCATGTATCAAGCAGCATTCTTGTAGACATGTTCATCTCATACAGCATTGAAACGCCAGTGGGACACCATTGGGTGGGTGTACCCAGTGGGATACCAGTGGGTGGGTGTACCCAGTGGGATACCAGTGGGTGGGTATACACAGTGGGATACCAGTGGGTGGGTGTACCCAGTGGGATACCAGTGGGTAGGTGTACCCAGTGGGATACCAGTTGGTGGGTATCGCCAGTGGGATACCAGTGGGTAGGTGTCCCCAGTGGGATACCAGCGGGTGGGTGTCGCCAGTGGGATACCAATGGGTAGGTGTCGCCAGTGGGATACCAATGGGTGGGTGTCGCCAGTGGGATGCCAATGGTTGGGTGTACCCAGTGGGATACCAATGGGTGGGTGTACCCAGTGGGATACCAATGGGTGGGTGTCGCCAGTGGGATACCAGTGGGTGGGTGTACCCAGGGGGATACCAGTTGGTGGGTGTACCCAGTGGGATACCAGTGGGTGGGTGCACTTACCCCGTTTGCCGGGGGAAGAAGTGTGCGCCAGACTGCCGGACTGCTGCCGAGTCAGCTGACTGGTGGCTGTGTCCTCACACGTCTCCAGCAGAGGGTGCAGCCGCAGCACCGCCTCCCACGAGTCGTCGTCGAGCTGGTCCCAGTTCGTGTCCGGCTCCGAGTCAGCCGACAGTGACGTCGGTACCGGTTGGCGCAGGCTGAGGTCGGCCTCGGCGGCCGGGTCACAGCTGGGGTGTGGCTCTATGTACTCAACGGTCACATCAACCCTGCCCTCCTGTCCCGACCACAGGTTGTTCAGGAACGTCTCCAGCTCCGCAGACGTGTCATCAGTCAACTCCTGGGACTCCAGGTACTGTTCCAGCTCTGCAGACATGTGACCGGTCGGCTCCTGTGACTGCAAGTACCGTTCCAGCTCCGCAGACAAGTCGCCAGTCGACTCCTGGGACTCCAGGTACTCCTCCAGATCCGCAGACATGTCACCAGTCAACTCCTGGGACTCCAGGTACTGTTCCAGCTCTGCAGACATGTGACCGGTCGGCTCCTGTGACTGCAAGTACCGTTCCAGCTCCGCAGACAAGTCGCCAGTCGGCTCCTGTGACTCCAGGTACGACTGTGTGCCCGGGTCATGAGAGGGCTCCAGCTGGTTGCTGGGTGCAGCAGTCCCGCCATTCGCCAGCACTGGCTGTCTGTTGGGTGTGTCAGCTAAGCTGTTGACCGTCTCCGGCTCCTCTGGCGGCAGCGGAACATCCACCACCTCATCGACCTGCCGAAGAAGGGGATTGCATCAGTCATCAGTTCTAAATCATCAAAACACGGAGGTCGAAAGATCTACTCATGTAGTGTCGAGCGTGGTAGAAAAATAATTATTGATTCCTCCGGAAAAGAACTCAAGATAAGCACAGAGATCTGAAGCGTTTGTTCAGTGTAGGATTATCAAGTCCCTGTACATAATTGGGGAACAATGTATGTACATCATGCTAGACTTTCTTATCAAAGCATTACAAGCAACTCTTTCCGATATGTTTCAACTTCAACTTACCATGGGATACTATCGCTTCTATAGAATTGAAGTTGTATCTAGAAGTCAGATTATTTTGGAAGAAAATCATGTCAGACAATACATTAATGGAATATATGAAATTCTGGAAAAATGGCTGTCACAATGATGCCGTCTTTTTCCTGTTGGTGTTTGTTTTCCCCTTTGTATAGGAATACTTCTGTAGATCAAATGCAAAAATAAAAATAAACACAAAATTCATGATTAGAGATTTTACAGCAGATCCCCATTAACACCTAAGGATAGTATTTCCTCGGGTATTCGACGGCTTTTCTAGCTTTGCTATTAGTCTGAGAAGTTTTCGGGAACAGCTTTGACTAAAATCTGGGGTCGAGATCTGTCCAGCAAAAAACTACGAGCGGTGAGTGGTGTTACTGACGTGCTTATCATGACCAAATTCTCATCCCTGAATTTAGCTTGGATTTAATTGATGGAATCAATTACTGGAATGGAATATCAATTATTTAATACCACGAAGAATGGCTCTTAAGTACTTCTCGGTTTAGACATTGCGTGAGAAGAAATGTACGACCTTCAATATGCCAGGAGGTGCAGAGTTTACATCAAAAGTAACGTTAGGGATTATGCTATATTACTCAACGTTTCGGCCAAGGGCCATCGTCAGGAGTGACTCCTGACGGGAGGGCCTCTGAAAATTACGCGCACTGCAGGGGGGGGGGGCGCGGATTCCGTCTCTCATTAAGATCGCGGCTCCCATTAATGCTAGAGCAACGAAATTCGCAGGATGGGTGGGGACGAGAGTTAACCCTATCGTGTGCAAATCTGGTGAACTTAGGACAATATCTTCAAGGTCAAATGAGGTCAGAATATCAAAATTTTCTGGTTGTGCTTGGCTTCCCTTGACATTGTTATGGATCACTGTGATTGTGTTTAAATGCTCCAAAATTAGCATAAATGACGTTTTTGACATCACTAATGATGCAATACACATGCCAAATCCGTCATTTGACATCAGGTCACCTATATAGGAACACTTTATCAGGTCATTACCTCTCCAGTTACCGGAACCGGGCTGCCCACCTGACTTCTCCGTTGGGCGGCTCGGCACAATCGGCTTTGCAAAGAAAGGAGTGAAATACATGAAGAAAGATAGAAACACTTAAACACGCAATGACAAACAGTAGACTTCTGGATGTGTAGAGAGTAACATGCAAAGTGACATCAATCGCATGACAGTCATTTCCGTATATGACAACATTCCAGTTGACCAAGTTTGGTTCCATGAGCCTGTCATGATGATCTCGGCGACCTAACATGACTTTTAAATTACATAGCATAACAAAATGCATAAAAAAGTCGTTAGTGTTCTGAAGAACAGTTCCCTTTTTCCAATATACAGGAAGCGCATCAGCGCCAATTTTTGTCGTGTTGCGGTGCGATTTTGAAAAACTTTAGCGGACCATAACTTAAAAACTGTACGGCCAATTTTCATTTTTCTTTCTTTAGCAATGCGCCGGATATTTCTAAGCAGGTACGAAAAAAATGGCTTATGTCGGTCCGTGCAATATGGAGTTGTGTACGGAAAATCGGAGGGGTGCGCGGTTTTCGCTCTCCATCCCACCAGGGCGTTTGTTAACCTATCATGAACTTGACCTGACTTGACCTCCGTGACCTGACATGACTTTGAAACAATGTAGCATAATAATATACATCAAATAAGTCGCTAGTGTTGTCAAGAACACTTCATTTTTGCCAATATACGGGAAGTGCATCAGCGCCCATATTTGTGGTCTGGCTGTGAGAAACTTTTATGACTTCACCGACCCCTAACTCGAAAAATTGTCCGTAGATTTTCGCTTTCTTGCTTTAAACAACGTGCCGTTCATTTCTAAGCAGGTACACAAACACTGGCGTAGGTCGCCCTGTAAAATCTGGAGTTATCTACGAAAAACCCAAGGGGTGGGCGGATTTCGACCCCCCCCCCCCACCGCACTGCAGGGTGCGTGTTAATAGCTGGATTAGTAGAAATTGGGAAATTTTTCATTTTGAGTTAATTATCCTGATGTAATTGCAGCAATGTGAGCTGACGTATTAAAGGATACTAAAGGAGGAAGCTTCGCACAGGATGAGAAAGGGAGGGTGAAAATCCGGTAAGTCAGAAACGATGGTGGTAAATTGGGCATCACCTACAGGACAATCATTAATAGTTTTCTGTTTGAATTGCCCCCTTTAAAAAAACATCGGTCGACAACCGGGACTTTATAAAATAGGGGTAGGTGGGCTTTCTGTTCGCCACCCGAGAGCGAATCCTAGGTACGCCAACAGTTGTGACGTCATTCCGAGAGCAAATATGTAACCAGGAAACATTTGTATATTTTACCATAGCCCAATAATTGGGGAAGCTATGGCAGCGACCTGACATCAGGTCAATGCTACGACAAAAACCGATAAATATGTGATGATCCCTGATGAGATCATGGCGTGTTATATGTTTGAAATCAATCGCCCAATTATTGTGGAAGTTATACCACCTAGAACTCAGATGGACGTTGGGTCACATCGCCTGACCTGGTGACCTGACCTGAGATGACCCATGCTTGAAGATGGATGAGGGTATGCAAAAGAGACAAATCACCATCTATGCGAGGTTTGGCCTTGCTAACCCGATTAGTATGTTGGTAAATTATGAAAAACCACACGGAGCACATACCTGCCCCCCCCGGACGTGCGCGTATTAAAAGGTCCCTTTTAAAAAACATTGGTCGAGAATCGGGACTTCATAACATGGAAATAGGTGGACTTTGCGTTTGCCACCACAGCGCACATCCTAGGCACGCTACCGTCCTTGCACCTGTGCAATGGAGAGATATAGCATCCCCAGCATTTGCAAACTGCCTATCAGGCATAATGCGCAGAACACAGTAAGAGGTACCTTGTAGAATAGTTTGAAGCATAGGCAGTGGAAGCGCCCGCCACTATGCATCGTGCTTCCCCAATATCCATTTGGGAGCACCCAGCGAGATGAGATCAAGCACCCTAGTCATGTGGTACAAGAGCACTTACCTCGAGTAAGGTGGAGAAGTCCAAGATGAGGTCGTCTGAGCTGCTCTCCATTCCGGGTGGCGATGTTGTCGCGACCAAACGACAGTCAGTACTGGCCACTGGTCGGCCTCCCCTTGTCTGGCCCTTACCACATCCCTTCCGGTCTCGGCAGTCGGCCGGCAGCCAAAAGGGGTACCAGGCGCAACATGTTCTACCCCCACCCGTGGAGGTGGTGGCGCCCCCTGCCGTCTCGGTAACGGCCGCCACCAACTAATCCTTTTACCTGCCGGCTATACCGATGTGCCGAGGAATGTATGTCGGGTTTGCTGCGATCCTGCTGTTATATATTGACAACGTGGATATGTTTTCATATATATATATATATATATATATATATATATATATATATATATATATATATATATATATATATATATATATCAAGGTCACCGAAGTTTCAATGCTCCATATTCCCAGCTAGTTAGTTATTAGGGCTTAAGGGCGCATCGACTACATTGGTCATGTAGCGCCCACCATATTCCCAGCCGTAATGTTTTGTTTCACTTTCCATTGTGTGAAGTGGCTACGCCTCACAAACCATAGGTGCGATTTACAACAATATATTGTTCATCCACAATATTGCTCGGTAGCAACACTCATGCACAAATATTGCTGCGCTTTCCAATCCAGATCACATTGCCCGGTGAACACACAACAATTACCGGTCCACGGTTATTTGCGTTCATTGGTGGTTTTGTTTTGTGTAGTTATTTTTCCTGGACATATATTCAGATAACTACATTTTTGACCATTTCCAATACTTAATATAATATTAGAAGGGTTGTAAACGGTACAACGCGAGGTTGCATTGACATGGTAGCGATTTTAAGGGCCAGTAATGGGTGTGGGATGATTGGTAAAGGTTGGTATGAAAGAGCTGGTAGATCATACTAGAAAACGTGTTACAATATTTGTATCTCTTAACACGCGCCCTGGAGGGCCGCTAATAATTACGCGCACTGGAGGGGGTGGATTCGGCCCCCCTCATACCTCGCCTTCTATTAAGGCTAGAGCATCGAAATACGCAGGGTGGATGGGCACGCTGGATAACTTTATTGTGTGCAATTTTCATGACCTTAGGTCTCTATCTTCAAGATCAAATGAGGCCAAAATAACAAAATTTGCCAGGTTTGCGTGGCTTGGCCTCTCATTGATATGGATTGCTGTGATTGTGTTTAAATGCCAAAAAATTGGTCTTAATGATGTTTTGGACATTACTAATGATGCTATACAGATGCAGGATTATCCATTTGACCTCAGGTCACCAGGTTAAGGGCACTTTATCAGGTCATTAACTGATCCAGTTACCGGAACCGGCTTGCCCACCCGTCTGCTCCGTCGGGAGGCTTGGTGCAATCGGCCTCGCGAAGAAAGGAGTGCAGTACATCAATAAAGTACGTAAACGCTTAGGTACACAATGACAAACAGTAGTTTTCAGGATGTGTGGAGTGTAACATGAAAATTGACATCAATCGCATGACAGCTTCAGCATGACGTCTTCAGCTCCACATCACCTAGTCGTCTTCTGCTTTTTTTGTTCTTGTGCGAGCTTTAAATAAAAGCCCACAATTTAGTAGGAGACGAAAATATCCATCTACCTTCAATTCCAGCTTGCTACCTTCACCTAATACGCAAACGAGAGCAACAAACTATTCTTCCAGCCATCCCTCTAACATAAGTTTATGTGAGCTGTGAGGTGTGTCACCGGTCTACACCACGCGTCTACGTCGCTCCTTGGCTATGGTTAATTGTATAAGCCCAGATAAGGAACTTACGTCAGCCGTACCCAAATAAAAACGCTAATTGTGCCACACCATCCCAGTGATCGACGACAAAGTGCTAATGCACCACATTTACTGCACACAGCCACGTGGTCCCTTCATCGTGGCAGCCGGCGCCCTCTCCTCCACTCCGATGCCGCCTACCTTCCCCCTCCCCATCCACATCTATCCCCAATATAATTGGGTCTGAAAGTCTGAAACATCCGTATCCCTTGGTTTCAATAGTGGGAATGTGGTCCGCAATGGCAGATCAGCTCGTCGTTAGCAACGCTTCCACCAAGCACATTCCATGGAATTCATTGGTGGGATATATATATATATATATATATATATATATATATATATATATATATATATATATATATATATATATATATATATATATATATATATATATATATATATACACCTTGCTTGAATCCTTTATCCACATCAGTGTCACGGGTACGATCATTAGACTGAATCACACCAAGGAAATCCGTGTTATATTTGCCGGTAGAAAATTTTAGCCCCAGGGATAAGACTTGTAATTCTATATCTTAAAGCTGTCGGTGAGAAAGGTTTATCACTACTGCTCGATTCCCGGCATCATTCCAAGAGCTGCTGCTACACAAGCCCTTAATTTTAGTCACTAGTGAGTCTCTATGCGTTCTCGATTCATTGTTAAGTTGTACTCTCTCGAAATCTGGCAGGTCCATAATAGTCATTTCACTTTCTAAGGTTTTATATCGAGAGAGGTATTTATATCAGGTTTTATGCGAGAGATGGTATTTATATCGCATTGTATTTTACATCACACACACGCACACTGGCATGATGATGTGAATGGTATTGGATGTGGCTTTCTCGAGGGCCAGCCATGGCTTTTTGTATTGCATTATATTGCCTTTCGCCATCGAAGCATTATTTCGCAATGTCCTTATGTCGTTCGGCAGACAAGCGAGAGGTTGCAATACGTGTCACGTTTTGGACCCAATAATTTAAGTGCATGATTGCGTGCTTCAAGTTTTCAAAGTTTTAACATTTGCAGTTACGTTATCCTGAAGAAGGCCTGTGGCCGAATCATTGATTCTGTGCTTTGTGTTGGAAATGTAGTTTATCTCTATGTGTCACTTACTGTATAACTTGTCCAGATATTGTTAAATATATATATACTATTTCCCGGCTATATGTTGAAGGAGGTTGGAGAGGAAAACATAAAATAGAACAATTGACAGTGGAAGCAAATTAGAGCGAATGCATGTTACTCGTGGTCTTTCCCCGGAACCAATTGAGCTCCAGCGGGTTTATCCAAGATGTGCTGCAGCGCAACCAGAATTACATTACGTTAAAAAGTGCTCATTTCCAATGTATATTTTAAACCATTGACGCGACGTTAAAGGTATGAAGGTTGCCAGCGAGTTCTGGTGGACACAGTGTGACGGGGCAAGCCAAGCCATTCATGGATACTAATCGTGCTGAGGTTACGCGATAATTCTCCCCTGTGGTGGATCGGGCTGATCGTTTTCTTCAGTCCACCTTGCTTTTGATCTCGACGTCGTCAGCCATCCATATGCCCCTGTCCAACACAGGAAACTGACAGATCAGCAAGGAATGCCATGTTCTGCCAAGATATATCGCGAGAAGACCAGTCGAAGCTCTAATATTAGCACGACATGGCCACTTGGCACTTAAAGAACAAGATATCTGCCAACAGGCATGCATCCATGCAATTGCAGCCGCTGGCTACACGCAGTATTTTCCTCCTGCCCCTGCCATGGACCGCCCATGCCATGGACATGGACTGTTATGAGCGTCCGTTGACTCATGGTAGGCTTGCTGGCCAGCGAGACGCCACCATCGCCGGCTCCACCGGCGTTTGCCGGGTGTTGGTCCCACACGCCTCACCAATCCGTTAGCACTTGTCAAAATCTCAATGGAAGGCCACCATGCGGTATGATATGACACAGGTCAAACTCGCTTCGGGGTGATAAAATGCATTGTTTGTACTTTCAGATACACCTCCGTCATACCTCTATGTGTACCTTAGTCAGACAATTATCCCGTGGATTTCCTCGATGGCCCTGGAAGTAGAAAATACCCTAAATATAGCCACGGAACCTCTGGATTTAGACACACGTTACCCCCGTGACCAATACTACACTGGTTTTGATCATTGTTGTGTCAATATGATTTGGACACACGTCTCTCACGTGACCAATACTACACTGGTTTTGATCATTGTTGTGTCAATATGATTTGGACACACGTCTCTCACGTGACCAATACTACACTGGTTTTGATCATTGTTGTGTCAATATGATTTGGACACACGTCTCTCACGTGACCAATACTACATAGTTTTGATCATTGTTGTGTCAATATGATTTGGACCAACATTATTTACGTGGCCAATATTACACTGGTTCTGATCACTGATGGATATGTATGATTGAAACACACATCCCCACGTAGCCAATATTGCACTGGTTGTAACCATTGATGTGTCTGTGTGATTTGTACACTTATCACCATGTGGCCAATATTACAGTGGTTCTGATTACCGCTGCTGTGTATGTGTTGGTCATGTCGTGTTGCGCTACGTCATCGGCTGACGTCACATGCTGTGTGCTCGTGGTGGCGATATGTCAGTTCAGCAACATCGCTATGGCTCTGGCATGTCTCGTCTGATGAGACAGAATACCCAAGAAATACACACACAAGAACGGTGATACGTTTTTCCTTTACCTTACTTCCTTTCCATATTCCCTTTCCTTATTCCATATACATTTCTTTACTATACGCAGGAAAGGCAGAAAATGATTCTTCAATGATGCACAAAGTTATTGGAGTACTACCTATACCTCCTTGTAAACCATGGATTTTCACTTGGCAGAGATCTGGTTACCTCACACCGTATTATATTTTGTTACAGCTCTTCCTCAAAGGAGAGAAGCACTAGCGATGAAGGCTCGGAAACCGATCGTACGGAGGCCACCAAAAGCAACGAGCCGCAGAAGGCCAAACAATAGCCCGGAAAAAACCGCTGGTGGGAAGTTGGACGACAAAAAGTTGGCGGCCCTCAAGCGGATATGCAAGCCAAAAACCAGGAAGATCACGCGCATGCCGCCAGGTTTGTTCTTCCCTGAGTACCTGCAATTGTTTTGGTACCTGAACACAACTCTGTTATCTATCCGTAAGACTGATGACCACAAAATGGCGGCATTGGTCGATAACTAATGTCACGTGACAGCGCAGTACTGTGCTCTGTCTTCCAGCTGATAACGGATGCGTCGGAGCCACACCGGCTGATAACGGCTGCGTCGGAGCCACACCGGCTGATAACGGCTGCGTCGGAGCCACACCTGCTGATAACGGCTGCGTCGGAGCCACACCAGCTGATAACGGCTGCGTCGGAGCCACACCGGCTGATAACGGCTGCGTCGGAGCCACACCAGCTGATAACGGCTGCGTCGGAGCCACACCAGCTGATAACGGCTGCGTCGGAGCCACACCGGCTGATAACGGCTGCGTCGGAGCCACACCGGCTGATAACGGCTGCGTCTGGAGCCACACCGGCTGATAACGGCTGCGTCGGAGCCACACCAGCTGATAACGGCTGCGTCGGAGCCACACCGGCTGATAACGGCTGCGATCGGCGTCGGACCACACCTGAGCTGATAACGGCTGCGTCGAGCCACACCAGCTGATAACGGCTGCGTCAGCAAGGCTAACGGGCGTCGAAAGCTGATAACGGCTCGTCGGACATAGGTGCGTCGAGCCACACCAGCTGATAACGGCTGCGTCGGAGCCACACCAGCTGATAACGGCTGCGTCGGAGCTTACACCGGCTGATAACGGCTGCGTCGGAGCCACACCAGCTGATAACGGCTGCGTCTTGAGCTACACCGGCTGATAACGGCTGCGTCTGAGCTACACCGGCTGCAGCCGCAGTTGCGGAGATGTCTGGCAATTGGTACCTGACTCACGCGTGTACCTGACTCAGCACGTGTTGTGATATAAGTTTAATTGTCTGGCTGTGTGATACTGGCTAGGTGTTCTATTAAATATGTAGATGACTTGTCTCGTGTGGCCTCGTGGCTGTGGCGGACCTTCATATCAACAACTGACACCTGAGGCCCTGTCACAAACCAAGAAGATGGGGGAGGAGTGGTCGATTGGTTGCCAGCCTCAGACCTCGTTGGCTACTGAACCTATAATCACACAATTTTACGATACTTTGCGGCTGCAGTGAACGCTCTACAGCATGCACTTCGTGACCCTAGATTTATGGTCGCTACATAACCGCGCAGTCTATGCGCCCCCAATCTCCGATTACCAACGAATAACCTAGCTTTTCATGATCAAACGAGGGTTAGATCTGCCACCACACCGCGTCGCCGCGCCACCATGCCCTGCGTGACCTTAAACGCCCGGAGGGCAAGCGGCCGGTCGATCGGATTTGCACCCCCCGCAGTTCATATATTGGCCAGATTCTGTAGCACGAGAGATTGCTCATGAGCTCGCTCATATTTCCCACATTTCACAACTCGTCTTCCATGGGAGGTGCCTATCAATTGTTAGCAAAGTCACAGGACATCATTACGAACTCCCAGCGCGTTTACGAGATATCATGGAACAACGGGAGGGGAGGTGATTCCCCCCACCGGAGATTGTGTACAGGAAGGTATACAGATTCTCCTTTCACCCATTTGACAACCTGTCATCAGTCTCTTTGATGCTGAAGACGGTTGCAAGAAGAGGCGAATGTTGAAGCACAAGCGTTTGCTTATGCGCTTGCCGGAAATCACGAATCCACTCTCCTCCTCAGCTGTGTCAGGCAAACTCGCTGCAATTCCCGACATTCACGCCACAAATTAGCAGTAACACTGTGCACACCACATCATTAACAATATACGGTTGCCTGATCGCGTCATTGGACGTACATACGACGACATGCTTCAGACGAAATTAACATAGCATAACACGACTACTTAACACGCGCCCTGGAGGGCCTCTGAAAATTCGCCCCTAGATGGGACGGATATCGCCCCCCAAAAATATCTCGGCTCCTATCAAAGCTGAATCAACAAAATTTTCAGAATGAATGGGTACGCTGGCGCACCCGATCGTGTGCACATTCCATGACCTTGGGTCAATAACTTCAATGTCAAATAAGCTAAAATATATCACAATTTTCATCTTTTGTGTGACTTGGCTTGTCTTGTTATGGATCACTGAGGTTTCGTTTAATTGCTCCAAAATAGGCATACATGAGGTTTTTGACATTAATAATGACGCAATACAGATACCAGAGCCGGCATTTGACTTCAGGTCACATATATATCAGCACTTTATCCGGTCATTCCCTGCTCCAGCTACCGGAACCGGGCCGCACGCCCGAATGCTCCGTCGTTCGGCTCGGCGCAATCGGCTTCGCAAAGAAAAGAGTAAAGTACATGAATAAAATATGGAAACGCTCAGGTACACGAGGACAAACAGTAGTTTCCAGGATGTGTAGGGAGTAGCATGCAAAGTGACATCAATCGCATGTCAGTCGTTTGCAATTATGACAACATTCTAGTTGATCAAATTTGGTCTCATTAACTTGTCATGAACTTGATCTGACTTGACCTCGTTGACTTAACATGACTTTGAAACAACATAGTATAACAATATACGTCCAATAAGTCGCTAGTGTTTGATTTGATACAATTAGTTGACATCGTCGGCGTACAGAAGGCAGCTTGTGTTTCTCGCATTCGAAAAATGCTCACACATTTGGCAATAAATAATCGCACCAGCAATGCTCCCTCGGATATCCCAGCCGTTAACAATGTCCAATCAAAGGTAAGGTTCATAACAACCATCTGGCAGTTATCGAGCAGATCAGAGACAATGCATTTTAGCGCAAATTCATGCTTGTGATACTATATCTCTAGCTTCTAAGCAAGGTGCTTCCGATTAACGCTTTGAAATGCGGATGAAGAGTTCGGTTTCACTTGTGTCCGTCTGATATCCGAGGAAGGGGACCGGGGAAGGGGACCGGGGAAGGGGACCGGGGAAGGGGACCGGGGAAGGGGACCGGGGAAGGGGACCGGGGAAGGGGACCGGGGAAGGGGACCGGGGAAGGGGACCGGGGAAGGGGACCGGGGAAGGGGACCGGGGAAGGGGACCGGGGAAGGGACCGGGGAAGGGGACCGGGGAAGGGGACCGGGGAAGGGGACCGGGGAAGGGGACCGGGGAAGGGGACCGGGGAAGGGGACCGGGGAAGGGGACCGGGGAAGGGGACCGGGGAAGGGGACCGGGGAAGGGGACCGGGGAAGGGGACCGGGGAAGGGGACCGGGGAAGGGGACCGGGGAAGGGGACCGGGGAAGGGGACCGGGGAAGGGACCGGGGAAGGGGACCGGGGAAGGGGACCGGGGAAGGGGACCGGGGAAGGGGACCGGGGAAGGGGACCGGGGAAGGGGACCGGGGAAGGGGACCGGGGAAGGGGACCGGGGAAGGGGACCGGGGAAGGGGACCGGGGAAGGGGACCGGGGAAGGGGACCGGGGAAGGGGACCGGGGAAGGGGACCGGGGAAGGGGACCGGGGAAGGGGACCGGGGAAGGGGACCGGGGAAGGGGACCGGGGAAGGGAAGGGGAAGGGGACCGGGGAAGGGGACCGGGGAAGGGGACCGGGGAAGGGGACCGGGGAAGGGGACCGGGGAAGGGGACCGGGGAAGGGGACCGGGGAAGGGGACCGGGGAAGGGGACCGGGGAAGGGGACCGGGGAAGGGGACCGGGGAAGGGGACCGGGGAAGGGGACCGGGGAAGGGGACCGGGGAAGGGGACCGGGGAAGGGGACCGGGGAAGGGGACCGGGGAAGGGGACCGGGGAAGGGGACCGGGGAAGGGGACCGGGGAAGGGGACCGGGGAAGGGGACCGGGGAAGGGGACCGGGGAAGGGGACCGGGGAAGGGGACCGGGGGGGACCGGGGAAGGGGACCGGGGAAGGGGACCGGGGAAGGGGACCGGGGAAGGGGACCGGGAAGGGACCGGGAAGGGGACCGGGGAAGGGGACCGGGGAAGGGGACCGTGGAGGTGATACACTGCATGCGCTATGTTCGTAGATGGATTCGGGCAGATGAGACAGCATGTCGGCGTGCGGCAGCGCGCCGACATTTGGCACACCATTTCCCCCATCAATTTGACATGTCGTGTCAAAATTTTTGAAGTAAGGTCATCTACGGTCAACGAGTTAGTCAAGTTCAAGTGAGGTCACCTCCAAAAGGTCCAAGCAGTCTTCACGCTCTAAGCGATAATGATATTATAATGAAGCCTTCAGCGTGATCTTAATGAATGAAAGAAAAAACGAGAGGAAATTTTCGTTTTTTCCATTTTTGATTACTTATATGTTTTGCATATTTCCCCATTAGCGTTAGAATAGAAAATTGTGTGTGATTGTGGCTAAAGTAAGCATTTTTTTCATGGGAGCAAGCTAACTTTGAACAACGCTTTTTTTTTTTTGGGGGGGACCGCTCTACCGATTATAAAAATTAAAGAATACGTATACGCACATTTACGTTAACCCTGTCTTAACCCTGTCTCTCCAGATGCCAGATCATCACCCCCTGTCCCGGTGAGGGGGAGTGGGTCGTTAGGGACCACCCCTCTAAACTCCAAACTGAGCGTCGCACGAAAACCAAATAGGTGCCATTGGAAAGCACTCGACGAGGAAGGCCAGACACAATCTTGGGAAATATCGCACAAAAATGACCTCACTTCGGGATCTAGGTTTTCTAGACGTACAGCATATTTCTTAGCTTTGTGGAGATAATTCTGGGGAGATTTGTAAAAAGATTTGAACTCAAAGAATGCTAGTGATATCGCCCAGGAATACAATTTTTTGCCAATCCAAAAATGAAAATAATATGTTTTGTCGGATTCAAGATTTTGAGTTTTCACGTAAGTATTAAGTTTTATAATCTGGAGGGCTTTCCGAAAAACATTGTTCGAAGTCAATTTGCTCCCCTGAAAAATGCGTACTTCCATTTAGAATCTTCTATTTCAACTCTAATCGGCAAGTATACAAAACATAAGTAATCAAAAGCGGGAAAAAATCGAAAACTTCCTCTGGTGCGTTTTCTTTCATCCCTAAAGTTAACGTAACGCTAAAAGTTTCACTATAATATCTTTATCCGTTAAAGTGTGACGATTGCTTGGACCTTTTTCGAAGTGACCTCACATGAACTGGCCTAACTCCTTGACCCTAGATGACTTGACTTTAAAATTTTGCCACAACATGCCAAATTGATGGGTGAAATGGTATACCAAATGTCGGCGTGAGGTAGCGCGCCGATATGCTATCTAATCTGCTCGAGTCCATCTACGAACATAGCGCATACAGTGTATCCCATTCCCAGGTCCCCGTCCCCGGTCCCCGTCCCCGGTCCCCGTCCCCGGTCCCCGTCCCCGGTCCCCGTCCCCGGTCCCCGTCCCCGGTCCCCGTCCCCGGTCCCCGTCCCCGGTCCCCGTCCCCGGTCCCCGTCCCCGGTCCCCGTCCCCGGTCCCCGTCCCCGGTCCCCGTCCCCGGTCCCCGTCCCCGGTCCCCGTCCCCGGTCCCCGTCCCCGGTCCCCGTCCCCGGTCCCCGTCCCCGGTCCCCGTCCCCGGTCCCCGTCCCCGGTCCCCGTCCCCGGTCCCCGTCCCCGGTCCCCGTCCCCGGTCCCCGTCCCCGTCCCCGGTCCCCGTCCCCGTCCCCGTCCCCGGTCCCCGTCCCCGGTCCCCGTCCCCGGTCCCCGTCCCCGGTCCCCGTCCCCGGTCCCCGTCCCCGGTCCCCGTCCCCGGTCCCCGTCCCCGGTCCCCGTCCCCGGTCCCCGTCCCCGGCCCCCGGCCCCGGTCCCTCCCGTCCCCGGTCCCCGTCCCCGGTCCCCGTCCCCGGTCCCCGTCCCCGGTCCCCGTCCCCGGTCCCCGTCCCCGGTCCCCGTCCCCGGTCCCCGTCCCCGGTCCCCGTCCCCGGTCCCCGTCCCCGGTCCCCGTCCCCGGTCCCCGTCCCCGGTCCCCGGTCCCCGTCCCCGGTCCCCGTCCCCGGTCCCCGTCCCCGGTCCCCGTCCCCGGTCCCCGTCCCCGTCCCCGGTCCCCCCCGGTCCCCGTCCCCGGTCCCCGTCCCCGTCCCCGTCCCCGGTCCCCGTCCCCGGTCCCCGTACCCGGTCCCCGTCCCCGGTCCCCGTCCCCGGTCCCCGTCCCCGGTCCCCGTCCCCGGTCCCCGTCCCCGGTCCCCGTCCCCGGCCCCCGGCCCCGGTCCCCGCCCCCGGTCCCAGGCCCCGGTTCCCGTTTCGGGGAAGGGCATTGCTGATGGAGGAGAAGAAGGGAAATAACAGAGATTCCAGTACATAAGAGGACTCTGAACCTGGACGAGAGCCAGTGATTGACGCAATTCCAATTCAAATATACACCCATTACTCTCACGACACCCCCCCCCACATCTAAGTCTTTCCATCCACGCGGTTCATCTAGCCTTCCCTAGCGCCACGACCAAACTAGGTTCACCGACGAAGGGAAGTGGTGACAGTGAGAAAATTGGCCTCGCTATATAAATTTCTGTCAGGATGGACGATGTACGGGGCGACGGCAAGACTCGACTATACCAAGACATGATGGTAAGATATATGATGACAGTTCATACGACACAGTGGATTGGGGGTCCACGGGCCGCCGAGGACTTGACTAGACGACGACATGATTATATGACAAATGATAACCGTCCATACGACACAGTGGATTGGCGGGCCACCGCTCACTGTGGGCCGCACCGGCTGGGAAGCCGGCCCACCGGAAACGAGGTCGGCACGGACGGAAGAACACCCACCCAGCGTCCGTGGGTGTAGCAAACATGGCCGACGGGCGGCGGCCATGTTTGCTATGTAGGCGGCGGCGGCCGTGCGGAAACCTCAACACCGCGCCGTAGTACGCGTTCGATGTCACCACCACTGAAGTGGAGTAAGACAGACCCAACAAACCCAGACGACTGTGACCAGCGACCGAAAACAACTCCAAAACCTTTCTAAGACCACTACGACCAGTGACTCCGAGATATCCCTCTATCATCCCCCCCCCCACTTCCCACTTCCCTCTTGCAGAGACAACCAGATATCCCCTATGACCCGCCTACCACTTTCCACTTCCAGACATAACTAGGCAACCTCATACCAACTCCTTCCCAACCACATCTCACTTTCCCCTCCAGACTTAACCAGACACCCCCTACCATCCGCACCCCTACCAGACGCCCTCCCTACCAGAATAACACCGAGCCAGACAAAACCCTAACCAACACCCCGCACCCCTACCAGACGCCCTCCCTACCAGAATAACACCGAGCCAGACAAAACCCTAACCAGACACCCCCTACCATCCGCACCCCTACCAGACGCCCTCCCTACCAGAATAACACCGAGCCAGACAAAACCCTAACCAGACACCCCCTACCATCCGCACCCCTACCAGACGCCCTCCCTACCAGAATAACACCGAGCCAGACAAAACCCTAACCAGACAACACCGTCACTTCTTTCCCACCTAGTCTAGACATAACACGACAATCCCCCCGCAATACCTGACACCTATCCCACAGACAACACCCCTCTTCAAACCCACCCCACTCCCGACCTCGTCGCCGCGCAGCATCCATGACAACATTGCTATCTCGCGGTTGTGGACTCGTTATATAATTGTGCGCATTCACGTGTGCTTCTCTTGCAAACTTGACAAATTCAATTGAACCATTAAGGGGAAAGCAGACAATTTGAAACACAAACTATTGTCCTATATCTCATACGTTCGGAACAGGAATGTGGCATCGTAAATTATAAACAAAGCGATGAGATCACCGTCTGAGTAATTATGACAGATTTCTTGGGTGGAGCCCCTATTCATATAGGATACGAGTGGTTACTATCGCAACGAGTGCAAGCAAAATATATTTGACCCTCCTATTCCTATGATACTCAATCATGGTACACACGCAAGACCTTCTACACTTTTGAAATTACTTCGATTTGTCAACATTCTGATAATATACGCAAGCCACTTCGAATGACACCCACATAATGCATATTGAAGCCATTGCCATGAAGTCCGAGGACGGTGAAAATTAAACTAACCTTTGACCTTCATGCTTGCTCTGACATGTCTCGGGTTGAAATGTTACTCGAGGTCTACCCACGGGCTTTTCTTGATAGCATGCATCGTTTGGTAGTTTTGGAAAAACACGAACAACAGGGGGGACCAAAGAAATTAGTTCAACCTTCGATTTTGAAAATGAGTGTCATTTATGAACAGTTTGCTAGTTACCACACGGCACGTCGAATGACTTCACTTGATGAAAACTAAAGACATAGCGACTAGACGCGAGGACTTCGAACAATTTAAGCTCACCTTCGGTCTTGTGGTATGACATTGACATGTCCCGGTTTGAAATGTTACTCGAGGTGCACCACGGGCTATTGCTTAACACCACATGAGGGCAGGTTAGGGCGAAGAATGCGAGGCGATCAAAGAAATCCGTTTGACTTTTGACCTTATAAAAATGTCATATTTAGTAACATTATCATACGGCGAAAGTCACGTCGAATGACACCCACTTCGTGCAGACTGAACCCATACCGACGAATCTCGAAGACTTTGAAAAATTCAAACTAGACTTGGACCTTGAGGTTTGACCTTGTCATATACCGGTATAAAAATGTTACTCGAGGGTTCACCATGGTCTATCGCTTGATAGTAAATCTTGGTACGATTGGGAGAAGGAAAGAGTAGGTGTTAGGCGACCGAAGAATTCAGCTTGAATTTTGACCCGTCAAAATTATTTGGTATCATCAACTTTCCGATACTGCATAAGACAGCATGAATGGCACAACACGAATGAAAGCAACTTTCCGCAAATTGAAGTCATAGCTAAGAAACGCGAAGCCATCGAAGAACTCGATCAAACCTTAACCCTGTTTAAATGTCTGCCTGTTTAAATGTCATGTCCCTGTTTAAAATGATGCTGGAGTGTTCACCACTGGTTATTGTTTGAAACAAGATTTGGGTAGGTGTGCGAGAAAACTACAAAATAGGCAACCGAAGGATCAGCATGGCTTTCATTCTTGACAACTAAACTGATTGCTTACCCTTCTGGTACTGTACAGCAAGCCACGTCGAATGACGCCCGTTGGATCAAAATTGAAGCGACACCAACCGAACCTCGCGTTCGATCGATATCCCTTCAATATCGCCATCTAATTAATGAAGCTAAACGTAACATACAGGTTTTACCTCAACATGTACCAATTTTAAAAGTTGCAGAATGGTTCACGGGATATTCTTGACACCAGATGTGGACAGGTTTTGGTGAAAACAGAAGAAAAATTGGAGGAGGCCGATGCCTGTTTGCGTTGATCCTTCTCCGCTAAAGTGGTAATGTGAGACCTATGTAGTTCCTTTCAGCGTTTTCAGTTCAAGCATTCGTGGTAATTAATTCGAACGATCATAAACCAATTCCTGAATGCCGATGCAAATACAAATATGCCTCTGGCAAACTCGTCGTTGAGTACGAACGCGAATACGACGTTAACTCGGCATACGTGAGAAACACGCGCCCTGGAGGGACTACTGGGGAAGGGGACCGGGGAAGGGGACCGGGGACCGGGGACCGGGGACCGGGGAAGGGGACCGGGGCAGGGGACCGGGGAAGGGGACCGGGGAAGGGACCGGGGAAGGGACCGGGGAAGGGACCGGGGAAGGGGACCGGGGAAGGGGACCGGGAAGGGGACCGGGGAAGGGGACCGGGGAGGGGACCGGGGAAGGGGACCGGGGAAGGGGACCGGGGAAGGGGACCGGGGAAGGGGACCGGGGAAGGGGACCGGGGAAGGGGACCGGGGAAGGGGACCGGGGAAGGGGACCGGGGAAGGGGCCCGGGGAAGGGGACCGGGGAAGGGAACCGGGGAAGGGGACCGGGGAAGGGAACCGGGGAAGGGACCGGGGAAGGGGACCGGGGAAGGGGACCGGGGAAGGGGACCAGGGAAGGGGACCGGGGAAGGGGACCGGGGAAGGGGACCGGGGAAGGGGACCGGGGAAGGGGACCGGGGAAGGGGACCGGGGAAGGGGACCGGGGAAGGGGACCGGGAAGGGGACCGGGGAAGGGGACCGGGGAAGGGGACCGGGGAAGGGGACCGGGGAAGGGGACCGGGGAAGGGGACCGGGGAAGGGGACCGGGGACGGGGACCGGGGAAGGGGACCGGGGAAGGGGACCGGGGCAGGGGACCGGGGAAGGGGACCGGGGCAGGGGACCGGGGAAGGGGACCGGGGAAGGGGACCGGGGAAGGGACCGGGGAAGGGGACCGGGGAAGGGGACCGGGGAAGGGGACCAGGGAAGGGGACCGGGGAAGGGGACCGGGGAAGGGGACCGGGGAAGGGGACCGGGGAAGGGGACCGGGGAAGGGGACCGGGGAAGGGGACCGGGGAAGGGGACCGGGGAAGGGGACCGGGGAAGGGGACCGGGGAAGGGGACCGGGGAAGGGGACCGGGGAAGGGGACCGGGGAAGGGGACCGGGGAAGGGACCGGGGAAGGGACCGGGGAAGGGACCGGGAAGGGACCGGGGAAGGGACCGGGGAAGGGGACCGGGAAGGGACCGGGAAGGGGACCGGGGAAGGGGACCGGGGAAGGGGACCGGGGAAGGGGACCGGGGAAGGGACCGGGGAAGGGGACCGGGGAAGGGGACCGGGGAAGGGGACCGGGGAAGGGGACCGGGGAAGGGGACCGGGGAAGGGGACCGGGGAAGGGGACACACTGTATATTCGATGTTCGTCACAGAACACAGCATGAAGTTGGTGGTTTCTGGTTGTCTCTGGAAGACGGAAATGAGAAGTTGCCGGGAGATTATAGGGGGTTGTCTCTGAGTCGGTGGTCGTAGTGGTTTGGAGTGGTTTTGGAGCCGTCTTCGGTCGCTGGTCTCAGACGTCTGGATTTGTTGGGTCTGTCTTGCTCCATTTCGGTAGTGGTGACATCGAACTCGTACTAATCATGAGTCCTGGGCTCCTCTAGCATGTTAACGGGAGGGGAGAGGAGGGGTGGAGCAGAGGGGTGACCAAGTGACTGCAGTGCTTCCCAGGCAGAACATCCCCTATTGTCTTTCTGATGAGGAACCAGGTTTCCTCAGATGGTATGTCTTACTGAGGGTACCCAGGTTTCCTCAGATGGTATGTCTTACTGAGGGGAGCCAGGTTTCCTCAGATGGGACGTCTTACTGAGGGTAGCCAGGTTTCCTCGGATGGTAGCCAAGTAAGGACTGTGAGGTTGCAACCCTCTTGCAACCAGTCAGAATTCTTCAGAAGTTCCAAATAAATTCGAAGGCCTTTGATCCATCGCCAAGTTGGTTTCAGCCGGAATGTTATGGCTTATACACAATATATCCCCACCACACAACCACACCTTGACAAACAGACAAACACGGTCATACGCCACAGACAGTAGGCAAACGAAACCTGTCATCCAAGCAGAGGTACCCAAGGGTAGACTGAATACACAAATAACGCATATCTTAGATTGGCTGACAAGAAACAACTTAAACTTCTTGTCCTCAAATTGTTGAACGTCAGTCCAGAAAGATAGTGGCCGTACACAATCCTCGCGTCCCCACTCACTTCCTCCACCCCCTCCCCCAACACACATCCCGAGCCCCGTTCTCCCTGTCCTGGCACATGAAAATATCCTTTGCACCTTGAGAAAGAATTTACGGCAAAAATGCTAAAAACAGTCAGTTCTAAAGAGGGACCTGCCGATGTTTCAAACCACGAGTTGGAAAGATTTACCCCTCAAAGTTCAACTTCCGAGGGTACCCACCAGGGCGCTGTCATTGTATGGCGGGATTATCCTCGTACCTTCCATGTCCTAATGCGCAAGAGAAGGGTTTCAGTTGTCCCTCCGCTCTGACGGAGTGAGCAGCACCTCGGTATTACGTGACTGCTGCTGTGATCATCTGTCTACCAGTCGACAATATGGTACGTAAGTAGTCACATGCCACCGAGCATTGGTGAGCAATGGGTTAGTGTGATGGCTGTTCTCATCATGTTTGAATGTACGCGTTGAAGTTAAAGAAGTCGGTTCACTGTTTTCAGTCTTCAGTATGCTATCACAACGAATGCTGAATAGGTTTATGAAGGGCTCGTTTTATAGAAACGCAGGGCGCTTCATTCCTCATATACCACAAGTCTTGAGTGGTGCACAAGGCCGTCCTATTTTGGAGTTGGGCGGTTTTTGGCCCGAGTTTATGGTTTTATGGATCGGAAACCTGGGGCACATAATTGTGTGTGATCTTGTTTGCGTCTGAAGTTCAAGTTTACACCTCCAGGTATGTAGGAATATATACCGAACTCAGTGCAAAGAGGACCACCTCCCAATGTTCTTGGAGAATGCATAAATCATGCACACGATAAGATTGTGGAATGAATCTCGAATACTTTAGTGTATTTGTGCAGTGTTTCCAAAGCTTGTATCTCGGATTTTCCTTGATGCGTCATATCAGAGACCTGGGGTCAAGGTGAACTTGATACCATTCTGATCACAATTCTCATTTTGGACTATGAATAGGCAGGTCATCAGGAAGTTTGCAATGGGACTGCTGGGACTATTGAGACTACCGGGACTGGTTGGAGTACTGAGACTGCCAGGAATATTGGGACTGCATGGAGCACCGTGGCCAATGTTCGTGCTGTGATAATTGGGACTATTTGGACTACTATGATTACTTGGACTACTGGGAGTACTGGGAATGCTTGAACTATTGGGAGTACTGGGAATGGTTGAACTACTGGGAATACGGAGAATATCGGGAGTGCTCGGATTATTGGAAGTACTTCGTATAGTTAGATTGCTGGGACTATTGGGACTACTAGGAATACTAGGAAGACTGAGGCCAACGCGATTCCTGGGAGTTCGAATGAGCATTTAATTCGCGCCGTCTTTCCGGTAAAATTATCACACCCCGTGTCGGGGGGGCGGTTCAAGACACCCTCTCTAAAATCTAAACTAAGCGTTGCACGAACACGAAAGTGGTGTCATCGGAAAGTGCTTGACGAGTATGGTCCAGGTCCACCCTCCAAAAAGGGGGCGGTTGAAGAACCCCGAGACTGGACGGGTTTATTGATATTCTGTGGAATACGTCCCTCGACTGAGCTGATCGACAACCCCCACATAGTCCCGTGGCTTGTCTTGTCCTGTGGTGTGTCACGGTCACTGGCTATCTCTCTCATTTGTCATAGTTTGGGTCCGGCTATATCTCTCATTTCTCGATAAACGAAAAAGGTTTGCATGTCCTGTTCATTACTGCTTGCATCCTCTTCCGTGACAAAGAACAACTTTTCGCACGGTTATGGAGGGGAGAAGTTACATTTGTACACTCACGCTAATGCACATTGTTTGATGTACTGTTACGTTACTGCGTTACTGTATTGATGTTGGGGGCTAATGCCGTATTAGCTAACTTGACTAACTTTTTGCAGTGACCAGATGGCGAGGACGAATGCGTCAGGCGCTACCAGCTCCTCGCTGGGAAGTGAACCGGAAGTCCACTTCACGCCGGATTTCTCGAATTTCCTCACGGTGAGTAGTTCACACGGGTGTCCTGAGACTTCGACGCCGCTGGAGCGTATTCCAGGTGCGGCCAGGTTGTAGGTGCCCTTCGCAGTCCACCGTTATCCGGTAATATCCTTCCACCTAGCATACGCAATACCCTGAGCTCCTGATGCCAGCGGCTATGATACTACACTACTGATCCCGACGATACCGACGCTGCACTACTGATAACGGCGGCACTGAACTCACAACCGAGGTCAGAGCTAGGTGTTCCTTTGTATATTTTTTGTCTCGCGCCGATGGTATTTTCGAAGCACCGACGCGTTTTCGAACACACGTATGAGCTTGTTTAGTACCCGGAATTTTTAGTCACTTTTTTAGAACCAAGGTGCTTTTTGAGGACACCAACCGATTTTTCAGTGCCCCTTGTGGTATCATGACCCTGTTGTGCTTCGAGGGCATCCATTGTGCTCTTGTAGAGCTCCCGGTGTATTTACTTTGAATTGCTACGCATATTTTAAGGCTGACGCATATTTGTTGGACCCGAGCACTGTGTAGGAGACTCTGGTGTAGGTCATCTGGTCCCCGGGGCGATTATTCTGGCTCGGGTGCGTCATTTCTGTGGACCCGGCGCCAGTTTTCTGGACCCGACGCAATATTTGGTGAATTCTTCTAAATCCTTTAAAATCCGAGCCCAGCCCTGATGTTTCGGAAATTCCGTGCATTTGTTTCCGTTCCGATGCGATATCTTCCAGCTCTGATATATATATTTACGGGTCGTGAGTCGGTCCTATTTTACAGCAGCTGCTGGTACGTTTAGGCTTCCAGAGTGAATTTCTTCGCTCGAACATTTACTTTTTGGAATCTTTTCATATTTCGGAGGACTCAGCTCTTTTGTCGTGTCCCGATATGATTAGCCCATTTGGAGACAAGGGAGCAAAATTTGGGGCAACGGGCAGTGGAGTTTTTGATTCCCAGACCTGAATGTGTGTCGCTATCGACGGCAATGTTGTGTCCCGAGCGCGATATTTTGTGGACTCCGCGGCAGGTCGTGAGTGATAGCTGGGCCTCAGCGTGGTGTTGGCGTGCCCTGCTGGAAATTTTCCGCCCCGGCGATAGTTTTTTTTGCCCGCTGCGTTCATTTAGAGTTCATGCGCGAATTATAGGGGCCATGACACGAAATAGTGGTTCCCGAGCACGATTTTTGGGGATCGCCGCGCGATATTTGGGAGCCAACCCGTTCAGGAGGGGAAGGGTGCATTTCCATCTTCGGTTGCCATTGCGACTGTTCCAGGATATTTTTCTTCTGATTCGATGGCATCATTCTGAGTAAAGCCGCTTCGGTGCCCTGGCTTCATCTGTATATGTTACCGATGCGACATGTGAGTCCCCGGTGACAGCTGTCGAGTCCATGGCGGAATTTTTCAGATCCGAAAGGGTCATCGGATAATTTTCGTATAGATTTGTTCTTAATTTTATGGTTTTATGGTTCGATTCCATATTCTTAGCGTGAATTTCCAGTGTGCACTACCAGCACAGCGTACATTTCCAGCGTACCGCGTGCATTTCCAGAATCTTGCTGCGACATCTTCGGTCCCTAGTCTAAGTTTCAGAGATCAGGTGAGAACTTCTGAAGCGACACACACACACACACACACACACAAACAAACAACACGATGCGACGATGTGCAATCGAAAACAGCCACATTTAGTTTACCATGTTTATCGTTAGCATACATGCAAATAGCATACATGACACAAATTAAGAAACTGAGAAATCATTATGCGGAACGATGCAATGTACACTTAACATACTATCTATGCATGATACTTCAGGTAAAATATGCATCAAGGACGTTCCTATATTTTGGAACTGGATCACGTCTGTCAGAAGCATCAAAGAGGCATTTTGAATAAAACCATGCATTAACCCGTCCTGTCTCTGGGTCTTCAACCGCCCCCCCCCCCCCTCAGGTTTTTCGCGGATAGCGGAGGAACGGCGCAACATCAATTTGACATGCTAACTGAAAACCTTTAGGTCAGGTGATGTAGGGTCAAAGAATTAGACAACGTCAAGTGAGGTCACCTCCAAAATAGTTCAACCAGCCGTCACGCTTTAACGGATACAGATATTTGATGCAACTTTCAGCGTTTGCTTATCTTTACGGATGCAACAAAACGCATGAGTGCAATTTTTCTTTTTTCCTTTGAACTACATATAACTTTTGCGTATTTCCTAAATTGCAGTTCAAATACAGGATTCTGCCTAAAGTAAACATTTTTTTATGAGGGCAAATTGACTTCCAGCAACGTTTCTCGGTCTGTTCTTCCCATTGGAAATGGAAAATTAAACAAAAGTGGAAAACTCTAAAATTTTGAAATTTCCAGAAAATAAAATGTTTATTATTTTTGGAGGGGGGAGGGGTAAAAAATCGTAGCCCTGGTCGATTTCGCTGTCCTTTTCTCATTCCAGATAAATTTTGTTTTTCATATATCCCACAAAATGAACTCCCCAGAGTCAAAAACATAATGTAAGCCATGAAAAGTCGGGGAAATCTAGCCCATGGTGACGTCACTTTTGGGGTGAAATTGTTTTGGAGGGTGGATCCGGACCCTACTCGTCGAGCGCTTTCCAATGACGCCTCTTTCGTTTTCGTGCGACGCTTAGTATGGATTTTAGAGGGGTCTTCAACCCGCCATCCCAGACAGTTTGGGAGGATCGGACCGGAAGGACGGCGCTGGTTAATTTATACGATATGCATTCATAAATGAAATATCTATATCGCTATTAATCCAACAGAGAATGTTAAATGCTAAATATACACACGAACACCAGCAAGCCACCTCACCATGTCACCACCTCACCGTGTCACCACCTCACCATGTCACCACCTCACCATGTCACCACCTCACCATGTCACCACCTCACCATGTCACCACCTCACCATGTCACCACCTCACCATGTCACCACCTCACCATGTCACCACCTCACCATGTCACCACCTCACCATGTCACCACCTCACCATGTCACCACCTCACCATGTCACCACCTCACCATGTCACCACCTCACCATGTCACCACCTCACCATGTCACCACCTCACCATGTCACCACCTCACCATGTCACCACCTCACCATGTCACCACCTCACCATGTCACCACCTCACCATGTCACCACCTCACCATGTCACCACCTCACCATGTCACCACCTCACCATGTCACCACCTCACCATGTCACCACCTCACCATGTCACCACCTCACCATGTCACCACCTCACCATGTCACCACCTCACCATGTCACCACCTCACCATGTCACCACCTCACCATGTCACCACCTCACCATGTCACCACCTCACCATGTCACCACCTCACCATGTCACCACCTCACCATGTCACCACCTCACCATGTCACCACCTCACCATGTCACCACCTCACCATGTCACCACCTCACCATGTCACCACCTCACCATGTCACCACCTCACCATGTCACCACCTCACCATGTCACCACCTCACCATGTCACCACCTCACCATGTCACCACCTCACCATGTCACCACCTCACCATGTCACCACCTCACCATGTCACCACCTCACCATGTCACCATGTCACCACTTCACCATGTCCTAGGAGGACTGTCTGCGGACAGAGGCAACATTTTCGTCAGCTGACCAGCCTCTCCAATTTCAGAACGAAGACCTGACCAACGAGAAGCTGATGAGTACAGCTACCTACCAGTGGTCTCCAAGCGCATTAGCCAGTCTTAAGACTTCTGCTGCTGCTCGCACGTGCAAACGAGGTGGGAGCTCCTGAAAAATGTTTATGAGCAACACAGGTCATATGAAAATGTTATGTTCCGTCCTCTTCTTGGGCAGCCATACTCACCATGTGTTGGGCCTAGTAGTAATTAGTCCACATGCTCCTTGTCCAATATTACCACGCGCATCGGAGGGGGACGAAATCCGCCGACCACAATTTTTTAAAAAAAAAATATTAAAAGTACTAAATGTCATACATGCAAATGACTGTCATGCGATTGATGCCACCCCATGCATCCTGAAACCTACTGTTGTAATCGTGTACCTACGTCTTTCCATACCTTATTCACGTACTTCACTCCTTTATTTGCGAAGCCGATTGCCCTGAACCGCCCAACGGAGCAGTCGGACGGGCAGCCCGGTTCCGATAACTGGAACAGGTAATGACCTGATAAACTGCTGCTATATAGGTCACCTGAGATAAAATTCCGGGTCTAAGATCTGTATTGCATCATTAGTAATGCCAAAAACATCATTGATGCCCACTTTAGAGCATTTAAACACACTCACAGTGATTCATATTAATGGCAACCCAAGCCACGCAAAACCAGAACTTTTTGCGCTCCTTTTACCTCAGTTGACCTTGAAGGTATCGACCTTAGGTCATGCAATTTGCACACAATAGGGCTCACTACGGTACCCACCTCTCTGTGAACTTCGTTGCTCCAGCTCTAATAGGAGCCGAGATATTAAGTGCCGGAATTCACCCCCCCCCTCCAGTGCGCATCATTTTCAGAGGCCCTGAAGGGCGCGTTTCAACCGAAGGTCATCGGTGCACCGAATGCTTGAAAGTTACAATGTCATGTTGGTGGTACCCTAGAGTAGCAATTGTCCCATTGCACGACATTGGGAAACATAGCAAGGGAAACTACAATTTTTGGCAGTATTCTGAAAAAAAACCTCCCCGAATCCTGGTGCTCATCAAAATGGAAAATTGGCAAGCGTATGCCCCTCGTGCATGCCTCTGTCGTTTTGATGACAAAACCTGGTGCACAAAACTTGAGACGAGCCATTCAATTCGCTGCGCCAACAAATGAATAATGTTATAATAGTTCCATGTCCTATTATTGTAGCGACACCCATTGCAACTCCCCTCCAAAAAAAGCACGGTAGCTGACCAGAAATTGCTCCCTTTTACCTTGCTTCTTTGAATATTACATTTACATTCGGTTTAAATTTAAAACTGTAACAAAAAGAAAATAAAACACATTAGTTTATCAAACTTGAGATGATAAAAAATACATTGACGAAAGTGCTTCGATGTTCTTTTCATGCAGCTACACTTCTTCCTAGTAAAAATAATGCGTCAAATGGTCAGTACCATACCATTTCCTCAGCATATAGTTGTCCGATAACCAGTCATGCATAACGTGGCGCGGAATCATCGTTTTGTGGGATTTTTCCTTTGATTTTGATGGAACAAGTCGCCTTTGCTTGTGCATCGTCTTCACTAGGAACTTCCTCCGGTCCTCTTATCGTCAGAGCAGGGCTAGACCTCACGAACGGTATTTTTTCCGCTCGGTGTGGGCATCTACAGTCAGGTTCGAACTTCCACCAATGGTTTTTGCTTGGTTTCAGTGCTCTTCAAGGAAGAAGAACCACAGGCTCAGAAAATGGGGTCTTCCAGTTCTACAACCGAGGAGATACCGTGTAATGCTAAACTCACGGCCAAGACCGCACGTACGCACGTCCAGCAAAGAAGAGGTAAGCAATTGTGAGGTTAAGTGTCCCTGTGTATGACAAGAAAATGAAAGGGAGAGAAAGGGGTATGTAGATAATCGATAAGGTGGAGACGACAATAGTAATAGGTGAGGTTTAACTGGAGCTTCTCGCCACATGTACTTCTGTCGTGACATTCCCTGAACCAACTTACTATGTCAATAATCACACCTGACGAAACATGAACTGGGGTCAAAGCTCGACCCGACCCGCTTACTGGACCAATTAACGCGCCTCATGACACGTGATCTGGGGTCAGGGCATGTGCTGACCTGGTTTACTGGGTAAGTAATCTCGCCTACCGGCCTATGGACTGGGGTCAGTCCAAGACCAGACCAGGTCAATGGGGACAAATCCAGTGAAATTCACTTGGGAACACTCATGAAGCGTCAAGTAAAGAACAACTAAGCTCGCTTCCGACTTCGTTGAGATACAATGTGTCACTGAGGTTGACCTTAGCGCAACGCATTGTCATGGATTGTATTTACACTTAGGCTTAGTGTAAATAAAGTGCCAAAATTAACTGCAAAGGGCAGACTAATATTATGATATCGTAGGTGTGGAGAAAACCGTAACTCTGTATTCCAAACGGACATTGAACACGTGATCCCTCCTCTCTGATGAAAACGTATTTATTACTGCGCAATGCTACAAAATGTTATATCCTATATACTACTTCAAATTTACCACTGAATTGCATATAAACAGCTAAGACTGAAGCACCGCTCATATCCACCGTAATATGTACCGCCGGGAAAATTGCCCATCTTATCTAGAAAATAATCTTCGCATACTTAACACTTGCATGTCAGGCGGTCCGCGCCAAATTCGCATGTCCGGGGGGGGGGCAAATTTTTTCCCCCATAAGATTTCTATAATTATGCTAGCTAACGACAAGAGGAAAACGGCGCTTGGTAGCTTGTGACAGGCTTTATAGAAAGTGTTTATGTCATTTCTTCCTTCAGGTCAATATTCAGGTCACTGGGCCAACATAGGTCAAATTCGAACAGATCCGGTGGGACTCTCAGTTGTTGACGCATATTTCAGGACCTGTAACCGATAGAAGTAAACGACGGACGCTTTTCAACAATTTTTTTAATGTGCTATCGACGATAGGGGGTGTGATTTAAGGTGAGACCAACCGAAACCATGACCTCAGGTCAAGTTCATGAAGCAACCTAGGGAGGGTATACAATGTATCAATCGACACGTCTTGGCGATACAAGCACAATGACGGTAATTTGAGCCTTCTAGCTCAGTGCAGTGCGATATAATGTGCAGAAATATGCTATTGAACTCAAATAAACCTTGCTGAGGTTACTGAGGAAAAATGTTAGCAGAACATTGAGAATAGCTTCCAACTACACGCCACAACCGTTGTGAGGTCATTCCGAGAGCAACCAAGTAACCAGGGAACATTTGTATATTTTACCATAACCCTATAATGGGGGAAGCCATAGCCGGGACCTGGCATCAGGTCAATGCTATACAAAAAAAAAGTTACAACATGGTCCCTGCTGAGATCATGTCATGTTATACGTTTGAAATTAATAGTCCAATTATTGTGGAAGTTATGCCACCTAGAACTCTGTGGGACGTTGGGTCACTTCGCCTAACCTGAGATGACCCAGGATTAAAATGTATGAGGACATGCGGAAAAGACGAGTCAGCAGCCATGCGATGTTTGTCCTTGCTAACCCGATTAGTATGGCGGCAAATTAGGAAAACCTCACGGGGGCAGATATCTGCCTCCCCCGCAGGGAGTGTTAATCCTCTGGAGGTTTGATAATGTTTGTTGACAACAAACTGCTCTGTGATAAAGTGCGAAAATTAACTGCAAAGAGCAGACTAATGTTACAATATCGCAGGTGTGGAGAAAAACTTAACTTGGTATTCAAAACGGACATTGAACAACAAGTTCCTCGGCATATTGAATCCGTACCACATTCTCTCCAGGTGAAGGATTACACAGCAAAAATCCAACCGTGGTCCCTCCTCTCTGATGAAACCGTATTTGTTACGGCGCAGTGGCACAAAATGTTGTATCCTATATATTAATTATAATTTACAACTGAATTGCACCGAAGCAGCTCAGACGGAAACATCGCTAATACCGTCCCTAATATGTGACGCGGTGAACATTGCCTTTTGCACTTAGACGTCTTCTAAGTCCATAAATGTATTATAATAGGTGAATCATTTTCGGAGAGGCGTTGACATGGTTGGTACCGGAGTGTTCATTGCCATCTGATTGCCTCTATCTGGATGTTCAGCCTGGATCTCGGGTCAAACTGGGACACAGTTTTGCAATAGTTACCATATGTCTGGGTTAACAAATAGTCTGCATGTACACATTTAGACTCTTTGTGTTCGTTCAAAAGACTGAAAGAAGTAATGCTGGCGAATTCTTCAGTAGCCATGCGAAAAAGTGCTGCGTTTTATGACTTGACCTAGTTCGATCCAGGTCAAAATAAATGAGGTCGCCAGACAAGATGTACTGAAGTACACGTGCTTTCACTATGCGAAAGGAAATCCACACCAGTGCTCTTAACCGTTTCATTTCAATTTGATTCCAAGACCCAGTTTTGCCAACATTGGTATGACCTGGATCAAGCTCGTTTGCGATGATAAAATGCATTATTTGTGCCTCCAGATGTACTTCCATCGTACCTACATCCATACCTTAGTCAGGAAATTTCCCCTTGGATGTACTCAATAGCTCAAGAAGTATGAAATAACCGCACTATAGCCTTGACAACCTCTAGATTTGGACACATGTCACCCACATGACGTATATTACGCTGGTTCAATATGATTTGGACCAACATCATTCACGTGGTCAATACTACACTGGTTCTGATCACTGATGAATCTGTATGATTTAAACACACATCCCCACGTAGCCAACATTCCACTGGTTGTGATCATTCATGTTTTTGTGTGATTTGGACACCCATCACCATGTGGCCAATGTTACAGTGGTTCTGATTACCGCTGCTGTATGTGCTGGTCACGTCGTGTTGCGCTACGTCATCGGCTGACGTCACATGTTGTGTGCACCAGGTGGCGATATGTCAGTTCAGCAACACCGCTTTTCCTCTGGCATGTCTCGTCTGATGAGACATGCCAGAGGCATATATATTCTTTCCTTCCCAGATTTCCTTTCCTTATTCCCTATATATTTCCTCATACGCAAGAAATGTATGAAATGATCATTCAGTGAGGCACAAAGTTATAGGAGTACTGCCTGTACCAGCTTGTACACCATGGATGTTCAGTTGACAGAGCTCTGGTTTCCTTACACCGCATTATATCTTGTTACAGCTCTGCCCCAAAGGGGAGAAGAAATCACGGCTCGGAAACCGATCGTGCGGAGACCGCTCAAAGCAGCTAGCCGCAGAAGGCCCAACAAGAGCCCCGACAAAATCGCCGATAGGAAGATGGACGAGAAAAAGATGGCGGCCCTCAAGCGGGTATTCAAGCCTAAAACAAAAAAGACGACTCGCAAGCCGGGAGGTGCGTTCTTCCCAGAGTACCTCCCTTTATTCTGGTACTTAAACTCAAGATTCCTCTCGGTCCGTAAGACGGGTGACCACGAAATGGCAGTGCAACACGGGCGTTGAATGAGAATGGCTACCGCGCGGTAGTTTTGCGGTGTTTTACCTCCGAACGAATTTTGTAACAATTTTGTACATTTACATTTGTATCTTCGAACGGTGTCTTGCGTCATTTTTGTCCCGAGCTTGTACACATTGTGTAAGCTAGCAATGGTGACATGATGTATCATGTATGATCCGAGACACCATGTGATATACTCCTGAGTGCAACATGTGTTGTGATATAAGTGTAATCATCGAGCTATGTAATACTGGCTTGGAGTTCGATGACATTTGTAAGGACCGTGTCCCGTGTGGCCTGGCGACTATGGCGTAGGTGTATTCCAAATTAGCAACCTACATCGAGGGCCTATGACATAGTGATTGGGGTCGATTTGCCCGAAGATCTAGCTCTCGAAAAATACGGATACTAAAATCACAACGTTTTAGTGTAGATCACGCCTGTAGGAATACGCTGCAGCATACATTTCGTAACCCATGTTCTCCAGGGGTTAAATGAGGGCTAGGTCGGCCACCACACCGCGTCGCCGCGCCAACATACCCTATGTGACCTTGAACGCTCGGAGGCCACGCGGACGGTCGGTCGGCTTTGCACCCCGCAGTTCATATATCGCCCAACGAATTTGAAAACTCGTCTTTCATGGGTCTTTTCCGGTACTGTCCTGAGCTCAGTAGCTCAGTGGATCACATCCTGTGTTAGTACAACACCAATCGCCGACTGTCGTCACGAATTGCAATCACTCAGCTGTGATTTTTTGCTGTATGATGCATGTATGCGTGTTGGAGTTTATCCTATGTATTTCATTTGTGCCAGAAGACAAATAAAATGCATCATCGCCGATTTCTTTTCATCAAGTTGACGAGAAGCTGTTCTCAGCTAGTTTGTTGCCGAAGACGGGTGGAAGAATAGGAGGATTTTGTAGCACGAGAGTTTGGTTATGCGCTTGCTGTTGCCCCCTGCTTATTATTTCCTTGACCATCCCCTTGATGCTTCAGCTTCCGGAGTATCACAGTTGCAAAAATTATATTTAGCCCTTTATAAAGTGAAAATATATGCAAGAGAATCACCCAATAGTACTAAAAGCCAATCTAGCCAATCAGCGAGGTTCACAGACGACATGTCGTCACCAATTCTCCGACTTGTACATTAGCAAACGTTAGAAAACTCCTCTTCCAGGCCATCTTTTAACCCGCGCCATCTTTCCGGTCAGATTCTCACACACCGTCTCGGGGGGGGGCGTGGCGTTTAGTAGCCCCCCTCTAAACTCCAAACTAAGCATCGCACGAAACGAAGGAGGTGCCATCGGAAAGCGTTCGACGAGTAGGGTTCGGGTCAACCCTCGAAGGCAATTTTCCCCAAATTGTGACGTCATCAGGAGGCGGTATTTTCACGACTTTTCACCAGTTACATTATATTTTTGGCTCTGGGGAGATCATTTTGGGGTATGTATGAGAAAATAAGTTATTTGGAATGAGAAAAGGACAGAGAAATCGACCAGGGCTTTAATCCCCCCCACCCCCCCCAAAAAAAAAAAATTTTTTTTTTAGTTTTCAAGTTTTCTTTTCTAATTTTCCTTTTTCAATGGGTAGAGCATATCGAAAAACGCTGTTTGAAGTCAACTTGGCACCACAAAAAATGCTTACTTTAGCCAGAATCATCTATTTGAACTGCACTTTGGCAAATACGCAAAATTGATATATAGTCAAAAAAAAAAAAAAAAATTCCACTCGTGCGCTTCGTTCCATCCCCAAAAATATGAAACGCTGAAAGCTTCATTGAAATATCTGTATCCGGTAAAGCGTGACGACTGGTTGGACTTGTTTGGAAGTGACCTCACTTGATCTTGACTAACTCGTTGACCCCATATGACCTGACTTCAAAATTTTGAATGAGCGTGCAAAATTGATGTGCGAAGAGGTATCCCAGATTTTTGCTGCGCTGCCGCGCGCCATTCGTCCACTATCCGCGAAAAAACCTGAGGGGGCGGTTGAAGACCCTCCAACGAGACGGGACGGGTGAAGAGCATGAAGCTTCGCCATCTTCGTTTTTCACTTAGGTGGAAAAGTGTGCTCGATTCGTCAACAAATTTGCATTATCGCAAGGCTTTCTAAGTCTTAGGTTGGATTCTCCTCCTCATAAATTTATGTCTTGAACAAATGCAACTATTGGTTCCCTTGGGCATATTGAAGAACATTGAGGGAAGTAATGGGCTGCCTTAACACGCGCTCTGGAGGGCCTCGAAAGATTACGCGCACGGGAGAGGGGGCGGATTCCGCCCCCCTTAAGATCTCGGCTCCTACTGAGACTAGAGCAACGAAATTCGCATGGAGGATGGGCAAATTTCATAGTTAATTGTATTGTGTTTAAATTTCATGATCTTAAGTCAATATCTTCAACGTCAAATGAGGTCTAAATAGCAAAATTTTCTGGTTTTGCGTGGATTGGCTTTTCAATGTTATGGATCTCTCGTATTATGTTTAAATGCTCCAAAATTTGCATAATGATGTTTTGGCATTACTAATGATGCAATACAGATTCCAGATCCGCCATTTGACCTCAGGTCACCCAGATAGGAGCAATTTGGCAGGTCATTACCTGCTCCAGTTACCGGAGCCGGGCTGCCCTCCTGACTGCTCCGTTGGGCGTTTCGGCACAATCGGCTTCGCAAAGAAAGGAGTGAATACATTAATAAAGTATGGAAACGCACACAATTACAGGCAGTAGATTTCGGGATGTGTAGGGAGCATGGGCGGTCCAGTTAAGCCCATGTAAGCCACTAAGTCAGTGCCTCACCTGAGCAGATCTGGGAAGTTTCGTTGTATGTTATTTTCATAAGGTGATGCTTTCATCCACTGGAGAATGGCAAACTTGAAGAAAAACTTGAAACAAATGTGCACTGTTGACTTATAATTATGGTGAAAATTGAAGTTCATGTACATTTCCGTCATTTGCATCTTAGCTTCCAAACAGCTCTATCACCGGTCGGCAGAGGCTAGCCTCTCGCACATTTCGCCATTTAGTGAGTTTTTGTTTCATAACAAGCGCAGGGTAGGCAGGGGCCCTCGAATACCGTTCTGCAATCGGTGACGTCATATGGGTTGGACGTCATATGCGCTCAGTCCCGTATGCTCTTCAGCGGAACTTCCGTGTTTTCCACACGACATTTCCGATCTTAATTACCATCGAAATGTGACAAAGTCCGGTAATTGGAAAGCTTAAGGAATCATGTCCACAGATATCAGCCGTATTTTCCCTAACACTAGGATTTTTCGCTTGGACCCATGCTGACTGCATTCATGTTAAGCGCCGCAGGAATCGCGCGGTGCCATGGGTAATAGCAGTATGATGAGACAGGCCAACTGAAGATTACGGCCGGGAAGGACGGGTCGGAGCAAGTAAGCGATATAATTCCTCGCCACTCGGTGCAGGGGCGTAAACAAGGGTGGGGGTACTGGGGACATGTGCCCCCTTGAAAAGGTGGAACCCATCCGGCCAGGAAAAGGCGCCAACATTTATATTTAGGCCACCGGCGGATGCACCTATCCTGGCTGGAATAGCACGCCCTTATATCACCAATGTGCAGATAGGGAGCCTGCAGCTGTCTTTCAGGATTGTTTTCCATTTTTCATTCATATACGTCCAGACCAGGGGTGTTCTTCTTGTATCTTTGTGAACAGCATGTGCCCCCTCAATGTTGGCCCTGTGCACTAATAACTTAGACTTTTATCATGGGGTACCATTGAGGATGCATTCGATCGAGGGGGGACTTTCAATCAACTTGATGTAATTTGCACCCAAGTAGTCAATGATAATAGTAGCAACAATAATAATAATTATGCATATATATAGATATATATATAACATATCATAAGGACAATATATACAATATGTGTGTGTGTATGCCAGCCGTTTCGGGTTATGCAATGGACATATATGAACATCTCAATGATATATAAATATATGATTGTATTTACTGCCATTTATATATGAAAACATCCCGATAATTTCGGAAGCATTTGAACAGGAGGGATAGGGTTGAAATCAACTGACTTCGGAACGATGGTGATAGGTTTGGCACTTCCAGCGCCAAATTAAGTTGTGGATACTCATCCTACCATGAAATAATGCACACTTATTATATAAAATACTAAAATACTGGTCGAACTCCTGACTTTTTTTCTTCCTCGCCTCCTTTGGGTACCACGGACCGCCACTGGTAGGCAGTAACATGTAAACTGACATCAATCGCATGGCAGTCATTTGCATTTTTGACAACATTCCAGTTGACCAAGTTTGGATCTATTAGCCTGTCATGGACCTTGCCTGACTTAACCTCCGCGATCTAAAATGACTTGTAAATTACATAGCATAATAAAATGCATCAAACAAGTCGCTAGTGTTGTCAAAAACTGTTCCCGTTTTGCCAATATACGGGAAGCGCATGAGCGACGATTTTTGTGGTCTGGCGCTGCGGATTGCTTTTACTTTAATGGCTCCTAACTTGTAAAGTTCTCGGCCGACTTTCATTTGTTTCCCTTTACGCAATGCGTCGATCATTTTCAAGTAGGCACACATAAAATGGCATATCTCGGTCGATACAATATGGAGTTATGTGCAAAAATCGGATGGGTGGGCGGATTTCGCCATCCCCCTCCAGGACGTGTGTTAACCCGTCATAAACTTGACCTGACTTGACCTCGGTGACCTGACATGACTTTCAAACAATATAGCATAACAATGTACACCAAACAAGTCGCTAGTTTTGCCAAGAACACTTTCTTTTTGCCAATATACGGGAAGCGCATCAGCGCCGATATCTGTGGTCTGGCGCTGATAAAATCTTGTGACTTTAGCGACTCGATAAATTTTCGATCGATTTTCATTGTTTTACTTTAAGCAACACGCTGGTCATTTATAGGGGTAATGGAGGTATTTCTCGGAGTCGGTTGGTTATTTTGGCTTACGGGCATATCAACTGCCTTGGTCATACAACGCCCATTATGTCTCGGAGTCGCTGGTCGTAGTGGCCTTAGAGCGGTTTTGGAGTTGTATTCTGTCGCTGGTCTCAGACGTCTGGGTTTGTTGGGTCTGTCTTGCTCCATTTCGGTAGTGGTGACATCGAACGCGTACTGCGGCGCGGCTTCGAGCCAGACGCTTCCGCACGGCCGCCGCCCGTCGGCCATGTTTGTTACAACCACGGACGCTGGGAGGGTGTTCTCCTCTCCGTGCCGACCTCGATTCCGGTGGGCCGGCTTCCCAGCCGGTGCGGCCCACAGTGAGCGGTGGCCCGCCAATCCACTCTGTGGCATGGGCTGTCACCATATGTCATAACATCATGTCGTCGTGTAGTCAAGTTTTGTCGGAGCCCATCGTGCATCCTGCCACGAATTTATATAGCAAGGCCAAGTTTCTCACTGTAACCACTTCCATTCGTCAGTGGACCTAGCTTGGTCATGGCGCTAGGGAAGGCTGGAGGAACCGCGTGCATGGAGAGACTTAAGTGGGGGTTCGTGAGAGTAATAGATGGACATTGGTATTAGAAATGCGTCCATCACAAGCGCATGTCCAGTTTCGGGCTCCTCTTATTTGCTGGAATCCCTCTTATGTGCTGGGATCCCTCTTAGTTCCCGACTTGTCTTCCATTAGCCATGTCCCCACGGGTCACTGGACTTACAAATTGATGGCTAGGTAACTATCCTGGGTCAGATTTTGGCAACGATGGATTCTAACCGCTAGATATGACGCAGAGTTCCAACAGCTCCCACTGGTCTTTAACTACACGTACTTAGCCAATTCATGAACGCTCCCACGTAATCCATCCCTTCCCATCCTCCATTCAGACATTCGCTCTCTACTAACACGTGTTGGTCAGATATTTTTCCCTTCCAGTGGTACGTGCGCATTCAGCGAGTCTTACTCTCTCAGACCGTTGCTTAAGGCTTCCTAGCCCAAAGCTAAATGTAAATTACCCGTGCTTAGGTGCTCAACTGTGACCGGCTGACGCGACACTGTTGGTTGTGCATGATATACTATTATTGGGGTTACTGCCTTCAAGGCTGGATAACATTGGGCTGTGACATTCCGCTAGTTTCTGAATGCGTCTCATGTCTGTGCTTTGGTGATCATGGCTGGACAACTTAACCTCAAATGAGTGGACGCCTTGCCGGGACTTGTTCGTTGGACCTTGCGATCGGCAACAACCCACACAGACGGACCTGGGCAAGAAATCGGTCAGGGTGTCCCCCAATCGTTTTTCGTATCCGTCCTGACCTGGGTCAAATGTGGAGACCCACAACATCCCCTGCCTCCCTTATCCTTGTGGGTTACGGAAAAGCCAACTTCATCTTCCCTGCCTCCGATAAAATCAACAAGCCGAAGCCTACTGGATAAACTGAGATGGAGAGGGAATTCCATCCCCTACTTTTTTGGCCATGTTATCTAAGCCGTACCCAAAGCGTTTTCTCCAGAATTGGGCCCGGCTGTCTGCGAACCTACCCATCGACCCCGTCGGGTCTTAAGGCCCCTGGGATGACCTTCCGTGCCCTGTAATCATCAGGCCTTAGGACTTGCAGCTCATAATTACTCATGTTATCCAGCTGCCCTGCGGAATGTTCAGTCTTTCCGCCACGCTTTCTGAGGGGTTTAACCCACAGAGTCTCGGCACTTTCCGTCTTTTATCAGCCATCCTCCGTCTCCTCCAAAGTGAAGGGTCGGAGGCTATTCTAAGCTCAAGTTTGAGCCCACGAAATTTATCGCCCGTGGAAATGCGGCTTGAATACCGTCACCTCGCTAAAATGCGCAATTCGTCTATTGTTGTTCGTCACCGTCGGAAATCTGATCCGTCCTATCATGGCTTGCCGGCTAACTTTGCACTTAGTAATGAACCAAGACGGAATTTCTCCGCTGTGTAATCCCTAATCGCAACTAGCGCGTTGGACGCCGCAACGGTCAGAGCACTGATGGTTCCTTAACGGCACCAACTTGGGGTTTTACAGCTCCAAATATTTGCCCGACCCTCAGCATTCACGGGCAACACGTGTACTGACCAGTGCAAAGCCTGAGGGCGAGTTTCCAGGGATTGCACGGTAAATGTTGTTTAACCCACCGTGGAAGCCTGGTAATGTTCAGTAAATATTTTTCTTCCCGTGAAAAGAAGTTCACATATACCCATCAATGATTAGCGAATTATCCCAAACATGTCTAAGCTAAACATCTGGAGTAACTTTCTCCCGTTCTTGTGATTCATTTTCTGCATCAATATAGATGCAGACTCAAGCGAAGTGCGCACCATGGGGACGACAAGTGTGAGAAAGTTGAGGACAAGGTGACATGTGAACACTTGTTGGAGACACCAATTGCGAGAATAGACAAGGGCGTGTAAACATTTGTTGGAGACCCCTAAAAAATAAGGGCAAACGGACAGTGAACTCTTGTTGGACACACCAATTACAAGGTGGTTGAGGACAAGGGGACATGTGAACACTTGTTCATGACGTAGGAAAGGCGATCCCGAGGACTTTTTCAGGTTGTTATTGTTGCTTTTCACACCGCATTACCGCACCGGTTGGGTGGGGGGTGGGGGGGGGACTGACGAATTAGTTTTGCTGGCCAGTGGAAGTCACGTCTGGGCAGATCGCCCAAACTCTGGTGGAAAGTCCGTGATGTCCACTTTCGGCGTGCTGCAGAAATGCGTGGGATGGACCGGAAATCCCTCTGGCCCTGCTGGATCCGGCGGTGGCTGCACTGCAAACAATGACATTAAGCGTACTAAGAGCGCGGCGACACTGCCGAAGTTGGATGGCGGTGGGCGTTGCGCCGTATCGGAGGTGCATCTTAGCTTTCACCGCGCATAATCTCCACAGCTCATAACATCCACAAATTCCGCACGCTCAAAGTGATGTTGGGTGACGGTGGTCGATATGCTGCATCGGCCATGAATCATAACCTACACAGCTCATAGCCTCTACAGTTCACAACATCTAAAATTCAACATACTCAAAGTGATGTTGGATGAAGGCAGTTTGGTATGTCATATTAGAGGTGTATCACAACCGCCACAGTTCATGCCATTCACAGATTCAACACGCCCAAAATGATGTTGGATACCGGTGGTCGATATTCCGTGTCGGTCGATGGCTTCTAAACACACAGCCGGCAGCTTTTAATAGGACTTTCTCCAACAATATCTATGTCATAACAGGAGACATAACAGGTTATGTCTGCTTTGTGTTGTGATAACGCGCTGTGGGGCTTGAGTTGAGCACCGTGATGTGCATGTATATATACATATGTATATATATATATATATGTGTGTGTGTGTGTGTGTGTGTGTGTGTGTGTGTATGTGTGTATGTGTGCGTATGTGTGTGTGTATGTGTGCATGTGTACGCATGTGTGCATGTGTACGCATGTGTGTATGTGTTCTGTGTTATATCATCGTTCTGTGGTATACAGGATCCCATGCAGTGGGTGTGGGAAGGCCTATTTTGGTGAGACAGGGCGTTCTCTTCAACAACGTGTTCAGGAACACAGGGCTGACCTTACGTACCACAGGGTGTCGAGCGCACTGGTTGTTCATGGTGAGAAGGAGAGGCACCTTCCGCGATGGGATGGTGCCTGCGAAATAACCCAATTAAAGGACAAATTTAGTAGAAAAGCCATTGAGGCCGCATTTATCGATACCGAGGATTGCATCAACAACGCACCTGGATTTGTCAAGCTAGCTAGAATGATAGCGTACCTGGTGCGGGACAATGTGGTGGAGGTGCAGCGAGAATCTAACCCGGGCTAGGAAGTTCGTTTCACACCTACACACACACACACACACACACACACACACACACACACACACACACACACACACACACACACACACACACACACACACACACACACACACACACACACACACACACACACATACACACACACATACACACACCTGCACACACACACACACACACTCGCACACACACACACACACCTACACACACCCACACACACACACACACACACACACACACACACACACACACACACACACACACACACGCACACTCGCATATATACACACCCACCCACACCCACCCACATACATACACACCCACCCCCACACACCCACCACACATGCGCGCGCCCAATCAGATACACACATACACACACACACACACACATATATATATATATATATATATATATATATATATATATATATCCCACCAATGAATTCCATGGAATGTGCTTGGTAGAAGCGTTGCTAACGACGAGCTGATCTGCCATTGCGGACCACATTCCCACTATTGAAACCAAGGGATACGGATATTTCAGACTTTCAGACCCAATTATATTGGGTATAGAGGTGGATGGGGAGGGGGAAGGTAGGCGGCATCGGAGTGGAGGAGAGGGCGCCGGCTGCCACGATGAAGGGACCACGTGGCTGTGTGCAGTAAATGTGGTGCATTAGCACTTTGTCGTCGATCACTGGGGTGGTGTGGCATAATTAGCGTTTTTATTTGGGTACAGCTGACGTAAGTTCCTTATCTGGGCTTATACAATTAACCATAGCCAAGGAGCGACGTAGACGCGTGGTGTAGACCGGTGGCACACCTCACAGCTGACATAAATGTATGTTAGACGGAGGGCTGGAAGAACAGTTTGTTGCTTTCGTTTGTGTATTAGGTGAAGGTAGCAAGCTGGAATTGAAGGTAGATGGATATTTTCGTATCCTACTAAATTTTGTGGGCTTTTTATTTAGAGCTCGCACAAGAACAAAAAAGCAGAAGACGACTAGGTAGAGATAGCTGAAGACGTCATGTGATTGATGTCAATTTTTATGTTACACTCCACATATCCTGAAAACTACTGTTTGTCATTGTGTACCTAAGAGTTTCCATGCTTTATTGATGTACTGCACTCCTTTCTTCGCGAGGCCGATTGCACCAAGCCTCCCGACGGAGCAGACGGGTGGGCAGCCCGGTTCCGGTAACTGGATCAGGTAATGACCTGATAAAGTGCTCTTAACCTGGTGACCTGAGGTCAAATGGATAATCCGGCATCTGTATAGCATCATTAGTAATGTCCAAAACATCATTAATACCAATTTTTGGGCATTTAAACACAATCACAGCAATCCATATCAATGAGAGGCCAAGCCACGCAAAACTGGCAAATTTTGTTATTTTGGCCTCATTTGATCTTGAAGATAGAGACCTAAGGTCATGAAAATTGCACACAATAAAGTTATCTAACGTGCCCATCCACCCTGCGGATTTCGATGCTCTAGCTTCAATAGAAGGCGAGGTATGAGGGGGGCCGAATCCACCCCCTCCAGTGCGCGTAATTTTTAGCGGCCCTCCAGGGCGCGTGTTAAGAGATACAAATATTGTAACACGTTTTCTAGCATGATCTACCAGCTCTTTCATGCCAATCTTTACCAATCATCCCACACCCATTACTGGCCCTTAAAATCGCTACCATGTCAATGCAACCTCGCGTTGTACCGGTTACAACCCTTCTAATATTATATTAAGTATTGGAAATGGTCTAAAATGTAGTTATCTGAATATATGTCAAGGAAAAATAACTACACAAAACAAAACCATCAATGAACGCAAATAACCGTGGACCGGTAATTGTTCTGTTCACCGGGCAATGTGATCTGAATTGGAAAGCGCAGCAATATTTGTGTATGAGTGTTGCTACCGAGCAATATTGTGGATGAACAATATATTGTTGTAAATCGCAGCTATGGTTTGTGAGGCGTAGCCACTACACACAATGGAAAGTTAAACAAAACATTACGGCTGGGGATATGGAACATTGAAACTTCGATGACCTTGATATACATATATATATATATATATATATATATATATATATATATATACATATATACACACCCATAAATATGGATATATATATATATATATATATATATATATATATATATATATATATATATATATATATATATATATATATATATATATATGAAAACATATCCACGTTGTCAATCTATAACAGCAGGATCGCAGCAAACCCGACATACATTCCTCGGCACATCGGTATAGCCGGCAGGTAAAAGGATTAGTTGGTGGCGGCCGGTACCGAGACGGCAGGGGGCGCCACCACCTCCACGGGTGGGGGTAGAACATGTTGCGCCTGGTACCCCTTTTGGCTGCCGGCCGACTGCCGAGACCGGAAGGGATGTGGTAAGGGCCAGACAAGGGGAGGCCGACCAGTGGCCAGTACTGACTGTCGTTTGGTCGCGACAACATCGCCACCCGGAATGGAGAGCAGCTCAGACGACCTCATCTTGGACTTCTCCACCTTACTCGAGGTAAGTGCTCTTGTACCACATGACTAGGGTGCTTGATCTCATCTCGCTGAGTGCTCCCAAATGGATATTGGGGAAGCACGATGCATAGTGGCAGGCGCTTCCACTGCCTATGCTCCAAACTATTCTACAAAGTACCTCTTACTGTGTTCTGCGCATTATGCCTGATAGGCAGTTTACAAATGCTCGGGATGTTATATCTCTCCATTGCACAGGTGCAAGGACGGTAGCGTACCTAGGATGTGCGCTGTGGTGGCAAACGCAAAGCCCACCTATTTCCATGTTATGAAGTCCAGATTCTCGACCAATGTTTTTTAAAAGGGACCTTTTAATACGCGCACGTCCGGGGGGCAGGTATTTGCCCCGTGTGGTTTTTCATAATTTACCAACATACTAACCGGGTTAGCAAGGCCAAACCTCGCATAGCTGCTGATTTGTCTCTTCTGCATATCCTCATACATCTTCAAGCATGGGTCATCTCAGGTCAGGTCACCAGGTCAGGCGAAGTGACCCAACGTCCATCTGAGTTCTAGGTGGCATAACTTCCACAATAATTGGGCGATTAATTTCAAACCTATAACACGCCATGATCTCATCAGGGATCATCACATATTTCTCGTTTTTTGTCGTAGCATTGACCTGATGTCAGGTCGCTGCCATAGCTTCCCCAATTATTGGGCTATGGTAAATTATACAAATGTTTCCTGGTTACATATTTGCTCTCGGAATGACATCACAACTGTTGGCGTACCTAGGATTTGCTCTCGGGTGGCGAACAGAAAGCCCACCTACCCCTATTTTATAAAGTCCCGGTTTTCGACCGATGTTTTTTAAAGGGGGCAATTCAAACAGAAAACTATTAATGATTGTCCTGTAGGTGGTGCCCAATTTACCACCATCGTTTCTGACTTACCGGATTTTAACCCTCACTTTCTCATCCTGTTCGAAGCTTCCTCCTTTAGTATCCTTTAATAAGTCAGCTCACATTGCTGCAATTACATCAGGATAATTAACTCAAAATGAAAAATTTCCCAATTTCTACTAATCCAGCTATTAACACGCACCCTGCAGTGCGGTGGGGGGGGGTCGAAATCCGCCCACCCCTTGGGTTTTTCGTAGATAACTCCAGATTTTACAGGGCGACCTACGCCAGTGTTTGTGTACCTGCTTAGAAATGAACGGCACGTTGTTTAAAGCAAGAAAGCGAAAATCTACGGACAATTTTTCGAGTTAGGGGTCGGTGAAGTCATAAAAGTTTCTCACAGCCAGACCACAAATATGGGCGCTGATGCACTTCCCGTATATTGGCAAAAATGAAGTGTTCTTGACAACACTAGCGACTTATTTGATCTGGAGTCCCAGGAGTTGACTGGTGACATGTCTGCGGATCTGGAGGAGTACCTGGAGTCCGGTCGACTGGCGACTTGTCTGCGAGCTGGAACGGTACTTGCAGTCACAGGAGCCGACCGGTCACATGTCTGCAGAGCTGGAACAGTACCTGGAGTCCCAGGAGTTGACTGATGACACGTCTGCGGAGCTGGAGACGTTCCTGAACAACCTGTGGTCGGGACAGGAGGGCAGGGTTGATGTGACCGTTGAGTGCATAGAGCCACACCCCAGCTGTGACCCGGCCGCCGAGGCCGACCTCAGCCTGCGCCAACCGGTACCGACGTCACTGTCGGCTGACTCGGAGCCGGACACGAACTGGGACCAGCTCGACGACGACTCGTGGGAGACGGTGCTGCGGCTGCACCCTCTGCTGGAGACGTGTGAGGACACAGCCACCAGTCAGCTGACTCGGCAGCAGTCCGGCAGTCTGGCGCACACTTCTTCCCCCGGCAAACGGGGTAAGTGCACCCACCCACTGGTATCCCACTGGGTACACCCACCAACTGGTATCCCCCTGGGTACACCCACCCACTGGTATCCCACTGGCGACACCCACCCATTGGTATCCCACTGGGTACACCCACCCATTGGTATCCCACTGGGTACACCCAACCATTGGCATCCCACTGGCGACACCCACCCATTGGTATCCCACTGGGGACACCTACCCACTGGTATCCCACTGGCGACACCCACCCGCTGGTATCCCACTGGGGACACCTACCCACTGGTATCCCACTGGCGATACCCACCAACTGGTATCCCACTGGGTACACCTACCCACTGGTATCCCACTGGGTACACCCACCCACTGGTATCCCACTGGTATCACCCACCCACTGGTATCCCACTGGGTACACCCACCCACTGGTATCCCACTGGGTACACCCACCCACTGGTATCCCACTGGGTACACCCACCCAATGGTGTCCCACTGGCGTTTCAATGCTGTATGAGATGAACATGTCTACAAGAATGCTGCTTGATACATGGTACATGGTATTTTTTGTCAAGATACAGGCACCAGGATGGTGATTTCCTATGAACTCGGGAGATATATAGTGGACTCCCGGGACTCTGTCGAAATGCCTTTGTAATTTAAATGTATGGGGCGAATGAATAAAATTGAGCGCAGCAAATGCGTCGGGGTTTCTGGATGCTAAATTGTGCTCATTTCTACAGGTTATTCTCATTGATCACTGTCGTGGCGATATTAAATGTGAAAAATGCAGGAACGAAGAGCAAGCGCCAATTCCATAGCACATTCGCAAATGTGGGCGGTTGTTGCAATAACCCTTGCCGTCTATCCTCTCAAATCCCCTCACCCGCCTCCGGAGAAGTCTTATTATATTCTAATAAATTACACTCTAATATATTACTCTCAATAGATTTAGTGTATTATATATTAGTAAAGTAGTCCACTTTTATTCTGCATCAATTCCCATTCTAATTTGAAAACTAAACTTTTCACGAAGACGAACATGGTGTCACTGCATAGCGTTCGACGAGTAGGGACCGAAAACATCTCTAACATTTTTTTTTCTCCCTTTCAAATCATGAACCCCTTAGGAGGATCTATGGGATCACGAGAGTCATCATGTTTTGGCTATGGGGTTCATTTTAAGGGTGAACTAAATTTGAATAAAAAAACGCAAAGCCGAACGTGGTCCCAAGGGCTTGCCCACACAAAAATGAAACATTTTACCATTTCCATTTGCCAATATATGGGAAGCACATGAGCCAATAATCTCGCCTGACGACAGGTGAGCTGAGGTCAGGGCACGACCCGACCAGGCTTCCTGGACCAATTAACTCGCATCATGACACGTGATCTGGGGTCAGGGGAGTGCTGACCTGGTTTACTGGGTCAGTAATATCACCTGCCGGCCTATGGACTGGGGTCAGTCCACGACCAGACCAGGTCAACGGGGCCAAATCCAATGAAATTGGGTTTGGCCCCGTTGAATCCACTTGGGAACACTCATGAAGTGTCAAGTAAAGAACAACTAAGCTCGCTTCCTACTTCGTTGAGATACAATGTGTCACTGAGGTTGACCTTAGAGCAACGCGTTGTCATGGATTGTATTTACACTTAGGCTTAGTGTAAATAAAGTGCCAAAATTAACTGAAAGGGCAGACTAATATTATGATATCGTAGGTGTGGAGAAAACCGTAACTCTGTATTCCAAACAGACAATGAACACGTGATCCCTTCTCTCTGATGAAAACGTATTTATTACTGCGCAATGCTACAAAATGTTATATCTTATATACTACTTCAAATTCGCATACTTAGCACTCGCATGTCCGGCGGTCCGCGCCAAATTCGCATGTCCGGGGGGGGCAGATGTTTCCCCCATAATATTTCTAGAATTATGCTAGCTACCGACAAGAGGAAAACGGCGCTTGGTAGCTTGTGACAGGCTCTATCGAAAGTGTTTGTGTCATTTCTTCCCTCAGGTCAATATTCAGGCCACTGGGCCGTCATAGGTCAAATTCGGTCAGATCCGGTAGGACTCTCAGATGTTGACTCATATCTCAGGACCTGTAACCGATAGAAGCAAACGGCGGACGCTTTCGACAATTTTTTTAATGTGCTATCGACGATAGGCGGTGTGATTTCAGGTCAGACCAACCGAAAGTATGACCTCAGGTCAAGTTCATGAAGTAACCTAGGGAGGGCATGTAATGTATCAATCGACACGTCTTGGCGATACAAGCACAATGACGGTAATTTGAGCCTTCTAGCTCAGTGCAGTGCGATATAATGCGCAGAAAATGCTAGGGAACTCAGGTAAACGTTGGTGAGGTCACTGAGCAAAAATGTTAGCGGTAACATTGAGAATAGCTTCCAACTACACGCCACAACCGTTGTGAGGTCATTCCGAGAGCAAGCATGTAACCAGGGAACATTTGTATATTTTACCATAACCCTATAATGGGGGAAGCCATGGCCGCGACCTGACCTCAGGTCAATGCTATAAAAAAACCCGAGTTGCAACATGGTCCCTGCTGAGATCATGACCTGTTATACGTTTGAAATCAATAGTCCAATTATTGTGGAAGTTCTGCCACCTAGAACTCTGTGGGACGTTGGGTCACTTCGCCTGACCTGAGATGACCAAGAATTAAAATATATGAGGACATGCGGAAAAGACGAGTCAGCAGCCATGCGATGTTTGTCCTTGCTAACCCGATTAGTATGGCGGGAAATTAGGAAAGACCGCAGGGTGGCAGATATCTTCCCCCCCCCCGCAGGAAGTGTTAATACTCTGGAGGTTTGATAATTTTCCTTGACAACAAACTGTCCTGTGATAAAGTGCCAAAATTAACTGCAAAGTGCAGACTAATGTTGCGATATCGCAGGTGTGGAGAAAGACTTAACTTCGTATACCAAGCGGACGTTCAACAAGTCCCTCTGCATATGCAATTTGTACCACATTCCCTGTCCAGGTGAAGGGTTACACAGCAAAATTCCAACCGTGATCCCTCCTCTCTGATGAAACCGTATTTGTTACTGCGTAATCCTACAAATTGTTGTATCCTATATATTACTTCGAATTAACGACTGAATTGCACCGAAACAGCTAAGACGGAAACATCGCTAATACCGTCCCTAATATGCGACGGAATGAACATTGCCTTTTGCACTTAGACATCTTCTAGGTCCATAAATGTATTATAATAGGTGAATCATTTTCGGAGAGGCGTTGACATGGTTGGTACCGGGGTGTTCATTGCCATCTGATTGCCTCTGCCTGGATGTTCAGCCTGGATCTCGGGTCAAACTGGGACACAGTTTTGCAATAGTTACCATATGTCTGGGTTAACAAATAGTCTGCATGCAGACGTTTAGACACTTTGTGTTCGTTCAAAACACCGAAAGATGTAATGCTGGCGAATTCCTATAGCCATTCGAAAAAGTGCTGCATTTTAAGACTTGACCTAATTCGATCTAGGTCAAAATAGCTGAGGTCGCCAGACAAGATGTACTGAAGAACCCTTCCTTTCACTGTGCGAAAGCAAATCCATGTCAATGCTCTGAACCAATTTGATTACAAGCCCCTGTTTTGTCAACATTGGCATGACCTGGATCAAGCTCGTTTGGTATGATAAAATGCATTATTTGTGCCTACAGATGTACTTCCATCATACCTATATCCGCACCTTAGTCAGGAAAATTCCCCTTGGAAGTACTCAGTAGCTCTAGAAGTATGAAGTAACCTAACTATAGCCTTGACAACCTCTAGATTTGGACACATGTCACCTACATGACGTATATTACGCTGGTTCAAAATGATTTGGACCAACATCATTCACGTGGTCAATATTTCACTGGTTCTGATCACTGATGAATCTGTATGATTGAAACACAAATCCCCACGTAGCCAACATTCCACTGGTTGTGATCATTCATGTTTTTTGTGTGATTTGTACACTCACCACCATGTGGCCAATGTTACAGTGGTTCTGATTACCGCTGCTGTGTATGTGCTGGTCACGTCGTGTTGCGCTACGTCATCGGCTGACGTCACATGTTATGTGCACCAGGTGGCGATATGTCAGTTCAGCAACACCGCTTTTCCTCTGGCTTGTCTCGTCTGATGAGACATGCCAGAGACATATATATCCTTTCCTTTCCAGATTTCCTTTCCTTATTCCCTATATATTTCCTCATTATACGCAAGAAATGTATGAAATGATCATTCAGTGAGGCACAAAGTTATAGGGGTACTGCCTGTACCAGCTTGTACACCATGGATGTTCAGTTGACAGAGCTCTCGTTTCCTTACACCGCATTATATCTTGTTACAGCTCTGGCTCAAAGAGGAGAAGAAACCAAGGCTCGGAAACCGATCGTGCGGAGACCGCGCAAAGCAGCGAGCCGCAGAAAGCCTAACAAGAGCCCCGACAAAATCGCCGATATGAAGATGGACGAGAAAAAGATGGCGGCCCTCAAGCGGGTATTCAAGCCTAAAACAAAAAAGACGACTCGCAAGCCGGGAGGTGCGTTCTTCCCAGAGTACCTCCCTTTATTCTGGTACTTAAACTCAAGATTCCTCTCCGTCCGTAAGACGGGTGACCACGAAATGGCAGTGCAACACGGGCGTTGAATGAGAATGGCTACCGGCGGTAGTTTTGCGGTGTTTTACCTCCGAACGAATTTTGTAACAATTTTGTACATTTACATTTGTATCTTCGAACGGTGTCTTGCGTCATTTTTGTCCCCAGCTTGTACACATTGTGTAAGCTAGCAATGGTGACATGATGTATCATGTATGATCCGAGACACCATGTGATATACTCCTGAGTGCAACATGTGTTGTGATATAAGTGTAATCATCGGGCTATGTGATACTGGCTTGGTGTTCGATGACATTTGTAAGGACCGTGTCCCGAGTGGCCTGGCGACTATGGCGTAGGTGTACTCCAAATTAGCAACTTACATCGAGGGCCTATGTCATAGTGATTGGGGTCGATTTGCCCGAAGATCTAGCTCTCGAAAAATACGGATACTAAAATCACAACGTTTTAGTGTAGATCACGCCTGTAGGAATACGCTGCAGCATATATTTCGTAACCCATGTTCTCCAGGGGTGAAATGAGGGCTAGGTCGGCCACCACACCGCGTCGCCGCGCCAACATACCCTGTGTGACCTTGAACGCTCGGAGGCCAGGCGGACGGTCGGTCGGCTTTGCACCCCGCAGTTCATATATTGCCCAACGAATTTGAAAACTCGTCTTTCATGGGTCTTTTCCGGTACTGTCCTGAGCTCAGTAGCTCAGTGGATCACATCCTGTGTTAGTACAACACCAATCGCCGACTGTTGTCACCAATTGCAATCACTCAGCTGTGATTTTTTGCTGTATGATGCATGTGTGCGTGCTGGAGTTTCTCCTATGTATTTCATATGTGCCAGAAGACAAATAAAATGCATCATCGCCGATTTCTTTTCATCAAATTGACGAGAAACTGTTCTCAGCTAATTTGTTGCCGAAGACGGTTGGAAGAATAGGAGGATTTTGTAGCACGAGAGTTTGGTTATGCGCTTGCTGTTGCCCCCTGCTTATTATTTCATTGACCATCCCCTTGATGCTTCAGCTTCCGGAGTATCTCAGTTGCAAAAATTATATTTAGCCCTTTATAAAGTGAAAATATATGCAAGAGAATCACCCAATAGTACTAAAAGCCAATCTAGTCAATCATCGAGGTTCACAGGCGACATGTCGTCACCAATTCTCCGACTTGTACATTAGCAAACGTTAGAAAACTCCTCTTCCAGGCCATCTTTTAACCCGCGCCATTTTTCCGGTCAGATTCTAACACACCGTCTCGGGGGGGCGTGACATTTAGTAGCCCCCCTCTAAACTCCAAACTAAGCATCGCACGAAACGAAGGGGGTGTCATCGGAAAGCGTTCGACGAGTAGGGTTCGGGTCAACCCTCGAAGGCAATTTTCCCCCAATTGTGACGTCATCAGGAGGCGGTATTTTCACGACTTTTCACGAGTTACATTATATTTTTGGCTCTGGGGAGATCATTTTGGGGTATGTATGAGAAAATAAGTCATTTGGAATGAGAAAAGGACAGAGAGATTGACCATGGCTTTAATCCCGCCCCCCCCCACCAAAAAAAAAATCTTTTTTTTAGTTTTCAAGTTTTCTTTTTCTAATTTTCCTTTTTCCATGGGTAGAGCATATCGAAAAACGCTGTTTGAAGTCAACTTGGCACCACAAAAAATGCTTACTTTAGCCAGAATAATTTATTTGAACTGCACTTTGGCAAATACGCAAAATTCGTATATAGTCAAAAAAGAAAAAAAATTCCACTCGTGCGTTTCGTTCCATCCCTAAAAATATGAAACGCTGGAAGTTTCATTGAAATGTCTGTATCCGGTAAAGCGTGACGACTGGCTGGACCTGTTTGGAAGTGACCTCACTTGATCGTGACTAACACGTTGACCCTATATGACCTGGCTTCAAAATTTTGAATCAGCGTGCAAAATTGATGTGCGTAAAGGTATTCCAGATTTTTGGTGCGCTGCCGCGCGCCGTTCGTCCACTATCCGCGAAAAACCTGAGGGAGGCTGTTGAAGACCCTCCCTCGAGACGGGACGGATGAAGAGCATGAAGCTTCGCTATCTTCGTTTTTCACTTAGGTGGAAAAGTGTGCTCGATTCGGGAACAAATTTGCATTATCGCAAGGCTTTCTAAGTCTTGGTTGGATTCTCCTCCTCTTAAATTTATGTCTTGAACAAATGCAACTATTGGTTCCCTTGGGCATCTTGAAGAACATTGAGGGAAGTAATGGAGAGCCTTAACACGCGCCTGGAGGGCCTCGAAAGATTACGCGCACTGGAGAGGGGGCGGATTCCGCACCCCTTATGATCTCGGCTCCTACTGAGACTAGAGCAACGAAATTCGCATGGTGGATGGGCAAATTTCATAGTTAATTGTATTGTGTTTAAATTTCATGATCTTTGGTCAATATCTTCAAGGTCAAATGAGGTCAAAATAGCAAAATTTTCTGGTTTTGCGTGGATTGGCTTGTCAATGTTATGGATCGCTGTTATTGTGTTTCAATGCTCCAAAATTGGCATTAATGATGTTTTGGCATTACTAATGATGCAATACAAATTCCAGATCCGCCATTTGACCTCAGGTCACCCATATAGGAGCAATTTGGAAGGTCGTTACCTGCTTCAGTTACCGGAGCCGGGCTGCCCTCCTGACTACTTCGTCGGGCGGTTCGGCACAATCGGCTTCGCAAAGAAAGGAGTAAAGTACATTAATAAAGTATGGAAACGCACACAACTACAGGCAGTAGATTTCGGGATGTGTAGGGAACAGGGGCGGTCGGCCCATGTAAGCCACTAAGTCAGGGCCTCACCTGAGTAGAGCTGGGAAGTTTCGTTGTATGTTATTTTCATAAGGTGATGCTTTTATTCACTGGAAAATGGCAAACTTGAAGAAAAAACTTGAAACAAATGTGCACTGTTGAGTCATAATTATGGTGAAAATTGAAGTTCATGTACATTTCCATCATTTGCATCCTAGCTTCCAAACAGCTCTATCACCGGTCGGCAGAGGCTAGCTTCTCGCACACTTCGCCATATAGTGAGTTTTCGTTTCATAACAAGCGCAGGATAGGCAGGGGCCGTCGAATATCGTTCTGCAATCGGTGACGTCATATGGGCTGTGCAATTGCTCAGTCCCGTAGGCGCTCCAGCGGAACTTCCGTGTTTTCCACACGACATTTCCGATCCTAAATACCATCGAAATGGAACAAAATCCGGTTCATTGGAAAGCTTAAAGAATCATGTCCACAGATATGAGCCGTATTTTCCCCAACACTAAGATTTTTCGCTTGGACCCATGCTGACTGCATTCATGTTAAGCGCTGCAGGAATCGCGCGGTGCCATGGGTAGTAGCAGTATGATGAGACAGGCCAACTGAAGATCACGGTCGGGAAGGAGGGGTTGGAGCAAGTAAGCGATATAATTCCTCGCCACTCGGTGCAGGGGTGTAAACAAGAGTGGGGGTACTGGGGCATGTGCCCCCATGGAAAGGTGGAACCCATCCGGCAGGAAAAAGCGCCAACATTTATATTTAGGCCACCGGCGGATGTACCTCTCCTGGCTGGAATAGCACGCCCTTATATCACCCATGTGCAGATAGGGAGCCTGCAGCTGGCTTTCAGGATGTTTTTCCATTTTTCATTCATATACGTCTAGACCAGGGGTGTTCTTTTTGTATATTTGTGAACGGCATGTACCCCCTCAATGTTGGCCCTGTCCACCAACAACTTAGACTTTTAACATAGGGTACCACTGAGCATGCACTCCATCGATGTGGGGCTTCCCATCAACTTCATGTACTTTGCTCCCAAATAATCTATGCTATGGATAACAACAATAATAATAATAATAATGAATATATATATATATATATATATATATATATATATATATAATATAAATATATATATATATATATAAAACATATAATAAGGAAAATATACACAATATGTGTGTGTATATGCCAGCCGTTTCGTGTTACGAAATGGACATATATGAAAATCTCAATGATATATGAATGTATGATTGTATTTCCCGCCATTTATATATGAAAATATCACGGCAGTTTCGGAAGCATTTGAACAGGAGTGATAGGGTTGAAATCAACTGACTTCGGAACGACGATGATAGGTTTGGCACTTTCCAGCGCCAAATTTAGTTGTGGATGCTCTTGTTTATTGGTTGGTTCACGACTCACTTTATGCACATTCACGGCTAATGGCGCCGCCCACACTGTTTCGCCGGTGGGCCGCGGGATTGGGAAATGTCCTGAGTGGCGCTAGAGTCGAACCCGGGACCTTTGGTACCCATAGCCCGACACCTTAACCACTCGGCCATCCCCGCCCCAGTTGTGGATACTCATCCTACCATAAAATAATAGAGATACTTATTATATAGAATACTAAGATACTGGTCGAACACCGGACTTTTTTTCTTCCTCACCTCCTTTGGGTACCACGGACCGCCACTGGTAGGCAGTAACATGTAAGCTGACATCAATCGCATGGCAGTCATTTGGATTTTTGACAACATTCCAGCTGACCAAGTTTGGTTCTATTCGCCTGTCATGGACTTTACCTGACTTAACCTCCGCGACCTAAATGGACTTGTAAATTATATAGGATAACAAAATGCATCAAGCAAGTCGCTAGTGTTGTCAAAAACAGTTCCCCTGTTGCCAATATACGGGAAGCGCATGAGCGCCGATTTTTGTGGTCTGGCGATGCGAATTGTTTTTACTTTGACGGCTCCTAACTTGAAAAGCTTTCGGCCGATATTCGTTTTTCTTACTTTACGCTGCGTCGATCACTTTCAAGTAGGCATACATACAATGGCGTATATCGGCCGATACAATATGGAGTTATGTACGAAAAATCGGATGGGTGGGCGGATTTCGCCTCCCCCGTCATAAACTTGACCTGACAACCTCGGCGACCTGACATGACTTGCAAACAATATAGCATAACAAGGTATACCAAACAAGTCGCTTGTTTTGCCAAGAACACTTCCTTTTTGCCAATATACTGGAAGCGCATCAGCGCCGATATTTGTGGTCTGGCGCCGATAAAGTCTTGTGACTTTAGCGACCCTAACTCGAGAAATTTTCGATCGATTTTCATTTTTCTTACTTTAAGCAACACGCTGGTAAATTATATGGGTAATAGAGGTATTTCTAGGAGTCGGTTGGTTATTTTGGCTTACGGGCACATCAACTGCCTTGGTCATACAGCGCCCCATTATGTCTCTGAGTCGCTGGTCGTAGTGGCCTTAGAGTGGTTTTGGAGTTGTATTCTGTCGCTGGTCTCAGCCGTCTGGGCTTGTTGGGTCTGTCTTGCTCAATATCGGTGGTGGTGAAATCGAACGCGTACTAGGCGCTGCTTCGAGCCAGACGCTTCCGCACGGCCGCCGCCCGCCGGCCATGTTTGTTACACCCACGGAGGCTGGGAGGGTGTTCTCCGGTCCGTGCCGACCTCGTTTCCGGTGGGCCGGCTTCCCAGCCGGTGCGGCCCACAGTGAGCGGTGGCCCGCGAATCCACTCTGCCGTATGGGCTGTCATCATATGTCATACCATCATATCGTCATGTTGTGATGTTTTGTCGGAGCCCATCGTGCATCCTGCCACGAATTTATATAGCAAGGCCAAGTTTCTCACTGTAACCACTTCCATTCGTCAGTGGACCTAGCTTGGTCATGGCGCTAGGGAAGGCTGGAGAAACCGCGTGCATGGACATATTTAAGTGGGGGTTCGTGAGAGTAATGGATGGACATTGGTATTAGAAATGCGTCCACTAGCGCATGTCCAGCTTCAGGCCTCTCTTATGTGCTGGAATCCCTCTTATGTGCTGGAATCCCTCTTATGTGCTGGAATCCCTCTGATGTGCTGGAATCCCTCTTATGTGCTGAAATCCCTCTTATGTGCAGGAATCCATCTGATGTGCTGGAATCCCTCTTATGTGCTGGAATCCCTCTTATGTGCTGGAACCCCTCTTATTTCCCGCCTTGTCTTCCATTAGCCATGTCCCCACGGGTCACTGGACTTACAAATTGATGGCTAGGTAACTATCCTGGGTCAGATTTTGGCAACGATGGATTCTAACCGCTAGATGCGTACGCAGAGTTCCAACAGCTCCCACTGGTCTTTAACTACACGTACTTAGCCAATTCATGAACGCTCCCACGTAGTCCATCCCTTTCCATCTTCAATTCAGAACATTCGCTCTCTACTAACACGTGGTGGCCAGATATTTTTCCCTTCCAGTGGTACGTGCGCATTCAGCGAGTCTTACTCTCTCAGACCGTTGCTTAAGGCTTCCTGGCCCAAAGCTAAATGTGAATTACCCGTGCTTAGGTCCTCAACTGTGACCGGCTGACGCGACACTGTTGGTTGTGCATGATAGACTACTCTTTGCGTTGCTGCCTCCAAGGCTGGATAACATTGTGCTGTAACATTCCGCTAGTTTCTGAATGGGTCTCATGTCTGTGCTTTGGTGATCATGGCTGGACAACTTAACCTTAAATTAGTGGACGCCTTGCCGGGACTTGTACTTTGGACCTTGCGATCGGCATCCACCCATACAGACGGACCTGGGCACGAAATCGGTCAGGGTGTCCCCCAATCGTTTTTCGTATCTATCCTGACCTGGGTCAAATATGGAGACCCACAACATCCCCTGCCTCCCTTATCCTTGGGGGTTACGGAAAAGCCAACTTCATCTTCCCTGCCTCCGATAAAATCATCAGGCCGAGGCCTACTGGATAAACTGAGATGGAGAGGGAATTCCATCCTGTACTTTTTTGGATATGTTATCTAAGCCGTGCCCAAAGCGTTTTTCTCCAGAATTGGGCCCCGCTGTTTGCGAACCTACCCATCGACCCCGTCGGGTCTTAAGACTCTTGGGATGACCTTCCGTGCCCTGTAATCATCAGGCCTTAGGATTTGCAGCTCATAATTACTCATGTTATCCAGCTGCCCTGCGGAATGTTCAGTCTTTCCGCCACGCTTCCTGCGGGGTTTAACCCACAGAGTCTCGGCACTTCCCGTCTTCTATCAGCCATCCTCCGTCTCCTCCGAAGAGAATGGTCGGAGGCTATTCTAAGCTCAAGTTTGAGCCCACGAAACTTATCGCCCGTGGAAATGCGGCTTGAGTGCCGTCACCTCGCTAAAATGCGTAATTCGTCTATTGTTGTTCGTCCCGTCGGAAATCTGATCCGTCCTATCATGGCTTGCCGGCTAACTTTGCACTTAGTAATGAACCAAGCCGGAATTTCTGCGCTGTTTAATCCCTAGTCGCACCTAGTACGTTCGACGCCGCAACGGTCAGAGCACTGGCAGTTCCTTAACGGCACCAACTCGGGGTTTTACAGGTCCAAATATTTGCCCGACCGTCAGCATTCACGGGCAACACGTGTACTGACCAGTACAAAGCCTGAGGGCGAATTTCCAGGGATTGCACGGTAAACGTGCCGATTAGTAAAAAAATTCCGAAAAAGTTTACCCACAAGATTAGCGAATTATCCCAAACATGTCTAAGCTAAACATCTGGAGTAACTTTCTCCCGTTCTTGTGATTCATTTTCTGCATCAATATAGATGCAGACTCAAGCGAAATGCGCACCATGGGGACGACAAGTGTGAGAAAGTTGAGGACAAGGTGACATGCGAACACTTGTTGGAGACACCAATTGCGAGAAGGATGAGCACAAGGGGACGTGTAAACATTTGTTGGAGACCCCATTTGCGAGAAAATTCAGGGCAAACGGACATGTGAACACTTGTTGGGGACACCAATTACAAGGTGGTTGAGGACAAGGGGACCTGTGAACACTTGTTCATGACGTAGGAAAGGCGATCCAGAGGATTTTTCACGTTGTTATTATTGCTTTTCACACCGCATTACCGCACCGGTTGGGTGGGGGGGGGGGGACTGACGAATTAGTTTTGCTGGCCAGTGGAAGTCACGTCTGGCCAGATCTCCCAAACTCGGGTGGAAAGTCCGTGATGTCCACTTTCGGCGTGCTGCAGAAATGCGTGGGATGGACCGGAAATCCCTCTGGCCCTGCTGGATCCGGCGGTGGCTGCACTGCAAACAATGACATTAAGCGTACTAAGAGCGCGGCGAGACACTGCCGAAGTTGGATGGCGGTGGGCGTTGCGCCGTATCGGAGGTGCATCTTAACTTTCACCGCGCATAACCTCCACAGCTCATAACATCCACAAATTCCGCACGCTCAAAGTGATGTTGGGTGACGGTGGTCGATATGCTGAAGCGGCGATGAATTATAACCTACACAGCTCATAGCCTCTACGGTCCACAACCTCTAAAATTCAACATACTCAAAGTGATGTTGGATGGAGGCAGTTTGGTATGTCATATTAGAGGTTATCACAACCGCCACAGCTCATGCCATCCACAGATTCAACATGCCCAAAGTGATGTTGGGTACCGGTGGTCGATATTCCGTATCGATCGATGGCTTCTAAACACACAGCCGGCAGCTTTGAATAGGACTTTCTCCAACATTATCTTATGTCATAGCAGGAGTCATAACAGGTTAGTCTGCTTTGTGTTGTGATAACGCGCTGTGGGGCTTGAGTTGAGCACCGTGATGTGCATGTATATATATATATATATATATATATATATATATATATATATATATATATATATATATATATATATATATATATATATATATATATATATATATATATATATATATATATTATATATTATACATATATATATATATATATGTGTGTGTGTGTGTGTGTGTGTGTGTGTCTGTGTGGGTGCATGTGTGTGTGTGTGTGTGTGTGTGCTGTGTGTGTGTATATGTGTGTGTGTCTGTGTGTATGTGTGTATGTATGTATGCATGTGTGTGTCTCTGTGTGTGTGTGTGTGTGTGTGTGTGTGTGTGTGTGTGTGTGTGTGTATGTATGTGTATGTATGTGTGCGTGTTTATGTGCATGGTGTGTATGTGTGTAGTGTGTGTGTTGTATGTGTGTGTGTGTGTATGTGTGTGCGTGTATGTGTATGTGTGTGGTGTGTGTATGTGTTGGTGTGTGTATGTGTGTATTTATTTGTATGTGTTTATGTATGTGTATATGTGTATGTATGTGTATGTGTGTGTGTGTGTGTGTGTGTGTGTGTGTGTGTGTGTGTGTGTGTGTGTGTGTGTGTGTGTGTGTGTGTGTGTGTGTGTGTGTGTGTGTGTGTGTGCGTGTGTGTGTATGTAGCTGCAGTGTTGTGGAGATAAGAGACGAGTAGAAGGAGACGCGAACGTGACGACAGGCGGCAAGAGATGAGCGGAGATGAGATGAGGTGTTTGAAGCTGAGAAGAGGCGTGACGAGAAGAAGCAGCAGCGGATGGTGTAGTTGAAGCATCCAGCCAGGACGGTGGCAAGTTCGGGCACGGAATGCATATAAAGTGTGGTGGGGGTGGTGGGTCATCACAATTCCGTGATGAAAATTTTCGAAGCATTAACAATTAAACCACTCCTTGGAACGTCCTTTTGTCCCTTTGTGCACTTTTATCATAGAAAGCTTTTCTCTACCGCGTTTATTTTCTTGTCAAATATGTATTATTCTGCTTCATGTATCTAACCGCTTTGCGTTTCATTCCAGCCTTTCGTTTTCTTTATTATAGAACGTATCCCCTGTTTCGTTTTATCTTTATCTTGTTCTTCCAGATCACGAATGAAACAAGTAGTTGAAAGAATGTGTAGGACATGCTAGATAAGTTGTCATGATATTGTATGTCGAGAGTGGTGATGTGGCCAGGTAAGTCTCTGGGGGTCATTATATACCCTCTCCAATTGCGTACCCCTTCTTCCTCTCCGTAGATTCATTGTGGCTCTCATCCGCCCCAGCGTTGGTTTAATATTGTCCTGTATGTAAGCTTCTGCAGTCTAGTAATAGTTATCAAGATACTTTAATTTCTGAACAGCGCTTTGGTTTCGGTAGACAGATGCTAACGCGACCAATAGATATACGGCATTCCACAGCAACTATATTAAGGAAGATTGTTAATATATTAAACCTGCGGAAGATTTCAACCATGAAAATAAAGATCGTGCCCGGAATATTTATGGCACCGTGCGTCATCAGACAACACAAGTTCTGGTACACTGGTACACTGGTACACTGGTGTACAAGTCCTGGTACACTCGACGGGTCGCCATTGACGACCTGACCGGAAATGGACCTGACAGTGTAAGCATTCGCGGATGACTTTGTGGCCCCTGGATATACATGTACATAGGTCTCTATTTATCGTAGACTGTGTGAGTAAACCTCCCCCGGGCCCCGCCCACGCTCCTCCCGCGGTGACCCCCACCACCCCCACCACCCCACCCACCCCGTATATATATATATATATATATATATATATATATATATATATATATATATATATATATATATATATATATATATATATATATATATATATATATATATATATATACGTGTATAAATATATATGCATATACATACACATATATATATAGTATAATATATATTATATATATATATATATATATATATATATATATATATGTATATATAAATATATATATATATATAAAGACATAAAGACATAAAGACATAAAAGATTGGTGCAACTATGAGCCACAAGGCCCTTCTTGGTTGCACTTTGCAAAATCAACCAGTGCCCACCAAGTCCGTCGATCAGACCTCCCTGTACTACTGAAAAACAAGCCCTCTATTCTTACAATGATTGTCTATGCTCTTTTTAAAGATGGTCAATGTGTTAGTACTTGCAATGGTTTCTGGCAGCTGGTTCCAGTGTTCTACTACCCTGTTGGTAAAGGACTGTCTTAACCTTGTTCTGCTGTGGTTAACTTTAATTTTGAATTGATTACCACTAATTGCATCATCATCATCTTTTGCGCCTCTGCTTTTGGGGGACATGTCTTAGCTGAATTTCCTTCAAATAAGATTTGAACTTTTCCCGCATGTCACAGGCATTTAAATTCGAGAATTCTTCTTCCCATCTGATGGAACTTAAAGCCGTTCTCATGTAGTCAAAGTCGGCTCTGTTGAAATTAAGAACCTTTGCCAAATTATCCTTAATATTTTCTACTACATTTGCCTTGAATCTAACTATGTTATGGTCACTTCTTTCCAGAGTTTCTCCTACAGTCAAGTCTTGAAGCAAGTCACATAAATCCGAGAATACAAGGTCTAAGAATGAATGTAACGGAACCTGGTAGGTTCCGTTACAAACTGGTGTAAGAACAGGTCCACATATATATATATATATATATATATATATATATATATATATATATATATATATATATATATATATATATATATATATATATATATGGGGGGGGGGGGGGGGGGGGGGGACAGTTTGTTGTGTGTGTGTGTGTGTGTGTGTGTGTGTGTGTGTGTGTGTGTGTGTGTGTGTGTGTGTGTGTGTGCATACTTGATCGGCCATGTCTGTAAGTCATAAATCTTGGTTTCCGAAGATTTGGTGCCCATTGACCTGACCCAAGGTCACGAAAGTCACACCGCACGCCTCTGACAAGACACGACTGACTGGTGAAAGTTTCATGACGATCGAGATCTGTGGTTGCCGAGATCGGCTATGTATGTGAGATGATGGCTGTTTTAGACCCTCCCTTTTGTATTTCCCTAATGCCCTGATTTGCCCTTAAAGAGATGAGCTCCCAACAACAGTCATGTCGGTTGGCTTGACATGACCTGTAACCTGGAAGAAAACAAAACAAAAATGTTTAAAGGTGTGAACGCCATTTGAACAGGTATCATCGGTGTGTTGGATGCGAAGATACAATGGGAAAGCCTCCTCCCCCTCCCAGTGACTCGTGTATATGCAACATGTGTGATGTGTGTTGTGTGACTTGTGGTGTGTGTTGTGTGATGTGTGGTGTGTGTTGTGTGATGTGTGGTGTGTGATGTGTGTGATGTGTGTTGTGTGATGTGTGTATGTGTGTGTGTGTGTGATGATGTGTGGTGTGTGTTGTGTGATGTGTGGTGTGTGTTGTGTGACGTGTGATGTGTGTTGTGTGACGTGTGGTGTGTGTGTGTTGTGTGATGTGTGTGTGTGTGTGATGTGTGTTGTGTGATGTGGTGTGTTGTTGGTGACGTGTGTGTGTGTGTGGTGTGTGTTGTGTGACGTGTGATGTGTGTTGTGTGACGTGTGATGTGTTTGTGTGATGTGTGGTGTGTGTTGTGTGTGTGGTGTGTGTTGTGTGACGTGTGGTGTGTGTTGTGTGACGTGTGATGTGTGTTGTGTGATGTGTGGTGTGTGTTGTGTGACGTGTGTGTTGTGTGACGTGTGGTGTGTGTTGTGTGATGGGTGGTGTGTGTTGTGTGACGTGTGGTGTGTGTTGTGTGTTGTGTGACGTGTGATGTGTGTTGTGTGATGTGTGGTGTGTGTTGTGTGACGTGTGATGTGTGTTGTGTGATGTGTGGTGTGTGTTGCGTGACGTGTGATGTGTGTTGTGTGATGTGTGGTGTATGTTGTGTGATGCCACAGTGACTGCCGGAAGAGGACTGATTGACTGATTGATGCAACACCGCAAAAATGGATTCTGGGCTCCAGAAAACACCCACACCTATTTACATTATACTATTAGATATAATGGTGCTAAGTTGGGAGGGTGCCCTGACGATTTGTCCTTCCGGGGTTCTGACCAACCGGGGTTGAGTTGGAATGCAATGTCCGAGCTTCACAGCGCCACCTACATGTATGCTCCAAGTAATTGCATTGCTAGCGCCACCTACACCACACCACCACGTTGCTAGTGCCAGTGATAGTGTGTTGACACACCTTTTCCCATGATCTTCAGATAAATTGAATGCGTCGGCGGTGCATCCATCATTTTGCACTAGCGACGGTTCGTAATCGGGTGAAGGGTGTATCCACCCTCCGGCACGATTGATGATTGGTAAGAGGATGGAGGAATGTATCAACTATCCTGCACAGCCGACTTTTGACAAGATGGGAATGGTTGCATCAACTCTCCTGCACGAACAACGGTTGGTAGCAGGGTAGGAGGTGCGTCAACCCTCCCGCACGAGTGATGATTGGTAAGAGGATGAGGGTGTATCAACTCTTCTGCACATCCGACGGTTGGTAAGAGGGTAGGAGATGCATTTATACTCCTGCACGAGCCATAGTTGGTAAAATGGCAGGGGTGCATCAATCCAGATTTGTGATGAATGGCAGATTTGTGAGGAAATCAGTAGAAACTTTCGGAGGAAGTGCCTTATTCTTGGTGACTTTAATCTAAAAGGATATGAAAATGTTGGTGTTGGCTCCCCATCATGCAAAATGTTTAGGACATGCCTTCAAGAGGACCTGTTCATACACCAGTTGAAAGTGCCATAAGATGAGAAGTAGAATTCTCCAATCTAAATGCCTGTGAAATGTGGGAAAAGTTCAAATCTTACTTGAAGGGAATTCAGATTAGACATGTCCCCCAAAAGCAAAGACGCAAAAGAAGGGTAGGAAAGCCAGCATGGCTTACACCAGACTTGATAAAAGCAATTAAGGCTAAGAAAGCTGTATTTAGAGTGTCTAAAGAAGCTTCAAATATCGTAAATCTAAAGACGTATCGAAAAGCTAGAGACACTGTGAACCAAAAAACCAGAGCAGCAAAGCGAGCAAAAGAACTGGATTTAGCTAGGAACTGTAATGGGGACAGTAAAAAGTTCCTTAGTTTCTACAAGCCGAGCAAAGTTTCTAACACAATTGGTCCACTGGAAGTAAATGGGACTACATTGGGTGAGGATAGTGAGATGGTTGAGGAGCTGAGCAAGCAGTTTAAATCAGTGTTTACATTGGAAGATATGACCAATCTGCCGACCGTACACCATAGTTCAGTGACATGTGATCTGATAAATGATGTTGATTTCATTGATAGTGATGTTGTTTTCAATCATATCAGGAAAATAAAGCCAAACAAGGCAGCAGAACCTGGTGAAACTTATGCTAGGGTATTGCGGGAAGTTGAAAATGAACTGGCATTTCCACTTAGTATAATATTTTGTAGATCAGTTTCACGAAATGAAATTCCAACAGATTGGAAAAGGGCAAATGTAGTTCCTATTTTCAAGAAAGGAGAAAGAGGGAAAGTTGAAAACTATAGGCCAGTAAGTCTCACATCCCTAGTCTGCAAGGTACTCGAATCAATTATCAAGGATAGAATAGTTAGTTATCTGGAAGGTAGCAGATTGATTCAAGAAACTCAACATGGGTTTAGAAAAGGACGATCGTGTCTCACAAACCTCTTGGACTTTTGAACTTCGCCACAGAACAATTTGATCAGGGAAATCAGGTTGATGTAGCATATCTTGACTTTAGTAAGGCCTTTGACAAGGTACCCCATAAACGGTTAATGATACAGCTTCAGGCCCATGGTATTGCAGGTAGCATCTTAAAATGGATGGAGTTGTGGCTTTCAGGTAGACAGCAAAGAGTGATGCTAAATGGTACAAAGTCATCATGGCAAAATGTTCTTAGTGGAATCTCCAGTGGTCAGTACTGGGGCCGCTACTGTTCATTGTATTTGTAAATAACATCGAAAGTGGCCTAAGGAGTAAAGTTTTGAAATTTGCTGATGATTTGAAGGTCTTTAGGGCAATAACAGGTCAAAACGAGCATATCTCGCTGCCAAAAGTCTTAGACGAACTTATGAAGTGGTCCGAAAAATGGCAAATGAAATTTAACTTTGATAAGTGTAATATCATGCATGTAGGTAAGCAGCATATGAAGGCTCCATACTTGATGGGTGGCCAAGTGCTATCAGTGACTCAGCAGGAAAAGGATTTAGATGTCATTCTAAACACAAAATTGGGGGCATCAGAACAGACCAAGGAAGCCAGGAAGAAGGCACTGAGAATGCTTGGGGCAATAAATAGAAATGTATCATACAGAAGTGAGGAAGTCATCAGGAAGCTTTACTGTGCATATATCAGGCCACATTTGGAATACTGCATCCAAGCTTGGTCTCCTAGCTATGAAAAAGATTGTTGGCTTTTAGAGAGAGTACAAAATAGGGCTACAAAAATGGTTGATGGTATAAATAACCTGGCATATGAGGAAAGATTGAAGAAATTGAATACGTCACCCAAGACGTCACCCCAGACGTCACCCCAGACGTCACCCCAGACGTCACCCCAGACGTCACCCCATACCCCACCCTAGATGTCACCCCAGAGGTCACCCCAGACGCCACTTACGCATCTGTTCTTGCGGCAAACAAGAAAGTCACGCGGTCGCAGGGCCCTCCGCCTGTCAAAGACAGCACCCCAGTATCGGAAGTGGTTCCGAAGAACAGAGGAAGCCTCAGAACTTGGGCATCCCTCTGACAGCCGGCGGCGGTTCAGCGCAGATGACTGAAATGCGACCCCCTGGCAGCGGGAACAGCAGCGGGTGGGGGTTTCCATCGGCACGCCCACAGACATTTGGGCTGGCCGACTGCCGTGAGTCGGACTGCACCCAACAACGCCAACGCCTGCGAACGATACAACAGAAGGGGAGCTCATAATGCGAACCAGCAGAAGGGGAGCTCTGATATAGGAAGGGTCCGGGTCTCGGAGCGGGGCCTGGTAGCCGGGGAGAAGAACAAGAGCCTTGGGTTGTTTTACGACGCATTCAACCGCTAGGTTATGTAGCGTTGCCAACCTCCCACGCCGATTGGTCGCGGGTGGACTCGGTAAACTCCGTCAGTTGTAAGATTCGAACCCACGATCTTGCGATTAACCCGTTCCGTCTCTCCGGTCAGATCCTCACACCCCGTCTTGGGGGCTGATAAGAACCCCCTCAAAAATAAAAGCTAAACGTCGTATGAAAACGAAAGAGGTGTCATCGGAAAGCCCCCGATGAGTAGGGTCCGATACCCCTCCCCCTAAAAAAAATCCTTCCAAAAGTGACGTCACTAGTGGGCCGATAATTTTACGACTTACATAATGTTTTTGGCTCTGGGGAGTTCATTTTGGGGGATATTTGAGAAGAAGAAAAAATATTTGGAACAAAAAAAGGACAGCGAAATCGATCAGTTCCATAAATATTTTGTCCATCCAAAGAATAATTTTGTTTTGTGAAATTTCCCAGTTTTGAGTTCTCAAGTTTTCTTTATTTCTCCTTTTCTAATGGGTAGTGCAGACAGAAAAAGGTTGTTCGAAGTCAATTTGCTATAATTGAAAAAAAAATCACCTTAGCCAGAATCTTCGACTTGAACTATAATATGCAAATATGCAAAACTCATATGTAATCAAAAACGGAAAAAAATATCCTCTCGTACATTTTGTTGCATCCCTAAAGATAAGCAAACGCTGGAAGTTTCATTATAATATTTGTATCCGTCAAGGCATGACGACTGGTTTAACTTTTTTGGAGGTGACCTCACTTGACCTCGACTAACTCGTTGACCCTAGATGACCTGACTTCAAAGGTTTGACACAATATGCCAAATTGATGTGTGAAAAGGTGCACACCAAACTTCGACGCGTTGCTGTGCGCCGTTCTTTCGCTACCCGCAAAAAACTTTAGGGGGCGGTTGAAGAACCCCCCCCCCCCCCGCCCCCCTCGAGACGGCGCCGTCTCCACGGTAGCCGAGGGGAGCCTCAGCCGACGATAGGGGCTCTTCAGGACGAAGCCAGAGGAAATCCTCCCATTAGCCCCTGCTGGTCGCCCCAATGGTTTCCACGATCGTCTTCTGTGGTGGCAGCTCTGCGCGGTTTCTCCTGCCACCCATCCCTAGGGCGTGCTTATAGTTCGCATCTCCTCCGCCAGGTGTGAACACGCGCTAGTGGTGGCATGCCTGCGCCCTTTCCTCAGCTCGGCTGACACGCCCACACGCCTGGAGGCGTGGCGAAAATCGGACGGCCTCCGCTTGGCTACCTTCCCGGTCGATAAACATTGCAACGATTTGTTGAAAGTCGGCTCCCGATACCTCTGCTCAGGTATCTCACCCGACACCTGACCTAGGGTCAAGGGTCGCATCCTCGACCAGATCTCTAATCTGACGCTGAGCCGACTCTTGACCCGACCCACACCCGACCCTTCACTGACCTATAAGCTCACGCTGATCCGATTATTGACCCGACCAGTATCCGACCAAACCCGACCATTACCAAACTTCCGACTTGGCCGCTGACGCCAGACCCGGTTGACCCGACTGCCAACATCCCTGACCCGACCCCTCATTGACCCATCAGTTGACGCTACGCTGTTGACCCCACCCAACCCGACCATCGCCAGATTTCCTACTTGACCGCTGACGCCAGACCCGGCTGACCGGACCGCCGACCCGACCGCTGACCTCCCTGACCCGACCCGGCACGCGTGCCGGCGCCGCGACGGCGGGGGCAGCGGCGCCGCCGCCGCCGTCGGCAACCCAACACCTTGAATCACCCACCGGCGGCGCGTATTTATAGTTGTCGCGGCGCGCCGCCGACCGGCCAGGTTGGCCGCCGGCGCCCGGCAGCCGCCGCAGCTCGACGCCGGAGGTGATCGTGGCGGACGGTGGCCGGCAGGTGCGTCACGCGTGTCGCCAGCACCGAGCCGCGGGGCACGCCGGTCAGGCCGCGACATGGCGCACACGCAGGAGCTCAGCATCACCCGGCAGGCGACCAACATGCCGTGGGGCTTCCGCCTGCAGGGCGGCAAGGACTTCAACATGCCCATCATCATACAGAAGGTGAGGAGTGACCTCAACATGCCCAGCGTCATACAGAAGGTGAGGAGTGACTTCAACATACACAGCAGCATATAGAAGGTGAGGAGTGACTTCAACATGCCCAGCGTCATACAGAAGGTGAGGAGTGACCTCAACATGCCCAGCGTCATACAGAAGGTGAGGAGTGACTTCAACATACCCAGCAGCGTATAGAAGGTGAGGGAGGAGTGACTTCAACATTCCTAGTGTCATGCAGAAGGTGAGGAGTGACTTCAACGTTCCCAACGTCATACAGAAGGTGAAGACGGTGTAGGTGCCTGCAGGGAAGAACTGATGAGAAAGGACTTCAACATGTACATCATCATGCAGAAGGTGATGAATGCCCATCAACATACAGAACGTGAGGAGTGACTTGAACATGCCCAGCAACATACACAAGGTGAGGACTTGTGGAGGTGCCTGGACTGGTGAGGACTGGCGAGGAATGTGCCCGGACTGGTGAGGACTGGCGAGGAAGATGCCTGGACTAGTGAGGACTGGCGAAGAAGGTGCCTGGACTGGTGAGGACTAGCGAGGAAGGTGCATGGAGAGGAAGGTGCCTGGACTGGCAAGGAAGGTGCCTGGACTGGTGAGGACTGGCGAGGAAGGTGCCTGGACTGGTGAGGACTGGCAAGGAAGGTGCCTGGACTGGTGAGGACTGGCGAGGAAGGTGCCTGGACTGGTGAGGACTGGCAAGGAAGGTGCCTGGACTGGTGAGGACTGGCGAGGAAGGTGCCTGGACTGGTGAGGACTGGCAAGGAAGGTGCCTGGACTGGTGAGGACTGGCGAAGAAGGTGCCTGGACTGGTGAGGACTGGCGAGGAAGGTGCCTGGACTGGTGAGGACTGGCAAGGAAGGTGCCTGGACTGGTGAGGACTGGCAAGGAAGGTGCCTGGACTGGTGAGGACTGGCAAGGAAGGTGCCTGGACTGGTGAGGACTGGCGAAGAAGGTGCCTGGACTGGTGAGGACTGGCGAGGAAGGTGCATGGAGAGGAAGGTGCCTGGACTGGCAAGGAAGGTGCCTGGACTGGTGAGGACTGGCAAGGAAGGTGCTTGGACTGGTGAGGACTGGCGAGGAAGGTGCCTGGACTGGTGAGGACTGGCGAGGAAGGTGCCTGGACTGGTGAGGACTGGCAAGGAAGGTGCCTGGACTGGTGAGAACTGGCGAGGAAGGTGCCTGGACTGGTGAGGAGTGGCGAGGAAGGTGCCTGGACTGGTGAGGACTGGCAAGGAAGGTGCCTGGACTGGTGAGAACTGGCGAGGAAGGTGCCTGGACTGGTGAGCAGTGGACCGAGGTGGACGGTGGACCGAGGTGGACAGTGGACCGAGGTCGATAGTGGACCGAGGTGGACGGTGGACCGAGGTGGATAGTGGACCGAGGTGGACAGTGGACCGAGGTGGACAGTGGACCGAGGTGGACAGTGGACCGAGGTCGATAGTGGACCGAGGTCGATAGTGGACCGAGGTGGACGGTGGACCGAGGTGGACAGTGGACCGAGGTGGACAGTGGACCGAGGTCGATAGTGGACCGAGGTGGACAGTGGGTCGAGATGGACGGTGGACCGAGGTGGACAGTGGACCGAGGTGGATAGTGGACCGAGGTGGACAGTGGACCGAGGTGGACAGTGGACCGAGGTGGACAGTGGACCGAGGTGGACAGTGGACCGAGGTGGACAGTGGACCGAGGTGGATAGTGGACCGAGGTGGACAGTGGACCGAGGTGGACAGTGGACCGAGGTGGACAGTGGACCGAGGTGGACAGTGCCGGACATGCCCGGGCCAGCCGACACTGAAGGAAATATAGTTTCGGATATCCTCGACGAGGAATTTGCTGGTCGATTTTAAGAGCCTTACGTTGGATCTTGCTGACAAGCTTAGACAGGGCCGTCGTCACATAATTGCGGCAAGTGAGTCCAATACATGCATTTACAACAGATGGGTGCAGCAGAAGCTAAAGCCACTTGATTGTTGTGATGTGTGTTGTTGCTTGATCACCGTGCTAAATATTTGCTTCATTTGGCGAGACAACTGAATAGTATATGAAGTGTAACAGATTGTATGCCATCCACACTTGACGAAGTAGACATCGAGGTCGGGAATCGCAGGACGAAGGGTCATCGACTTCTGATGAAGCCAGGTGTCCAATGGGCGCTCATGTGTGTCGCCACGACTTCTATTGAACTTGAATGGTTGTCGAGTCACTGAATCTAACGTGTTATGCAGTCTCCTGACGATGCCATTAGTCGCTGAATCTCACGTGTTATACTATCTCCTTAAAATGTTCTTAGTCACTGAATCTCACGTGTTATACCATCTCCTGAAGATGTTCTTAGTCACTGAAACTCACGTGTATACCATCTCCTGAAGATGTTCTTAGTCACTGAAACTCACGTGTTTACCATCTCCTGAAGATGTTCTTAGTCACTGAAACTCACGTGTTTACCATCTCCTGAAGATGTTCTTAGTCACTGAAACTCAGGTGTATACCATCTCCTGAAGATGTTCTTAGTCACTGAAACTCACGTGCTATATCATCTCCTGAAGATGTTCTTAGTCACTGAAACTCACGTGTATACCATCGAAATGTTCTAGTCACTGAAACTCACTCTCCTGAAGATGTTCTTAGTCACGAAACTCACGTGTTTACCATCTCCTGAAGATGTTCTTAGTCACTGAAACTCACGTGTACCAATTAAAACTCACGTGTTTACCATCTCCTGAAGATGTTCTTAGTCACTGAAACTCACGTGTTTACCATCTCCTGAAGATGTTCTTAGTCACTGAAACTCACGTGTTATACCATCTCCTGAAGATGTTCTTAGTCACTGAAACTCACGTGTATACCATCTCCTGAAGATGTTCTTAGTCACTGAAACTCACGTGTTATACCATCTCCTGAAGATGTTCTTAGTCACTGAAACTCACGTGTTTACCATCTCCTGAAGATGTTCTTAGTCACTGAAACTCACGTGTTATACCATCTCCTGAAGATGTTCTTAGTCACTGAAACTCACGTGTTATACCATCTCCTGAACATGTTCTTAGTCACTGAAACTCACGTGTATACCATTTCCTGAAGATGTTCTTAGTCACTGAAACTCACGTGTATACCATCTCCTGAAGATGTTCTTAGTCACTGAAACTCACGTGTTTACCATCTCCTGAAGATGTTCTTAGTCACTGAAACTCACGTGTTTACCATCTCCTGAAGATGTTCTTAGTCACTGAAACTCACGTGTTTACCATCTCCTGAAGATGTTCTTAGTCACTGAAACTCACGTGTTTACCATCTCCTGAAGATGTTCTTAGTCACTGAAACTCACGTGTATACCATCTCCTGAAGATGTTCTTAGTCACTGAAACTCACCTGTTTACCATCTCCTGAAGATGTTCTTAGTCACTGGACCAGGCTCTGCACGTCCAGTGGCACCTAAGGCGAAACTAGGAGGTTTTGCCCTAGGAGTAGGGCAAAACCGACAATTTGTGTTCACACGATAGCCATAGATTTTCACTTCTCGGACGTCCAGATACACTTCTTGTTTTTGTGGATGGTATGTGTCAGCAGTACGGTTACCGTCGCCATCATCGATTGCACGGCTGAACTTTATTGTATTGCGCGTTATGGCGAACAAAAATACAATGACCAATATATTTGGTCTTGGATATTACCATGACGCATGGCAACCAAACAACTGAACTAAATATGAAGGAAGTTTTGTTGCATTATGCGGGATGTTTCCATATGCAATGCTTCACAAATGTAATGGGGAAATATTTGGAGTTATCAAAACGAGAATGAGAAACTTAGACGACACAAACGCTCAAGCATATTAATTGTCCCTTGCAACATTAGCTTCGCATAAAGCTGAAAGACAACCAAAAAGATACAAAAGTATGATCTGAAACGTCTTCATTAACATCAGAAATCAAATGGAAGAGCACAGGTGGACAACAAACCATTCCACATTCCTTTGATCATTTCAGAAAGCACCAGGTACCCGAATAGCATGTTGGCTAGAGGGCCAATTTCTGTTGTCCCTCAGTGGTGGGATCGCATGCCATAGCGTCCATGGCCAGCATTGAATGTATTAGCCAAATCCTCACTTTCACCAATATCTGTGCAGGGGTTTCCTTCCGGTACAAACAAATGTACTTAAAACGATCTCTTGGAAGCACTGATGTGTGAATGTACCAGATTGCGTAACATTGCGGCTGAACATCACAACTGAATATCATCACCGAATTTCACACCTGAATATTACCGCTGAATATCACACCTGAATATTACCGCTGAATATCACAACAAAATATCACCGCCTAATATTACAGCTGAATATCACCACTGAATGCCCCGGTCGAATATTGCAGCTCGATATCACCACCAAATATCCCAGCGGAACATCATCGCCAGATATCACAGCTGAATCTCACCGTCGAGCATCACAGCGTGAGAACACAGTCGAATATCACAGCGGGTTATCACCGCCGAATATTGCCGACGAATATCGCCGCCGAATATTGCCGACGAATATCGCCGCCGAATATCGCCGCCGAAAATCGCCGGCCGAATATCGCCGGCCGAATATCGCCGCCGAATATCGCCGCCGAATATCGCCGCTGGCGCGGAGCCCGCCGGCCGTCGGTGACGTCATATCATCCGCGTCGTCGGCGATTTTCTCGACGCGCAGACACGTTGCAGAGAAAGTGTTGGCGACAGGAAACAGCCGCGCCCGCCGCGTCGTCGTCTCGCCCGCCCACCTCACCGCACATAAACACGTGTGCACGTGCAGATCGGTCGTGCACGGAGCCGGTGCACGGGGGCGGTGCACACCGGGGCAAAGCCAGCGGCAAGGCGGTGTCGAAAGCCAGGAGCCAATCCAAGTGTTCGAAGTGAAGTCGAAACGGAAAACGTTCGCAGACGCGTGCTGTCGGGCATCTTGGCAACGGCGACGTTTTGTAATGTCGCTCATTACTTAAGGAGGAGTAGCGTATGTTTTAGAGGAGCTAAAACATAGCTCCTCGTGGCTCGAAGCTTATCGTAGTTATACGGGGATCCGGGGAATTAAATAAAAATTAAATTAAATACAAATCATATATACCAGGGCGCAGAGGAACTCCGTAGGTTTCCACGTCAAACCCAGCAGACTTCGGAGTCCCCACTGGAGTACATAAGTGAGGATTTATCCCAGGAAGGAGTACGGTCCACTCCTGAGTGGATACAGCGACAGTCTTCCACCGCACCTCGTGCGTGTCCCAGATAACGGCGTACCGAACCACACAGTGGACCATTGGGCGTGCCAATGGAGGGACGCTCCGGCCGTGCGAGTTCTAAATCGGTGTCCGTGTGGGTAGGTTGGTCGGCGGAATTTGCACCACCAATACGGCTCTCCCGCGGTGACCGAGTTCACTCCGGCTCGTGGCGAGAGCGTAGGCGATGAGTGACGTCTCATGTCAAGCAACGGCAATCGAATATGATAATCAAACTGGGCTGTTTCCGGATCGATGGAAAAAAACACGTTTTCCCCCTACCTAAGCTTCAGTGACTACGTTAGATTTCAAGAAATAAATGCTTCAGTGACTACGTCTATAATGTCAGAAATCGTGGAAAAAACATGACGCGTGACATGTGTCACGCGATACCTGCCTGTACACAGTGCTCACGTGCTTGTCACGCGATACCTGTGCCTGTACACAGTGCTTGTCACGCGATACTTGTGCCTGTATACAGTGCTTGTCACGCGATACCTGTGCCTGTATACAGTGCTTGTCACGCGATACTTGTGCCTGTATACAGTGCTTGTCACGCGATACTGTATTTGCCTGTATACAGTGCTCGTCACGCGATACTTGTGCCTGTATACAGTGCTTGTCACGCGATACCTGTGCCTGTATACAGTACTTGTCACGCGATACCTGTGCCTGTATACAGTGCTTGTCACGCGATACTTGTGCCTGTATACAGTACTTGTCACGCGATACCTGTGCCTGTACACAGTGCTTGTCACGCGATACCTGTGCCTGTATACAGTGCTTGTCACGCGATACCTGTGCCTGTATACAGTGCCTGTCACGTGATACTTGTGCCTGTATACAGTGCTCGTCACGCGATACGTGTGCCTGTATACAGTGCTTGTCACGCGATACCTGTGCCTGTATACAGTGCTTGTCACGCGATACCTGTGCCTGTATACAGTGCTTGTCACGCGATACCTGTGCCTGTATACAGTGCTTGTCACGCGATACCTGTACCTGTATACAGTGCTCGTCACGCGATACCTGTGCCTGTATACAGTACTTGTCACGCGATACCTGTGCCTGTATACAGTGCTCGTCACGCGATACCTGTATGTGCCTGTATACAGTGCTTGTCACGCGATACCTGTGCCTGTATACAGTACTTGTCACGCGATACCTGTGCCTGTATACAGTGCTCGTCACGCGATACCTGTGCCTGTATACAGTGCTTGTCACGCGATACCTGTGCCTGTATACAGTGCTCGTCACGCGATACCTGTGCCTGTATACAGTACTTGTCACGCGATACCTGTGCCTGTATACAGTGCTTGTCACGCGATACCTGTGCCTGTATACAGTGCTTGTCACGCGATACTTGTGCCTGTATACAGTGCTCGTCACGCGATACTTGTGCCTGTATACAGTGCTCGTCACGCGATACTTGTGCCTGTATACAGTGCTCACCACGCGATACCTGTGCCTGTATACAGTACTTGTCACGCGATACCTGTACCTGTATACAGTACTTGTCACGCGATACCTGTGCCTGTATACAGTACTTGTCACGCGATACCTGTACCTGTATACAGTACTTGTCACACGATACTTGAAACTGCATACAGTGTTTGTTACGCGATACTTGACATTGCACCCTGTTCGCCTGAATTCACTAATGCCTCTATTTCTTCGACGACAAGCAGTCCCAAACAGAAAAGGGAGTCTTCCCGCTCAGCAAAACAAATGTAGAGAGTCAACAAATGGAGATATCGGTGGTGGTGGAGTTCGCCAACTCCCGAATACTTCCGCTGTAGCAGACGCATTGTACAGAGCATTAATCGATAGGATTGCACAGCAACTGAACGGCACCGCTATCAAGCCTGGGAAGCGCAGCTGTCGTTGCCACGGCTATCGTCGTTTGGGGGGAGTATCGGGAACCGCCGCTGTGGCGGCAACTCGGATTTTGGAAGGAATGCGAGTTGGCAGCTCTAGGCACCGTCTAAAATAGCCGCCAGTTACACAGGAAACACACGCCGAACCGACCGTGCCGTCGCTGCGTTCAGCCATGACATGGTGGCAAATAGTCGAAATGTTGGGACCGGAGTGCCCGTCTAATCGGTCTCCCATGTGGCCAGGTTGCAGTCAGGTAAAAATTCACTCTAGCTCGGTCTAATGACCGACTTTGCAATACACGTTGTGCCATATCAAGTAGCACCACTGACTTTCGTCTCTTAAGTTAGGTTCGTATGGGCAATTCACCTCGCCTTCGAATCCTCGTTCGCTCTCAGAACACGTTTGTAAAATTAGTTGATGATCAATACTTTCAGCTGACTTAACAGGCGATGGTAGCAACAACATGATAGTTAGAAAACAATGCTTAAATATCGTCTAATGCTCATAAATTACCGCGCGTGATCAAACGAAACTTTAAAACTAACATTGCCAAGCTTTCATTAATTAACTCTGAAATAATGTGTAACAGGTTTGGCCATGCGACAAATCATCAATGTAATAAATTATTTATTTAATGGATATTATGTCTTAATATGTTATTCTGTCTTTTATTATAAGTCTTATAGTATTTTGGCATATTGTAATAGTATTCTATTATATTGGATCAATAAGCTTTAATTGTTTATTTGGTTTAATCGTTTTGTTAGTCGGTGTTTAATCGGTGCAGTCGTTGCACTCCAATGAAAGGGCATCGTGTCCTTGAATCTGAATTGCACTCTAAAACATTTACCGTTTTGGCCACCCATCTTGTTCAGTAGAACGTACCGGAATAGTGAGTACGCCGGGTCCCATTGCTACCCCCCCCCCCCCCTATAAAGGTGAAAGTGCAGGCCCCTTCCTTTCCTCGCTGCACACCTATGCATTTAGTATAATGAATAAATGCGTACTTACCTTGAACCTTCGGAGTCTTACAGCCTACAGGCGGTGAGGATCCAAAGTATTCGGGTTAATCCCCAGAGGGTCTACTACTTCACTTATAAGGCAATGGGGAGCAATACAATACTACGGTGGATGTGTCTTAACTCCTAACTCCGTGTAGACTTTATGTACATGCAGACTTGTGGACCTATATACGTGTAGACATTGTATAATTATAGACTCGTAGACTTGTAAACTTGCATACCTGTAGATTCTGAACGTGTGGACTTGTGCACATGTGGACTAGTGAACTTGTGGACTTGTGGACTTGTGCACTTGTAGACTTGTAGACATGTACACTTGTACACTTCCAGACCTGTGTACCTGTATACTTGTAGACTTGTATACTTGTAGACTTGCAGACTTGTGGACTTGTGGATTTGTGAATTTGTGGACTTGTAGACAGCTTGCAGATTTGCAGACTTGTAGACTTGTAGACATGCAGGCTTGTACACTTGCAGGCTTACGATAGACTTGTAAACTTGTATGCTTGCAGACTTGTAGGCTTGTAGACTTGCGGACTTACACCAGACTTGTAGACTTGTAGACTTGTAGACATGTAGACATGTAGACTTGTAGGCTTGTAGGCTTGTGGACTTACAACAGACTTGTGGACTTCTAGACTTGTAGACTTGTAGACATGTAGACATGTAGACACACAAACTTGTATAGTTGTAGAGTTGTAGATTGTAGACATGTAGACATGTAGACTTGCAGACTTGTGTACTTGCAGACCTGTACACTTGCAGACATGTAGACTTGTAGACTTGCAGACCTGTAGACTTGTAGACTTGCAGACTTGCAGACCTGTAGACTTTGCAGACATGTAGACATGTAGACATGTAGACATGTAGACATGTAGACATGCAGACTTGCAGTGACGTCGCAGCCGGCAGACGACGTGACATTCGCCATGCTATCTTATCGCCACCGGCGCACGACGGGGGCGGGGGCGGGGGCGGGGGCGGGCGCTGCTCGGCTGCCACCTGTCGCCACGGCATATATTGGGAGCGGCCGTATCTGTGGCGAGGAAATGGCACACGCTGCGCCGGCCGTCGGTGGGGATCGTCCCGCCGGGGAGGGACTGATCCCCCCAGTGTCGATGAGTTTCGTGATTATCAGCACTGGTTGTCGAATTGTCAGCAGTTGTCTTCAATTCGCAATGTTCAAGCGTTTTCGAATCGTGGGAGAGTGATAAAATGAATCCATAAACTCAACTGTTTATACATCTGTGAACATCTGTAAAAGTCGTAATGAAGATGAGAAAGGGCTGTTCGACGACATTCACCTTGCGAACAATCATTTTTTCAAGCCATAAAGTATTATGTTAAGAATACAACCCATAATCACAGCCACATATATATATATGATATATATATATATATATATATATAAATATATATATGTGTGTATATATATATATATATATATATATATATATATATATATATATATATATATATATATATATATATATTTATTTATTTATTTATTTATATATATATATATATATATATATATATATATATATATATATATGTGCACATATGTATATATATATGTATTTGTATATATGTATATATATAGATATGCATGGTTTCCAAATTTACACTGCGAAGTCAACTAGAAACGATTTTCCGTTCCAATATCCTGTGTTTCTGGCTTCGGTAGTTGCTGAGAACTTATGGAGGGAATGGGAAAGAGAATATCAAAGTGACACGTCGTTTGAGGATTTTGAGGTTAGGTCATCTACGGTCACCGAGTTAGTCAAGACCTGATACTTCAGCGACATTATTTGTTGTTCGCTTTATATGGTGACGATAAGAATCCACACAGTGAAAATCATCATTGCTGCCAGCGTTCGTGCACGTCGGAAGAGCTCAAATGTGTCGGCAAACATTTTGAAACAAAGGTCCATGTCGCCTACATTTTCCGATTCCAAATAGTTTTTTTTTTTCTTTTATTTTTTAGTTCTTCCCCAGAATGAACTGATCAGTGCCACAAGCATAACGTCGGTCGTGGCCACTTACGCGCTCCTAGTGACATCACCTTTGAGGGGAGAACATTTCTGGGGTGCTTTCTGGCTTTACGAGTCACGTACGGCTCTGTTCTGGTGACTCGTCTTTCGTGTTCGTGCGACGCTTCGGTTCAGGTCAATAGCAGCAATGGCCCAATAAGTAGCGCTTCTAGGCCATTTGGGGGTGCTGGCCCAGGGAACAACGCGAATAGATGTCATTGTTATACTTTCCTCCCATGATGAATCAATTAACTCGCATACTTTTTTTGCACATAGAAAAACGTCCTTATAGGTCTGTCGTTCAAAACCAAACAAGAAGCTGAAGCTTCTGAGCCGGTTAGCAGCTCCATCTCCTAACCCGGGTAGAATCTGGGCTTAAGCGACGTATGCATCAGCTCAAAACGGAGAAACAGAAATTTCGGCTTTGCGCTTCATTGTTTCTGCTCTTTCACTGCAGCCATGCTAGGTGCTCAGCCACTCAATTCTTGGCAAGATCAGAAATCCTGCACTCATATCTTCTAGGGATGTAGCTTTGCATGCTCTTAGTAGAGTACTTTCCCTCCCCAATGCCTGCTTTGCCCCTCCCCCTATCAATAATTTCATATTTTGACATGGATCCCTATGTGGTATGCCCCGCCCTCCAAAAAAATACATTTGCGCCCGCTCATTGTCTTCGTGAATTGTGCCCTTTCAATAATGTGTCATAGACCTACACATAGTATGTCTTCCGCTCATCGAATGCACCTTCATGCTTCAGGTGAAGCGCGAAGAAGTCGTTGTGCAGCCACACATGTTTTCCGGTCTAGATGGCACATTCACAGAGTGAATGTCAGGAGTCTGCCCCCGAGATGGGCGTGGGTGCAGGACGCACCGATGTAGTTGATCCTCGCTGAAAGTCCTGGGGGAAGCTGGTCCGTACACCCTCCCCTGCCCCCCTCAACCCCCACCCGCCTGTAGTCTACAGGCCCTGCCACAGACACCAGCTCGTCACCAAACTAACCAGGGCGTGACAAATTAGCCACGTCATAACCAAATTTGCAACATCATGACAAATTAGCCACGTCATGGCCAAGGTAGCCATATTTTAACCAACTTAGCCACGTCATAAACAACTTAGCCACATCATAATCAAATTTGCCACGTCATGACACGATTATCCACGTCGTGACCAAGATAACCATATTATTGCCAAATTAGCCACGTCATGACCAAATAAGCCACGTTATGACCAAATTAGTCATGTCGTGACCAAATTAGCCACGTCATGACCAAATTAGCCACGAAGTGACCGAAGTGGCCAGGTCATGACCGAATTGACAACGTCATGATCAAACTATTCACGTCATGAACAAGATAGCCATATTATGACCAAATTGGCCACGTCGTGACCAAGAAAGCCATATTATTACAAAATTAGCCACGTCATGACCAAATAAGCCACGTTATGACCAAATTAGCCACGTCATGACCAAATTAGCCACACCATAACCCATTTAGCCACGTCATGATCAAATTATCCATGCCATGACCAAATTATCCACGGCATGACCAAATAAGCCACGTCATGGCCGGACGAGTAGGGTCCCACCACCAATACTTGGTGACGGTTTCAGGCGCAAGGTGTGATAATCTGCCGTGCACGACGTGCACGACTGTGCACTGTTGAAATCGCAACCCTGCACAGTGATGGCACAGCCAGACAGACGCCGAACCAAACTGAAAGCGCACTCAGGGCACACGCTCGTGATACTTGTTGTTTGCTTATTAGGTGGTTCAAGACGTAGCGCATGCACATTGGCTGCTAATGGCGCCGCCCACACTGTTTCGCCGGCGGGCCGCGGGGTTTGGAAATGTCCCGAGTGGTGCGAGTGTTGAACCCGGGACCTTTGGTGCCCAGAGCTGAACACCTGAACCGCTCGGCTATCCCCGACCCACACTCGTGATGGTGTAGCACGCTCAATCCGCACAGAGAAGACGCTTTGGGACAGGCTTCCTCCAGTAAAGCCTGTACTCGTCGAAAATACAATTGTCCTTGATTCCCCCGCCCGTGGTTCACTTGCATCATCATTCTGGCTATCGTATGACGTGGCATCAATTCTGATGTCATCACTGCATCCCGATATTTTGTACCTCCTGCAGGCGCTCGTTATTCCAAGGAATCGACTAATCTGCTGCCAAATGATGTTCATAGTAAGCCGCCAACTGCCGCATGTAGCCCTAGTTCTGGTGAGAGGGGTGATGGGAAGTTGTTGGATTTTGTCGACCTGCCACCGTATCAGTGGTATCTGCTGTTGGGGGGGGGGCAAGTATTCCCCACCGTCTAACCTGCTGTCTCGTGCAGTTGGACGGACGCGGGTGTTGTACCGAAATCCTTCGACTGTAAAACACGCACACACTTCTTTTGTCTTGTCTTGCCATTGGCCTTCCAGGTGAACTGAAATAGCTCTGAATTAGGCCAATAGGCCATAGGTCTTCGGCTGTGGACTGTCCTACGTGCTTTCTTTTTATGTCTGACCGACAAATAGGTCAATTATAGTGGTCACATGTGATATAGCTAGATAGCGTAGCTCCTTGTCAATACGATGGTGCGGTGGAAGCTGAAGTTGAAGACCGTGGTGACTTGTAGGAGGAGCGGGCGCCAACACTGCTTCACTCATCTAAAGGCAACTCATTGTTGCGGCTTTCAAACTAAGAACGACATAGCTGTGAAGCAAACACAGCTACTTATTGCATGACGTCATATCGACGATGATGTCATGACTCTACGACTGTGGACGACTGGGGATGGCTGACTGTGGACGACTGTGGATGGCGTCTCCGTCTCCGCCTCCGTCTCCGTCTCCGTCTCAGTCTCCGTCTCAGTCTCAGTCTCAGTCTCAGTCTCAGTCTCCGTCTCCGTCTCCGTCTCCGTCTCCGTCTCCGTCTCCGTCTCCGTCTCCGTCTCCGTCTCCGTCTCCGTCTCCGTCTCCGTCTCCGTCTCCGTCTCCGTCTCCGTCTCCGTCTCCGTCTCCGTCTCCGTCTCCGTCTCCGTCCTCGTCTCCGTTTCCGTCTCCGTCTCCGTCTCCGTCTCCGTCTCCGTCTCCGTCTCAGTCTCAGTCTCAGTCTCATTCTCAGTCTCAGTCTCGGTCTCCGCTACCGTCTCCGTCTCCGTCTCCGTCTCCGTCTCCGTCTCCGTCTCCGTCTCCGTCTCCGTCTCCGTCTCCGTCTCCGTCTCCGTCTCCGTCTCCGTCTCCGTCTCCGTCTCCGTCTCCGTCTCCGTCTCCGTCTCCGTCTCCGTCTCCGTCTCCGTCTCCGTCTCCGTCTCCGTCCCCGTCTCCGTCTCCGTCTCCGTCTCCGTCTCCGTCTCCGTCTCCGTCTCCGTCTCCGTCTCCGTCTCCGTCTCCGTCTCCGTCTCCGTCTTCGTCTCCGTCTCCGTCTCCGTCTCCGTCGGCATGCGTCGTGCCGGCCAGGAGGAAGTCCAGCCCAGCCAACACAGCCGGCCCAGTTTCTGCTGCGGTAGCCGCCCCAACAATTAGAGCAAGTGCCCCGCCCTCCCGCTTTCGGCATATTTCGAAGACAAAAGATGCTGTTTTGAAGGCCGCGCGCGCACCAGGAACGCCACTCTCGCAGATAGAAATCGTCACCTTTTTGCGAAGTCTTGTACGGACGCCACCTTGTCCTCGGCTTGTCGTGTATGTGTTCTCGCTGGAACAGTGGGCTTAGGGCCGCTATAGCCGCCGGACAATGCCGCTGGAAAGACGGACTCGGGCCGCTTTTCCCGCCGAGCTATCTCGCCAGGACGCCGGGCGTTAGGCCGATATGGCCGCACCTGCTGATGGTAAATCACTAGATTTGGCAGCGCAGGTGGGCGGCTGTCTGAAGAGGCTATCCGACGTGAAGCTGTTTGTGCACATCGGGGCCAATCAAGGGATAGCAGATGCAGTTATCCGCCCGGCACGCAGATGGTCGCGAGCGTCAGCGTCTGGTGGTGCAAACGAGGAAAACGGCTGACGCAGAAAGCTTGATCAGGAAGGGACGCTCTCCCAGCAGACGTTCCTCCGCGGGTGCCATTGACAATGAAAACAACTCGGACGGATGAAATCGGCGTTTCCGAAAGGGGGTCAATTGATCTCAGAAGGCCATTTACCGTGGGGAGGCACCCTGAAGCCTTCTGGATGGGTGAGTACCTTTGGCTGGCCGTTTTCGCGGGAGATTGGAAAGTGTGGACGGAGAGAGGAGTTTGGGAACGACGGAACGAGCGAGGAGTTTGGGAACGGTGGAGCAAACGAGGAGCTTGGGAACAATGGAGCGAGCGAAGAGTTTGGGAACGATGGAACGAGCGAAGAATTTTGGAACAATGGAGTTCGGGAATTGGGTCAGCCGGGTGTGACGTAGTTTTCCGCTTCGGGAAGGGGTTCACCCACTAACTGACGGGAAATTGGCCCTCAGTTTCCTCCGATTCTGCATCTGTCAGTGGTACCAACAGACTTGCAGAACTGGAAAATATTTTCCACGTGGTGGGACGCAAAGTTGCTGAATGTCCAGAACGCGGTCCATCTTGCAGTAATGCTGAACTATTGTTGAGCTGCTAAAGCTTCATACACAGTGTAAATTAACGATGGGAATTTGATATTTCTTCATCGATTGGTTCGTAAGCAACAGGTTCAATGTAGCGCATCCGATGGCAGAAGAGTTGGTCTTCCCCCTCTGGGTGCTCAAACAGAGAGGGAAAATGCACAGACCAAGTATGCCACTTCCAGAAAACCGAATTTTTCTTCCGCAAGCATATGCACAATATTAGGCATTCGCAGCAACAACAGCAAATACAAGCAACGCAAAATTATGCACGCAAATATCAACACACGGACACCATGGCCATTATATGTTCCTTTGTAAAATTAGAAGTGCCTATGCGTTGTGTGAAGATTATTTCAGGCCAAGCAGGGTCTGTGTGGAATTGGTAACGTGCCAGCTATGACCTCAGTCCAGACATTTGCAGCAGGACTGTTGCTGATGAGCGGATGTACAGGTCCCCCCACGCCCCACCCCCCACCCCCAACCCCGACTTCGCCAGATCATCAGATGCCTGTGGATATTTGCAATCCCCCTTCACGCCTAACCTCGCTGAAAGCCGAGCTGACTGCCGTCTTAGTTGTCGATCCCGTGACTTGCGAACGTTCTGAAAGGAAATCGCGCAGACGTTAGTAACTCAGCATCAACTTCAGTCAAATTGCGCGGGAGCTTTCAGTCGAGGAGGCCTTCGCCTGGCGAAAACTGAAGGAGTGACTGAAGTTGAGCTTTTTCAACACATTTTGTCTGAATTTTTCGTGGGGTGGCTTTGTGAGCCAGGGGTCCCAAGCAGAGCTTGTTGCTTGCACCCTTGCCTCACCATCCGATCCGTGTATCCCAGTTCAGCGGCAGAATTTTGACCGAGAGTGTAACGTGCCGTCAATGCACCGACACGGCCGCCCGGTAGCTGGTCCCCGGCCTTTTTGGGCCAGCTGCCAACAGACCCTGACCCTAACATGCGAGCGCACGAAGCGACTCGAACCTTATCGTGCCAGGATAGGGAAGACCAGCAGATCCGGCCTATTACCAACTGGGATATTGGGGCGAGCACTGAGCTGCCGGGGCGGTATCGAAGCTTCGCACAAACCTTAGCATGATTTAAGATGAGTTTGACTTAACCTGATGACTTTACATGAATATTTTACTGGCGTGCTACCTTTGCCGCTCCTGCATGGAGGATATGAAAATATGTCACAAGGAATACAATGCGTCAGCCCATCCTTGCTCTTGCACTCCCAATACCAATATGCAGCGGGTAACCATTCCCGCTAATTTGCATCACGAATGTCAGCGCTGTCTTCCGGAATATACATTGGCCGCCGACAGCCCTTCTCTCTCTCTCTCTCTCTCTCTCTCTCTCTCTCTCTCTCTCTCTCTCTCTCTCTCTCTCTCTCTCTCTCTCTCTCTCTCTCTCTCTCTCTCTCTCTCTCTCTCTCTCTCTCTCTCTCTCTCTCTCTCTCTCTCTCTCTCTCTCTCTCTCTCTCTCTCTCTCTCTCTCTCTCTCTCTCTCTCTCTCTCTCTCTCTCTCTCTCTCTCTCTCTCTCTCTCTCTCTCTCTCTCTCTCTCTCTCTCTCTCTCTATATATATATATATATATATATATATATATATATATATATATATATATATATATATATATATATATATATATATATATATATATATATATATATATATATATATATATATATATATATATATATATATATATATATATATATATATATATATATATATATATATATATATATATATATATATATATATATATATATATATATATATATATTCTCTCTCTCTCTCTCTCTCTCTCTCTCTCTCTCTCTCTCTCTCTCTCTCTCTCTCTCTCTCTCTCTCTCTCTCTCTCTCTCTCTCTCTCTCTCTCTCTCTCTCTCTCTCTCTCTCTCTCTCTCTCTCTCTCTCTCTCTCTCTCTCTCTCTCTCTCTCTCTCTCTCTCTCTCTCTCTCTCTCTCTCTCTCTCTCTCTCTCTCTCTCTCTCTCTCTCTCTCTCTCTCTCTCTCTCTCTCTCTCTCTCTCTCTCTCTCTCTCTCTCTCTCTCTCTCTCTCTCTCTCTCTCTCTCTCTCTCTCTCTCTCTCTCTCTCTCTCTCTCTCTCTCTCTCTCTCTCTCTCTCTCTCTCTCTCTCTCTCTCTCTCTCTCTCTCTCTCTCTCTCTCTCTCTCTCTCTCTCTCTCTCTCTCTCTCTCTCTCTCTCTCTCTCTCTCTCTCTCTCTCTCTCTCTCTCTCTCTCTCTCTCTCTCTCTCTCTCTCTCTCTCTCTCTCTCTCTCTCTCTCTCTCTCTCTCTCTCTCTCTCTCTCTCTCTCTCTCTCATCACTCACCCATCTCCTCGCTCACCGTCCTCTCCGGTGGAAAATGACCCCGGCAATGACCCTCCGGCGTTCACTGTAGCGGCTGGATGTTGATCTTGGCTGTCTAACACTGCACGACTGATGTTAGGCTGGAAGCCAAACCGAACCAGCAAGGCTGATGCACGTCATACATGCTGGTGACTAGACAGCCGTGTGATATATCGTACAGCCGTCCGTCGGTCAGATTACACTCAGCTATCGATGCGTTGTCGATGAAGATGGAAGGTTATTGCCAAAGTTTTTGTATCGTGTTGAAAATAAACATTGAGTCCGATTAAAGGGGCGAAAGATAGCATATCGATCTAAAAGGAGCGCAAATGTTTCCGCTCACCGCCTTCAGCAGGATGATAGGTGCATTGTCACCCTGATGAAGCCGGTCTGTCAGGCTCGTTTCCGGTGAATACTGCATCCGGTCCCACAACACTTAAAATCTAACCGGTCGAATGGACTATAAATAAGCTTGTTGCTGCCAAAGAAGAAGGTGGTATATGCTTGTTGCTCCTGGTATTACATAGCATTGGCTTGTGCACGTGGTAGATAAGAATTGTGATGCATTCACCGTCGCAACGTGACATAGAAGTATTCAGTAGGGTTATCCACACCACCCCTGCACCTTCCCCCTTTCAGGCATTTTCGAGCAGTTACAAACATTAGCCTCGGACTGAATTTGTGACTAAACGTGTCATTTCACACGATCAGACGGCAATATTCCATTGGACGTCCTACGCATTTTGTGAACGCGTACTTCGTCGTCATGAGAGCATTCAGTTCCTTTCGGACGTATTTAGATATTTTCCTGTGTAGCATCGCCACCTCCTCAATCTGAAAAGAACCGGCACAAATGTAGGAGTGGTGATTACTGTTTAACCTGCCACCTACCGGAAACCTTAGAACTGACTGTCCAGGACGACTGGCTATGTTTATTATCGGTGTCGCAATGGATATCGGATACTATAGCCTGTTAAAAGCTGTATATAACTATATGTTATATATATATATATATATATATATATATATATATATATATATACATTACCGGGCGAAATGCAAATGCAAGATGTACTTTTGGCTTTCCACGAACGGAGCTTTCTATCGGTATTTTGCATTTTGTCCTGGCTCATGTAGATCGAAAGCTAGATGAGGGCTTACAAGAGCCCCCCGCAACACACGATTCTGCGAAAGTAGATGGACGTGCCGGCGGACCGCAGGGTTGAATGATTCCCAATTTATTGCAGATAAATATTCAGAAAAAAATCAAGGGAACATGTTGCATTATACTGTTGAACCGTTTCTTCAGCTGCGCAGTAAAACCCGAGCCAGGACAAAATGTAAAGTGCCGATAGAAAGCTCCGTTCATGGAGAGTCAAAAGTGCATTGTGCATTTGCATTTTGGCCTATAATGAGGTCACCCGAGGTCATTAGGTAAGGATACGAACCTCGCCTTAAATCCTTGTAAATGGCTATAAAAAGACGGAGCTTGTTTTCTTTCAGCATTCAGAACATGGTAGACTATGTTAGGTCTGAATCAGGATTGAAAGCCAATTTTCTTAGCTATCCATGTGAAAGACAGGTGGAAGGAATCTCTTATTGACAGTCCGATCTTACTACGAATATATACCCAATTCATACCGGGACATGCATAGTCGAATACGACTATGCCTGTCCTGGTATGAATTGGGTATGGATACATGTCACCATTCGTTATAACTCTATTTCATTAGAAATAATTGCATCCTTTTTAACCTTTTTCTTCCAGATAAGCCCCACCCGATATTAGTACAAGTAGCTCAGGGAACACCTCAGTTAGGTAGCCAGCTGAGTAACACCAAACAACTGAACGCTCCTGATCGTGCGGTCGACCGGGGCCCAATGCAACGAACTCGGCCTAGCATGGCCCCTTCTCCCGCAAAGCCACGTCTGCATTCATTCAGCTCAAATTTTAGACATTTGTGTTTCGCAACCGTAGCTTAGCCGTTGGGACCCGACCCTTTCAGCCCGCCCACGTTGGCGGATCTGGCGCTGGATCGACAGATCCGGTGGTGGATCAGATGTTTGACCGATGGAACCCGTGGTTGATTGTGGATCGTCCTGTGCATCGGTGGATCCGGTAGTGGTACCGACTCTGGGGCAATCCGGCGGTCGGCCTCTGTGACCTGTGGCACACAGAATGGCACACCTGTGGCATGCGATGCGACGACCATCCTGACATCTAATGGCGAAGTTTTCACTCCATGGGTAACACAGCAGATACTGCTGTGTAGGCATAAACGGTGGCATCAGTAGCTTTCAGGTCTAATACATATGCGAAGACTGAGCTGACATCTAACGGTGACATCTGTACTGCGCAGGTTATCACAACAGATGCGGCGATTAAGCTGACATCTACCGGTGACATCTGTACTCCACAGGTTACCACAACAGATACGGCGATTGAGCTGACATCTACCGGTGACATCTGTACTCCACAGGTTACCACAACAGATGCGGCGAAAGTAGGGCTGACATCTAACAGTGACATCTATACTACACAGGTGAACGGCGGCAGCCCGGCGGAGCGGGCCGGCCTGAAAGCAGGAGACGCTGTGCTGAGCATCGGCGGCAGCAGCGCCATTGAGATGCGGCACAAGGAGGCGCAGGACAACATCGTCCGCTCCGGCAACACCATCAACATGGTGGTGCAAAGGTCAGCACGGGCCACTGGACCAGGCAAAGGGAAGATGCTGCGATGGAGATGTAGAAAAATTAATGGACTGCATGCAGACAAACTTGGTCCCTTCGACATGCAATTTCTAGCCGAGGCTGCATGCGTCATTCAGAGACTGTGTTCATCACTAGGCCGTTGGCAGTTCAGTGATTAAACTGACCGACTGGCATGCCGGAGGTGAGGAGTTCGATTCCCGGTGGTGCCCGCCCTTTCTGCCAGGGTGAGAGGTAGGCGACGCCATATGACCTCCGCTGCTGACTGTGTCATTAAGCCACAACAAACAAACAAACAACCAAAAACACTGATCACTCAGGGTTCATGTGATTTATTTGGCGGCTGTCGAGGTGATTTACGAACGAATCGATCCTTCGCGTCCTACCAGATCACTCCGTTAATCGTCCTGTTTACATAATCAGCTGCAGCCTGCGGAGTTCTGTGCACTGCCCCTGTTTATGTTGTATAAAGTATTGTCACTACCCAGCCAGTCAGGGAAAGATCCAGGAATTTTACATATAATGGTTGAAATGGAGAAGGTGGCATAGAATTCAGTGTCAGTATCCTATGGTTTATTTTTCAAACACCTAGAAGAAACATCTGGAAGGAAGAGATTGTCAATCAACATGCTTAAGTTTCCAAGACATGGAAATGCATATAAGACCTGGTTGACAGAGTCAAGTAGAGCTGATGGAGTTCATTCAACCAGCTCATTCATTTGTTCCACCCACTTTACCTCTGATGAGTATGATACTGGCTACAGATGCAGCTGAAGCTGAAGTCGCAGTGCCAACACCTGCCTCTCCTGGTGTCATTCCACGAATTAGCCTGCCTATCAGATCTGTAATGTATGGAGTGTTGAATCATGCTTGTCTGGTATGTTTGCTGCATTTTGGAGCATCATAGACGTAAAGACATAAAGACATAGAAGATCAGTGCAACTATGAGCCATAAAGGCGCTTCTTGATTGCACTCTGGACACTCAACCAGTTGCCCATCAAATCCGTCGATCAGCCCTCCCTGGAATACTGAAAAGCAAGCCCTCTATTCTTATAATAATTGCCTATGCTGTTTTTAAAGATGTTCAATGTGCTGCTACTGACAATGTTTTTGGCAGCTGGTTCCAGTGTTCTATTACCATGTTGATGAAGAAAGACTGCCTTAACCTTGTCCTGCTGTGGTTAACTTTAATTTTGAATTGATGACCTCTAATTGCATTATTTCTGTTAAATTCAAATATTTCCCTGATATATCCATTCTCCTGACCATGAACAAATTTAAAGACCTCAATAAGATCTCCTCTCAACCTTCTATATCTAAGCGAAAACATATTCACTTTCTTCAATCTTTCCTCATATGCCAGGTTGCTTATATCATTCGCCATATTTGTAGCCCTCTTTTTTATTCTCTCTAAAAGCCAAGAATCTTTTTTATAACTAGGAGACCAAGCTTGGACACAGTATTCCAAATGTGGCCTGACATATGCACGGTAAAGCTTCCTGATGACTTCCTCACTTCTGTATTATACATTCCTATTTATTTCCCAGAGCATTCTCAGTGCCTTCTTCATGGCTCCTTTGGTCTGTCCTGATCCCCCAATTTTGTGTTCAGAATAACATCCAAGTCCTTCTCCTGTTGAGTCACCGATAGTACTTGGCCATCGCCATCAAGTATGGAGCCTTCATATGCTGTCTACCTTGTCTTCATATCTTATCTTTGTATAGCTAAATATAGAGCCAGTTCAACTAGTTTGCTGCCACTTCGATTCACATTATGAATATAACGCGACCATCATCAGCAAACTGGGACTGGAGTGTGACGGCCTTGCCTTCGTTGCCGGCCTCGTCGCCTACAAAATGAGACGTGAATAAAGCGCTTGGCTGTCCGACGTCTGAAGCACCGGAGGCGCTCCTGGCCATTGTGTCCAACTCTTGGTTAGTCACCATCGGTCGCGGCGGGCGCTGCACGCCACAGACTTGGTAGATGGCGATGACAAACCAGTTTAATTCTGATGTCTGCTTCATCATGGACTCAACCTGCACAGGCGACACCCAGCACCGTGAGACGCGGGGTGGGCGTCATTAGTAGCCGGCAACCGAAGCTAGGAGTGTGGCAAGCTGTGTGAGACGGAGGCTGGCTCGAGTTAGGCTGCATGTGCGCATCGGCTGGTTGCGCGAGAACTCTGCTCGGCAGAGCGCAGAGGCGGGCATCTAGGCAGGTCCGCCATCATGTCACCAGGCAGCGATATGATGTCCACCCTCACACTGCCGGCCATGTGTCACCGTCTCTGTTGTGTGTCGTGTCATGTCGCTCGGTTCTGCCCTTTGTATCCGTGTTTGTTGTTGCCACCGTGACCAGGGGCAGACTGGCGGCGCCTCCTGTGCTGCCCGTTCTGGCGGCACTTCGCATTTTTTTTCGTGTCGGCCGATCCTGCCGTTTTGTTGGCGTGTTTTGCTGCTGCCACTGTGGCCACTGACGGGTTGGCGGCGCTCCCTGTGTCGGCCCGTCCTGGCGGCACTTGACTCTGCCGTCGTATCGCCCGGTCCCACTGTCCTGTTGGCGTGTTTTGTTGCTGCTGCTGTGACCGGGGGCAGACAAGCGGCGCTTCCTATGATGGCCCGTCCTCGCGGCACTTGGCACCGCTACCGGCTCTGGTACTGCTATGAAACAGGTGTGGCGTATGCCACTTCATTGTTCATTGTATTTATCATGAGGCATATGAGCATTGATTGGAAAGAACGATATGCAAAGTCTCTGCTCCACGAACTTTGATTGTGATCCTTCATTCGTGCTCTGAACCGAAACCAGCACATAGGCCGACTAGGTCGACTACGCGGACGTATAGGAGCGTTTTGAATCATCCAGATCTAGTTATGAACGATTTGCTAGGGAACGCCGCCAATACATGCCTGACCGCTTTTAGCTCTCCACGTCTGACCGCTTTCCAGTCTATCCGCCGAATGTACCCTCAGAACTAGAGTGAAATTTGATAACTTTTTGGATGGATCAGCCCCCGTCTACGACTGGCGTGAGCCCACCTCCCACCAATCCATATTTTAACGTGTGGCGCTAATGGGGCCTCTCGACTGAAGGCTTTCCTGTTACCTCCAGGCATTGCGTCCCCCAAATCGTTCCACGTTCCACCCATGTTGCTGAGCTGGTACGAACGTTCACAAATGCCCCCATAGAAGGAATGTCTGCCTCTCACGTGCTCCTATGGCCCTGTCGACCTTTAAAAATCAATTGTTCCCTTCCTTGCCTCCTAAGTCAGGGGCGCTGCCGCAGATAGAGGAGGATGAAGAGCGCGTTTCGGTCAATTACTTTTGCCATGCAGCACCCAATGCTAAATTCGACAAGGATTTGGGGACTCGACCCCCACCCGATTCCATCATGGCGACGACCACGCTTTAGACACATCCGTACTGCATCTCCTCGCTGTAAGATGCTAATTATCTGCCATATTTGAGTTGTCCTGCCTCGCTTTGCACACTCTTGCGGGTATAATATGTGTATAAAAGGTATTCGGAGATCCTTTCCGGGACTATGACGCTCTAAGTTTTGCACCTACACCTCTTAAACCCTCATTTTCTCCCCGTAGTACGCATACGCTGCGTATATTCGACAGCGTGTTAGCGGCTGGGCCCATATTAAGTATGTACCCCTGATATAAGGATCTGTGCAGAATGCTGCGCGGTAGGGATGGCGCCACCGGGTATATATCGCCTTGGCTATCACGAAGTTGTATTTACGTCTACTTCTCTACGCAGGAGGAAGTCACCAAAACGACCAAGGGAATAATTTGCCATCATATTTAGATAGAAATCGATGCTACGCCTCCCACTTTGCAAATTGACAGTGAACCTTAGATCTTTACTACGCACTCAAGGCACGGGAACTGTCCCAAAATTCGTGGGTGTCGTAGGTGGTGAGAGCCATTTTGAAGTCATTTTTTTCCACGCAATATCCATGAAATACATGTTAAAAGCGTGCAATGTTGGAAAAAAAATGGAAGGGAGGGACACTGGCTGCAGAAGTACAAAAATAACTCACCTGTCACCTACCGGCAAACTCATCGCATTCAGAGGCAGACACGGACAGGGGTTCCTTCAGCGTCGAGCCACCTTCAGAAGTGTCCACTTCCGCAAGTGTTCGGAGCATCGCCAGGGGTCGATGACCCTGTGCGGAGTCGTGACCTACTTATTGAGGAGTCCCTGCCTCCAAAATAGAGCCCTTTCCGTGCCGGATTCAACACGAGTAGTCGGTCTCGGAGTGAATTTATAATGTCTTTCAGTGGTAGAACAGCATTCATATTCCAAAATAATATGATGTATTTCCAAGAATGATCAAGTGAAAAGTTACTGTTGACAAAATATCGTGTTCAATAAATAATTTGCAAGAGACCTATCGATGCAAAATAGTACATTTTGCAACTCGATTCATTTCGGCAGTTAAAACCTGTTCTCGACGTTGGTACTCATGCTTTCACCGTTACTGTCAACATTTATAGGATTGTCGCGGCTGCGATGGAATTGCGGGTTTGTTTGTATACATCCAGAGCTCATAAACTAACTATTAATCCCCGATTAATAGTTAGCTTGTGATTGCCAGAAAACTAAATTGACTCTGCGTATGCCGGTCGGCTGACCCTGCCCACTGGTGACGTCACACTAGTGCTGGGAAAAAGTGACTGTGCAAGCAGGGATAATTTGCATTGCATTTATGCTGCGAATTTTGTTTTTATGAGCCAATTAAGTCGGGTAATGGGTACGTACGTACGTGTTCCTTTTGATTAATTTCATAAATCGAAATATGCTCTCGATGTTGGTCTTCATTTTTGCGCCGTTGGTGTGAATATTTCAAACGTGTGGCGCCTGAAATGGAATGCGGGTGTGTTTGTTTTCATTCCGAGCTCAACTGAGTTTCTTATCAAGGGTTTATGGAATCGAACGACATTTTGTTCCGGAAGGAATCTCGTATTTTGTTTCGTTGTGTCCCAGTGTGTTTTAATTATTCACTACATTTTTCATACAACAGTATTATATCACCCGATCAATCCTCGAAATATATTATATTATTTTGCAATATATATATTGTTTTACCACTGAAAAGCATTATGAACTCAAATCGTTTGTAAAACAATCGTTAAAATCGCGTCCTTGTTACACTATTGGTGGTTACGAACCATGGCCTTTGTGAAAGGTGATTTAACACGGTTTGTGATCTACGTCACATGGTTTGTTAACGAACTGTGTGAGCACAAAAACGATAGTCGATTGGCCTCTGGCCTCTGCTCAGAACGCCTCTGAGTCAGTTGACCCCCCCCTCTTCGGTCTCGCCACGCCCGCCAGCCGGTCAGACGTTGGCTCGCTTTATTAATAGCGACCGACCCAGTGTGCGCTATTCCTGGCCGGGATGCCGGCCGCCAATGGTGATGCAAATATCGCCCACCCGATGGTGGTGCAAACTGTGGCCCGAGTCTGCGCCGTGCCACCCCCCGACGGCATCTCCAGCTGTGGCACTTAGTGGTGTAACACAATGCGTCACGTGTGATCAGCCTGTCTGGAGATTTTGTTTGTGGTGGATCTTTGGTGATGCAAGATTAGGCATATTTCTGAAAGCGTGATATAGCTTACGCAGTAACGGCTGTTAAGAAATCTCCAATTAGGTTTCTCGGCCGAAGAAAAATAACACTGGATTGTTGGTCTGGAGGCTGTTTTGATAATTGTCATCCCCTTGATAAGTCTTGGTGCATGTCATGTATCTCAGAGGAACTTGAGCAGGAGCGGGTTCGGTGAACTGGCCCGGGCATGTTTCGCCCAGGTCGCCCAGGTCGCCCAGGTCAGCCAGGTCAGCCAGGTTGACCCTCTGGCGGGCCTGCCTGTCGGCCCAGCTGAAACTACTGGAGTTGAAGCTAGGGATGGGATTGGATTTTGGGCTTGAACTGGGGCTGGGGCTGGGGTTGGGGCTGGGGCTGGGGCTAGGGCTGGGGTTGGGGCTAGGGCTGCAGCTGGAGCCGGGGCAGAAGCAGGGGCTGAAGCTGTGGCTGCGGCAACATTGCAACACTGCAACAGCGTGCAGTGGCAGCAACATTAACATTGCAGCAACGGTTTTCAGTGATCATATTTCAGCTCCCGATCACATGTGACGTCATAGGTCGCTGATGACGCCACAATTTCCTTCATTATGCTATATGCTGGATTGCAATACTATATACTGGACATTTCATCCGAACTTTGAGGGCCATAGCCCAGGAAACATGTAATATTAGAGGTATACAGCAGTCATAACAGTTGCCCATTAGGAATCTCCAGGATGCGCCCCGGCATCCCGCTTCCAGGAAGGATTACCTCATCCTCAATGCCAGTGCCAAGTAATTCCCGTGCCACCACTATCGAACGGTACCCCTTCCACTTAGTGGTGCTCTTTCAGTGAAAGTTGTAGTCAGACAAGTTCCAGTGGCCGGCTATCCTTACAGTGAGCAGCAATCTCTCCAACAAGAGAAACACTGTACGGTAAGCGATAATCCCTCCAATGAGCAGTAATCCCCCAGTGAGCGCCCCCCCCCCTCCAGTTAGAACCAAGCCATCCAATGAGCGGTAATCCCTTCAATGAGCGACAATCCCTCCAGTGAGAAACGCCCTGACCAGTGAGCGACAATTCCTTCAGTGAGAGCACGCTATCCAGTGAGCGGAATCCCTCCGATGAGCGGCAATCCCTCTAATGAGCGACAATCCCTCCAGTGAGCGACCATCCCTCCAATGAACGACAATCCCTTAAGTGAGCGGCAATCCCTCCAGTAAGAGGCACCCTGTTCAGTGCGGAGCATCCCACGAATGGAAAGGCCTCCCGTCAAATGAAAGATACTTTGTCTAGTGCGGCATGCCACTGGAAATCATTGGATGCCACTGGATACCACCGGATACCATTAGGTGCCACTATGTATTACTGGATACCACTACTTACCACTGGGTACCATTGGAAACCGATAGACTGGACACCAATGTGTGGCACTGGATAAAAATGTATGGCACTGGGTACCACCAGATACCACAGAACACCACTGGATACCACTGAATACCACTATGTGGCTCTAGATACCACTTGATACCACTGGAAGGGCACCGCCACCAAACGATGGAGGTGCCCCTCCAGGCGGTGCCCTGCCATTTCTAACGAGGTACATCTATGGGTAAATATAATATAATGAGGGCCACACACTCGATGTGGGGAATTTCGTTCATTTCAATCAACAAAACAACACGAAAGGGCATTTCCATCACCTGAAGGGAACCATGTTCAAGCCTGGGGCGGGGGATGTATGTGGATTTTCCGTTTCCACCCCGTGGCATTTGCTTTGCCATACCTGCAGAACGTCTTGCGAAGGGTGCTGAAGCACATGTACGTCATACGTCACAGGTCACAGGTCGAGATAGGCGAACTTCGGTGGATGCAAGATATCACTGTGTATGGTCCGTTGGAAACGCTACGGCCTCGCCTTTTCATATGTTATTACCTCTTCACTTGGCTTTCCACCAAAACGCAAGGTATGCCTTCCAAGTTCAGGCCATCTCAGATCACGAAGGCTGATTTCTGAAAGTATTTGTGGGGCACAATAAATTAAGGTAATGGGGGAATGTTTTGGTGGAGGCCATACTCCCTAGGGTTCCATGTGAAAAGTTGGAATTACTAGTTGGCGAAGCCAACATTGAGAGGTACTTTCCCTTGAGAGCTATATAATACAGCATAAGTGGCTCAGTTCAATACTCTACGTCAGGAAATATTAGCTTTCACGTGACGTTCAGATAAAGCGCGCGCACTAAGCACCGTGGAGTGCCAGTAGATGATCCTGCATTCGAATTGTCATGCATGCATGTATCACTGATAGTGAGGAAACCAGCATCACAAGAGCCATAGTGGCCCACGTTGACCTAGGTCAAACGCTAGTAACTTATGGCCTTCAATTATGTGCAGCACATGCTATGGTAAGACATCTGAACATGCACACAGAAAGGTCAGTTAGATTGAATGCCTTGGTAAATTTCATGACGACTTGGAGAGAACTTGTGCATACGCATAGTTTATTGTAACCATGACCTTAAATGAACAAATATCGATAGGAAATATCGTGCAGAATCATTTCGCAAATGCGACGGTGTTTCGGTAGGCTTTCAAGCCCATTCGGTCCGGGGGCAACAGGTGCTGAAAATTACCGACGGTGGTGATAAATGTTGGGTCATGATTGTCCTAGCGTTCAGTTGGTTCGATCAAACACTATAAGTCCATGTATTAAAACTCCGACGGAGTCACCGGGACGTGTGAAAAAGCATACCACAGTGATTATGGCTGGGCAAAGTTTAGTGTTAAGCTGCTAAGCAAATTCGTGTGATGGCATAATCAACATAAACAATATAAAATATGACACCAGAGTTGACCTCAAATTTGCAAATGACTTTAGTAAATATGGTGCAAAACACCGGCCCTAGGTATTCCAGCAAGCTGTAAGGGACAAATTCACCTACCCCGACCAACTTGTTGATTTTCGTACATATATTATCACCGTCGACCCTCTTAGCGAAAATGTCTTCAAATATTTCGTGGCTGAGCTGTTTGGAATATTTTATGGCTTCTAGATCGTTTCTCTGCATCCCTTCGATGCCCCTTCGTTCGCACGGGGGTATGCAAACCCCCTCCACATCCGTTATCCCTCCACCCCCTCCACCAACACCGGGTAAAATGAGTGGTAAAATGAGGTAAAATGAAAGGACCTACAGGAAGTGCTTTTACCCCACACGCAAAATGTATGTAAGTACCTATTTACGGCCCAGTATTTATTATAACCATGCTGTTGCTCTAAAATCAACATCCACCGATGCAACTGCAATATGTTTGAACAAAAACCTACCGTGGAAATTGCTCCCCCCGCTAAATTCGTTAGTTCCGCTCGAAAACCTCCCCACGGGATGTACACCTGGCTGACAGAACACACTGCCCTCTTTCGACTGATGTCCCTTGACACTAGTGAGTGTTGTTGTCGTTAGATGGCTCTGTTGCTCCCGACCCGCGGTTTCCCCGCGCCATCCGTCGACACTGGCAGCGCGCCATTTCGCCGACGGTGGCGAGCTGTTGGGTGAGTGGTGGCACCGTTAGCATGCCTCCTACGTGGACCCTCCTTGCCCTCACCCCACACCCTACATCATCCCACCGTGAAACGCTTAATTAAGCCGGCGGTGAATTAACGTCAAGAAGACATCCTCAAACATCCTGCTGGTCATTTCTCATCAGCATGTTTTTCATGTTTTGCCGACAAACTAAATTGCTACATCACTTAAACGCTGACTTTTGTCACCTAATGCATTGTTCTTTTGTCGGCCTGAGGAGGCCAAAGTGCCTGATTTAACAAACAAAACGTGGATAGTCTCCGAAGTCGTGTAGTGTAGTAAGGAGAGTTAATGAGACTATACCCCCCCCCCACAGAGTTACGTGCGGGTCCGTTCCCGAAATAATTAGCAAAATGCTAGAGCTGCGTCCGTGGCGGTCAGCTTTGTCGGTCAGTGTCATTGGGGCCTGACAAGGAAGCGTGAACAGCAACGTATCTACAAGATGCTCAGAATGTTCAGCGTACCACAGCAATTGTGACGTCATGAGTGACCAATGACGTCACCTATGATCGGATGTTCAGTGTATCAATGCAAGCATGTCACCTGTGATCCGTGACGTCACCTGTGTTCTAACCCACAGGTCACTCATGACAGGTCGCGGTCACGGGCCACAGGTCACGCATAACATGAGAAGAAGCAGGGCTATTTATTACCGTTATAACTGTCTCCATCCGCCAGGGGGAGGCAGTGAGGCCAAGCGTTGCCGAGTTGCCACAACCGTAGGCGGAGGATCACTGGGAGCTGAAATATGATCACTGAAAACCGTTGCTGCAATGTCAATGTTGCTGTCACTGCACGCTGTTGCAATGTTGCAATGTTGCCACCCTTCATTCAAGAGTACACATGGCATAATCGACTTAGTCCCTATATGACAGGTGATAATTAACACATTATGGTTCGTTATTCACATGAAATTTACGCACTGTACGAAGTCAATTGATGAGCGAGGCAGCCGACCTGCAAGCCGCCCTCCTATGGACCAAACGTTCACGAATGATGGAAGTAAGAGATCAGAACAGCCTAACTTGTACAGGACATTAACCCGCGCCGTCTTTCCGGTCAGATCCTCACACCCCGTCTCCGGGGGGATTAGTAACCCCCTTCTAAAATCCAAACTAAGCATCGCTCGAAAACAAAAGAGGTGTAGTCGGAAAGCGACCGACGAGTAGGGTCCGGGTCCAACTCCAAAACAATATCCCCCCAAAGGTGAGGTCACCAGGGGGCTAGATTTTCACGACTTTTCACGACTTACATTATGTTTTTGGTTCTGGGGAGATCATTTTGGGGGATATATGTAAAACAAATGTATTTGGAATGAGAAAAGGGCACCGAAATCGACGAGGGCTTTAATTTTATTTCCCCCCCCAATTTGTTTTATTTCAGAATTTCGAGTTGTCAAGTTTTCTTTAATTTTCCTTTTCCAATGGGTAGGCAGACCGCGAAACGTTGTTGGAAGTCAACTTGCCCTAATAAAAATGCTTACTTTAGCCAGAATCATCTATTTGAACTGGAATTTGGCAAATATGCAAACTTTATATGTAGTCAAACCTTAAAATAAAATCCACTCGTGCGTTTTGTTGCATCCCTAAGGATAAGCAAACGCTGAAAGTTTCATTAATATATCTCTATCCGTTAAAGCGTGACGACTGGTTGAACTTTTTTGGAGGCGACCTCACTTGACCTTGACTAACTCATTGACCCTAGATGACCTGACTTCAAAATTCTGAAATAGCATGCCAAGTTGATGTGGGAGAAGGTATGCCAAATTTGGGCGCGCTGGCGCTCGCCGTTCGTCCACTATCCACGAAAGACCTGAGGGGCGCGGTTGAAGACCCCCCCCCTCTCCCGAGACGGGACGGGTTAATATTTCCGCATGTGCCGAAGACTGCATTTTCACCTGTGAAAGGGAGCATTGCAGTGAACAATTGTGAGGAACTACCTCAAAATAAATGGCTCTTTCTCAGCAGTATCCTGTTTGGTCCCCGTGCACCAAAGACGCAGATGGCCCTCGAACACATCGGACATGTATCAGGCAGCTAGTGTTGTGAGTCACGCGCCGGACTATAGTATACAAGTAAAACACCGTCCAGCAATTTGTCATCTTCAGTTATCTGGACGTGGGTGCGGGTTGGGCAGCCTTTCAGAGGATGCAAGGGCGGGTTTGGCGTGCAGTCGTCCCTGTGGTTGAAAGGGTCGCCTGCTGGAGCATGAAGGCAGCTAGGAGACGTGCCCAGCGTGGTAGGGGCCCCTGGGCACCTAGGACTGACCATGAAGGCAGCTAGGAGACGTGCTCAGCGTGGTAGGGGCCCCTGGGCACCTAGGACTGACCATGAAGGCAGCTAGGAGACGTGCTCAGCGTGGTAGGGGCCCCCTGGGCACCTAGGACTGACCATGAAGGCAGCTAGGAGACGTGCTCAGCGTGGTAGGGGCCCCCTGGGCACCTAGGACTGACCATGAAGGCAGCTAGGAGACGTGCTCAGCGTGGTAGGGGCCCCCTGGGCACCTAGGACTGACCATGAAGGCAGCTAGAGTGCCAGCTTAGGCCTGGTGCACCTAGGACTGACCATGAAGGCAGCTAGGAGACGTGCTCAGCGTGGTAGGGCCCCCGGCACCTACTGACCATGAAGACAGCTAGGAGACGTGCTCAGCGTGGTAGGGGCCCCCTGGGCACCTAGGACTGACCATGAAGGCAGCTAGGAGACGTGCTCAGCGTGGTAGGGGCCCCTGGGCACCTAGGACTGACCATGAAGGCAGCTAGGAGACGTGCCCAGCGTGGTAGGGGCCCCTGGGCACCTAGGACTGACCATGAAGGCAGCTAGGAGACGTGCCCAGCGTGGTAGGGGCCCCTGGGCACCTAGGACTGACCATGAAGGCAGCTAGGAGACGTGCTCAGCGTGGTAGGGGCCCCTGGGCACCTAGGACTACATAAGGCAGCTAGGAGACGTGCCAGCGTGGTAGGGGCCCCCGGGCACCGGCTAAGGCAGCTAGGAGACGTGCCCAGCGTGGTAGGGGCCCCTGGGCACCTAGGACTGACCATGAAGGCAGCTAGGAGACGGCCCAGCGTGTAGGGGCCCCTGGGCACCTAGGTGACCATGAAGGCAGCTAGGAGACGTGCCCAGCGTGTAGGGGCCCCTGGGCACCTAGGACTGACCATGAAGGCAGCTAGAGCCCTCAAAAGTAACCCGTGGTAGGGCCCTGGGCACCTAGGACTGACCATGAAGGCAGCTAGGAGACGTGCCCAGCGTGGTAGGGGCCCCTGGGCACCTAGGACTGACCATGAAGGCAGCTAGGAGACGTGCCCAGCGTGGTAGGGGCCCCTGGGCACCTAGGACTGACCATGAAGGCAGCTAGGAGACGTGCCCAGCGTGGTAGGGGCCCCCTGGGCACCTAGGACTGACCATGAAGGCAGCTAGGAGACGTGCCCAGCGTGGTAGGGGCCCCTGGGCCCTAGCACTAGGACGTGCCCCTGAGGGCCTAAAGGCAGCTAGGAGACGTCCCAGCGTGGTAGGGGCCCCTGGGCACCTAGGACTGACCATGAAGGCAGCTAGGAGACGTGCTCACGTGGTAGGGGCCCCTGCACCCAAGGTAGGGCCCCTGGGCACCTAGGCTGACCATGAAGGCAGCTAGGAGACGTGCCAGCGTGGTAGGGGCCCCTGGGCACCTAGGACTGACCATGAAGGCAGCTAGGACGTGCTCAGCGTGGTAGGGGCCCCCTGAGCACCTAGGACTGACCATGAAGGCAGCTAGGAGACGTGCTCAGCGTGGTAGGGGCCCCTGGGCACCTAGGACTGACCATGAAGGCAGCTAGGAGACGTGCTCAGCGTGGTAGGGGCCCCTGGGCACCTAGGACTGACCATGAAGGCAGCTAGGAGACGTGCCCAGCGTGGTAGGGGACAGTTAGGAGACGTGCTCAGCGTGGTAGGGCCCCTGGGCACCTAGGACTGGCCGCACGTCTTCAGCGACTATGGCTTGGCGAGGCGTCGACTGATATCGGGTCCGGCAGGTCGATCGCAGACAACAGAGCACATGTACACGCTCTTGGAGCTAGTGAGCGAGCCATTCGATCGCAGACAACAGAGCACATGTACACGCTCTTGGAGCTAGTGAGCGAGCCATTCGCACAGCAATGGGAACGCCCGTTTCCAAAAATGACGAAGCCAGCTATGGTTGAAAGCAAGCGATTGAAATAATTGTCCCACATATCCAAAAAATAGGTGAGTGGTCAGCCGATATGTGTGTCTGTGCACTGCGGGGGCGGGGGCGGACGGCGGCCTACTTTGGGGCCAAGCAATTTGCCAATTAATAGACAGAAAGTGCATAGGACGCGCGAAGGTGGGCGAATGAGGAGAAAGAATGTGTGGAAGGTAGTTTGAATTGCCAGCGGAAGAGGCTTGGGCCTCAACCCGGGTGCCCATTTCGTGCGGTACCGTCGCGCAAGAGTATGTCACCATTTGCATCGAAAACCCCCAGCTGGGGACAACGCATTGAAACCGACTGAAAGGAAGTATGTATTACTTCTTCTGATACATTGTATTCATTCTATTTTAAGCTTCGCTATGATTTGAAGGGCTAAACCAGTGATTTGGGGATGGCAGCTGCCCCTTTTGCGCATACAAAGTGGCATTCCTGCCCAATTGCCCACGTGACGTTTCCAAAGCTTTGGCTTTTCACGTGTGCATACGTGTACGGGAGGATAGAGCGAATTGCACCGTGGTGGTTGGAGTTGGAGAATGGGTGGTGCATGTCTAAGAGGACTAAAATCAACACCCAACACACGGCTGCCTAAGAGTAGACTTCCCAATTTCCCCACTTTTTTTCTTCACTACCTGAAGAAAGCCCATGACCCATTCACCGAAGCCCCCATACACCACACACCCTACACCACACACACCACACACCATACACCACACACCCTGCCGACGGAGAGCATACAATGTCAAGGCCCCCTTAGAAGTATGCAAGTGGACACCATTGAGCACACCCCACCGTTGACCCCACCATTAACCCCACCATTGACCCCACCATTGACCCCACCATTGACCCCACCATTGACCCCACCATTGATCCCACCATTGACCCCACCATTGACCCCACCATTGACCCCACCATTGACCCCACCATTGACCCCACCATTGACCCCACCATTGACCCCACCATTGACCCCACCATTGACCCCACCACTGACCCCACCATTGACCCCACCACTGACCCCACCATTGACCCCACCACTGACCCCACCTTCACCCTGCTCGCCGCTCAGCCACATTTCTTCGCTAAAATTTTGGTGATAACATTGACAATCAGTAATGCAGCCAAGACATTCTTAACACGCGCCCTGGAAGGCCTCGGAAAATTACGCGCACTGGAGGGGGCGGATTCCGCCCCCACCCATAAAATCTCGGCTCTTATTAGGGCTAGAGCACCTAAATTCGCAGGGTGTATGGGCACGATAGTGAACTCTATTGTGTGTAAATTTCATGACCTTAGGTCAATATATTCAAGGTCAAATCATGTGAAAATAGCCAAGTTTTCTGGTTTTGCGTGGCTTGGCTCGTCATTGTTATGGATCGCTGTTATTGTGTTTAAATGCTCCAAAATTGGCATTAATTATGTTTTGGACATTACTAATGATGTAATACAGATGCCAGATCCGCTATTTGACCTCAGGTCACCTATATAGGAGCACTTTATCAGGTCATTACCGGATCCAGTTTCCGGAACCGGGCTGCCCACCCGACTGCTTCGTTGGGCGGCTCGGCACAATCGGCTTCGCAAAGAAAAGAGTGAAATACATGAATAAAGTATGGAAACGCTTAGGTACACAATGACAAACAGTAGATTTCCGGATGTGTAGGGAGTAACATGCAAAGTGATAGCAATCGCATGACAGTCATTTGCATTTATGACAGCATTCCAATTGACCAAGTTTGGTTTCATTAGCCTGTCATGAACTTGACCTGACTTTACCTCGGCGACCTAACATCCAGTGGCGTCGCCACGAAATTCTTCCAGGAGGCAAGCTCGAAAGGGGGCCTCCTGCTCCCCGAAAAGGGGCCTCCGTTGTGTTAGGGCCTCCTATTGTTTTAGGCCTATAGTATAGTTCGGGAATGGGAAAAATTATTTCATATTAATGTACGGTTTGTTCTTGCCATGGTGCATTTTTACTCAACATGCAATAGCAATAATCATTATTTTTCGCTGAAAACTGGGCCATACCAGGGTATAAATAAACAATATGTGGATAAATACCTAAGAGTCAAAAACAACCAACGTCTCAATGCTTTCTCTAGCAAAAGAATCTTCCCGCGGCCCTCTAGATTGCAGCGAGGCTGATGCTAACCATATCTTAGATATCTCCCATTGATCAATCCACTTTTATGTCCTCCAAGAATAACTGAATATGGCTAGATTTATCACTACAGTTATTTATTACCACCAGCTTGATGCCCTAAGCAAAGCTTAAGCGATCATTTCTCAGTCCTAGGACGATGCTTTCGCGAAGGTGAAAACAAGAAGTGCGTTACATTGGCTTTCTGACCGGATCTTAGGAATTTGCGAGTTTTTCTAACATTTGGTGCTGGCTGCAAGGCACCTGTCAAACAAGCTAAAATAACAAGTTCTTCGCGGATAAATTCAGGCGCCTGGGATTTCGACAGCTATTTTGTCAAAGGGGACCTATCGAAATGAAATGATTAGTAATCAACTGGATTCTCCTGTGCAGGGACCTAATCTGCCACTATCCTTCTTGATTCGTCGGATTTCAACCCTAACTCCCCCACCCAATTTTACGGTTTTATTTTGGTATCCCTTGATAAATCAACTCACACTGCTGAAATTATACCTATACCACAACAACCGGATCGGTATCCGAAAATGTCAAGCTGGAGCACTCCAAAATTAGGAGGGATTCCCAAAAAATCAATGTCAGGGTCAGTAAAATGGCTCTGGAACACAGAACATATTACCAGATGCCTTCACAAATTGGGTACGCCGCCGAAAAACACCGAATCTCGAAAAATCGAGATGGGATACAAATACATTGCGCCAGAGTCTCGAAATTTCGGTCCGGAATTCGGACTTTTGAGAGAAAAAGTCAGAAACGATCCACAAAAGTCGCACTGAGCCCAGAAAACTGGCGTTGGGTATCCGGAATCACGCGCCTGGGAGCGATAAGTCAGGCTGGGACACAGAAAAAAAGATAAATCAGGCTGGGACCAGAAAAAGCCCACCCCAAAACCGAACTAGGGCCTACAAATGTGTGTTAGAAGCCCCAAATAAACACAGCGGAACCCCAAGAGCACAACGGGGACCGAAAATACAACTGACGCTCTAAGTCCCAAAAAGCGACAGGGTCTTAAAACATGCGGTGCAGGCCTAAATAAACATACATGGAGCTCTAAAAAAAGTACACTGGAAGCCCTCAAGGCACGCAGGGACCATGCTGGCGCACAAGGGTCTGAAAAAGTGGCTGGAACCACAAAAGGCAAAATGATTCCAAATCGAACAAAAGGACCAGGGGCTAAATAAGCACATCGAGATCTTCGAAAACGCCCTGACATGTAAGAATATCATCGGTGTATAAAAAGCAACAAAACCCTAAACCGAGCGGGAGTTTACAAAATATATTAAACCCCTAACTTGAATTTAAAGTATATTACCCATCACTTTGAAATGTGAAATTTACCAATTTCAGGCATTCCAGTTCATATCACCCAGTCGCCACGACGCCAACGTCCGTGCACGTGCACACTCATCTTGCGCATTCGGCGCATTCGCAACACTTCGTGCGATGCTACGGTTTCTGCTAGGCCTTCTGCCTTTTGCTAATTACTGTGACATGATAAGCTTGCGCCATAGTTGACGTGCTGCAATGCTTAGTATGGGCGCTCGCTGCGAAAAGTCGAGTAATTAAATCCGATCATTAATTTCGTACCTCCCACATTTTCTGGTAGTGATGAAATGTAGATTCCGCTCAGCTTTGACGCACTTGATATCTTTACTGCTATCCTCCCAGAATGGCTGTCGAACCGAGGCCCTTCCTCAGTGTTCTTTGTTGGACCCGCTGCATCTTTCTGCGCAGCGTCCTAATGCATTTTCGAAACCCCTCCTCGTTTCAGTGTGTTGTTTTTTTGGCACCGATTATTTTTTTACGTATCAGGGCGTTTTCGAAGATCCCGATGTCTTCATTTAACGCCCGGCGCTTTTGTTCGTTTTGGAACCATTTTGCCATTTGCGGCCCCAGCATCTTTTTCAGGCCCTGGTGCGTCCTTATGACCCCTGTGTGCCATAAGAGCTTGTTGTGTATTTTTTTTAGAAGTCCAGGTATGTTTATTTATGACTGCAACGCATGCGTTAAGGCCCTGTCGCTTTTTGGGAGACAATGTGCGTTTTGTGCGTATTGTCGGCTCTCGTTATGCCCTTAGGTTCCTGTTGTGTTTTTGGGAACTTCTGACGCACATTTGTGGTGCTCCAGTACGATTGTGTGACTTCGGTGCGGTGCTTCTTAGACCCAGCGCGATTTATCGCGCCCAGGCGCGTGGTTCCGGGGACCCAACGTCAGTTTTCTAGGCTCAGCGAAATTGTTTTTTGTAAATTCCTAATCCTGTCCGGATTTTTCGAGTCCCTGGCGCCACGTTTTTGCAATTTCACCTCGATTTTTTAGATACGGCATGTTTTTCAGTGCCATACGCAATTTGTGAAGGCATCTGGTTACATGTTCGGCGCTCCAGAGCCATGTTCTTGAACAGGGCCTTTATTTTGTTAAATCCATTCGTATTTTGGAAGGCTCCAGCTTGATTTTTTTCGGATACCCATTTGTTTTTGTTTTTTGTGGCCACAATGTTCTTACGTGTGGGCCTAAACTCCAATTTTGTGGAGCTTCGACGGGACTACCGATGGGAATTGTAGGTCCCGAGTGCGATATTTTGGGGGACAGATTTGAGCTTCTGGGAAGCATTGTGCTTAGCTGTTGCCCCAACGCGATTTTGGCGGTTCCTATTGCAAGTTTTCGAGCCTCGGAATGAGTTTTCGGGGGCTCGAAGTGCCTATTTGGAGACCACTGCGCGAATTCTGGTGGACCGACGCGAATTTTGGTGGCCCCAGCGCGAGTTTTGGAGCCCCGGCACGATTCTTGGGAGCTTATGACTCTCCGGATAGAGGGGGCAGTTTTCCCTTTGATATGCCACCGCGGCCACTGAAGGAGTACATTTTTGTCCCAGAGTGACGTTCCGACTAAGAATTGTTTTTTGGAGCAGCTGTAATTTTCGGGGCCCGGCGCGCCCTTCTGGGCCTCCAGGGTTATTTTCAAGGTCTGCGACGCGATTTTTTTATATAGTCCAATATGATCTTTTGGGCCCAGACGTCATTCGCTTGGATCCATAGCGCGAGCTTTAGCTGCCTCGACTCTTTTTTTGGTCTAAAACGTTTTAGGTTTTTTGGCGTCATTGTTGGGCCCCTGAGTTGGAGTGTTTTTGTGTTTTTGTGTGTTTTTGTGAGTGTTTTTTCAGAGTTGGACCCATGTCCGGAGTGTTTTTCGTTGCTCTGGCTTCATTTGTTTTGATCCCAATGAGACTGTTGTGGAATGGTACGACCCGTCGTTCCACTATATTTCTTTTCATTGTCCGGCAGTACATTTTTGGTACACCCAGGCTCAGCGTGCTTTTCAGGGTCCCCGGCCGGATTTTTTTTGGCGGATATCGTAATTTTGAAACACCCCGGCACGACTTTTACCATCTCTTAGGGGTTTCTTGCAAATTATAGGCCTCATCTCGCGTCATCAGTATCTCGTCCCATTTCCTGGACCCTCTTTACCGGTTTTCAACGTCTTATGTCCTATCCTCCTCCATATCCAATGTCCTCTCTCGTCTTGAAGGGTCTTCTCTTACATCCTGGGATCCTTTACCATGGCATTGGGCTTCCTCTCATGTCCCAGGGGCATTATCTGCCAAATTAGGGGCCTCCTGCCACGCTTTGTGGGCATCTTCCTTTATCCTGGAAAAGCCTTACCCGTCTTGAGGGAATCTTCAATTTTGAAAACCTCACACCCCTTTATACCTGTTACCACTCCCATCTTAATGGCCTCCTCTCATTTTCTTGGCAATCTATTTGGTCTTCGGGGCCTCATTCAACCCTGCAGACCTATCCCTCTCTGGGGGACTCCTCTCGAGTCCGACAGTGCCCTCATTTCTTTTCTAGAGTCCTTTTTCAAATTAGAGGCCTCCTCTCACGTCTTGGGGACCTCTTGCTCTGCGTTTTGATTCGAACTTCGCCCATTTTAAGAGTGGTATCTTATCTCCTGGTGGACTCCTCTTGTCTCCCAGGCTCCTCCTCTTTCAAATTATCAACCACCTTTCTTATCTCAGTGGCCTTGATTTTTCCCGGGGACATTTTTGGCCATCTGCGAACCTTCTTTTCGGCCTGGAAGCTAGCTCTTTTCTCCATTGGCCTTTCTCTCCAATTTTAGGGCCTCCTCGTTCATCATGGGGTCTTATTTCCAACCTTGTGTCGTCCTCTTACGAATTAGGTGCCTCCTGCCATGTCTATGGATCATCCTTTTCTATTTTGGAGGAACTTTACTCGTTTTGGTGCCTATTTTTGCGTCTCCGAAACCTCATCTCATATCTACTGGCTTTCTTTTCCGTCTTAGCGCCTCCTCTCACTTTCTGGGGCCTCCCTTCCCGTATTGGGGCCTCCTTTGCAATTCTGGGGGCCTCCGTGCCAATTTTTGGCACTCTCTTGATTTCTGGGGCCTCCTACCCTCTCCTAGGTGACTCCTTTTAAAATTATGGGAATCCTTTCACGTCTTGGAGGACTCCCCATCTGTGGTTGGAGCCTCATTATCCTCTTAGGAGGTTGCTTCTGCGTTCCAGTCTTAAATCTTCTCTTCTAGGGTTTTCGTCTTTTAAAATGTGGGCCTCATCTGGCTGGTCTCAGTGGGGATCTCTCCTTCCTAGGGGGACCTTCTTACCCATCTTGGGGCCCCCTCTTGCGTCCGGATAAATATCTCTTGTCATTATTTTCTATTGTAGGGTCCTTCTCTTCCATCTTGGGGGCCTCGTTTCTCGTTTTCCAAATTAAGAATATCTTGCCACCCATCGGAAGCCTTCTCGTGTAACCCTGGGTGGCTTCTTGCCCGTCTCGGTGGCATCCTTTTCATCCTGGAGGTCTCTTTTTCGTCTTGGGGGCCTCCTTTTCATCCTGGGGGCCTCCTCACAATCTCTGTTTTATGTCTCTTATAGGAACCTAATTATATTTCCTGGGGGCCTCGTTATTAGCCTTGGATCCACCTTGACAGCATCATCTTCTGTCCCGTCGGGCTCCTTGCTCACCTTTTTGTCTTGTGCATTTCCGGATAGTGGTCTCCTCAAATTACAGGCCCCCCCCAAGTCTCAAGGCAAGGGGTGGAGACGATTGCCCCCGCTGCCCCCACCCCGGTAGCGACGTCCCTGCTCTGAAACCTCATCTCATATCCACTGGCTTTCCTTTCCGGCTTAGGACCTCCTCTCATTTTATTGGGCCTCCCTTCCCGTATTGAGACTCCTTTGCAATGTTGGGGCCTTCGTGCCAGTTTTTGGCGCTCTCTTGATTTCTGGGGCCTCCTACCCTCCCCTAGGTGATTTCTTTTTCAAACTACGGGTCTCCTCCTGGAGGCCCCTAATTTCTAGAATCTCTTTTTCGCCCTCGGACCTCCTTTCCGTCCTGGATGGCCTCATTTTCGTCATGGGGGCCTCCTTTTCGTCCTGGAGGGCCTCCTTTTCGTTCTGGGGTTTCCTTTTCGTCCTGGGGCCTCCTTTTCGTCCTTGGGCCTCCTTTTCGTCCTGGGACCTTCTTTTCGTCCTGGGGTTTCCTTTTCGTCCTGGGGGCCTCCTGTTCGTCCTGGGGGCCTCCTTTTCGTCCTGCGCTTCCCTTTTGTCCCGGGGTCTCCTTTCCGTCCTGGGGCCTCCTTTTCGTCCTGGGGCCTCCTTTTCGTCCTGGGGCCTCCTTTTCGTCCTGGGCCTTCTTTTCGTCCTGGGGTTTCCTTTTCGTCCTGCGGCCTCCTTTTCGTCCTGGGGGCCTTCTCAAATTTCATGGGGCGGCACCCCAGTCTCACGGCAGGGGGGCAGTTTCCCCTGCTGCCTCCCCCCCCCCCCCAGTGGCGACGCCCCTGCTAACATGACTTTTAAATTATGTAACATAACAGTATGCATCAAACAAGTCGTTAGTGTTGTCATGAACACTTCCCTTTTGCCAATCTACGAGAAGCGCATCAGCGCCGATTTTTGTGGTCTGGCGCTGCGATTTGCATTTTACTTAAACGACCCCTAACTTGAAAAATGTTCGGCCGATTTTCAGTTCTCCTGCTTTAAACAATGCGCAGGTCATTTTTAACCAGGCACGGAAAAATGGCGTATATCGGCCGGTACAATAAGGAGTTATGTGCGAAAAATCGGAGGGGTGGGAGGGTTTCGCCCTCCATCCCTCCAGGGCGTGTGTTAACCTGTCATGAACTTGACCTGACTTGACCTCGGTGACCTGACATGAATTTTAAACAATGTAGCATAACAATATACGTCAAACAAGTCGCTAGTGTTGCCAAGAACACTTTCTTTTGTCAATATATGGGAAGCGCATCAGCGCCGGCACTTGTGGTCTGGCGCTGATTATTTTTTGTTTATTTTAACGACCCCTAACTCGAAAAATGTTTGGTGGATTTTCGTTTTTCTTACTTTAAGCAACGCACCGGTCATTTCTAAGCAAGTACACAAACAATGTCGTATATCGGCCGGTAAAACCTGGAGTTATCTAAGAATAACCGGAGGCGTGGGTGGGTTTCACCCCCCTCCTCTCCAGGGCGCGTGTTTAGGAGGTCCTGACTCAAAATAATGGCACGAAACAAAACGCTGTCGGCGCGCGAAGCGCGTAAAATATTGTCTGTTATGTATAGTAAAAATCTAAAAATGAATTGCTTGTAGCGCATTTTTGGCTGTTATGGGAAGCGGGCCCACCCCTTCGCCGCGCTTCTGTTGACAAGTGCACTTCGACAAACCGGCAACATTTCACTTTACCGCCGCAGTTTCTGCCTGAAATAGCAGCTGCGCGCGTGCCAGTTGGGCGGTGGGCTCCTCCGCTTCCGCCGATGACAAAATTCGTCGCGGCCACCGGTGCTGGCGGAGTGGGAGGGGGGGGGGGGGGGCAGCGGCGGCGGCGGCGGCGGCGGCGACGAGGGACGCGTTGTCGCGCAGTAGAGGACCAGCGACGTCGCGCGCCTGACCTCTGGTGCGAACGGGTCGCGGGGGTCACGAGAGCCAGTTGACAGGGCGTCGAGCGTGAGTGTGCTGCAGGGTGGTGAGGTGGTGGACGGCAACGATGAAGTTCCCCTGTAATTTGCACCGGTCGCGACCGATCCATCACCGGTCCCAGCCGGACCACGGCGCGACTCCCGAGTAAGTGGCAATCATCGCCGGTGATGATGGAGACTATTTCAAGATCGGAAATTAAGAATCCTTTCCGGCTGAGGGCGAGTTTTTCCTACTTGAAATGTGCTCCCCTATCCCAGTTTTGTGTCTCCTCAATGCTAGACGGTAAGATTCATGTAGAACTCCTTTTGGCGTATATTCCTGTCTAAATTCCTTATAACAAAAGAATATCTACATGTCTTGCTGGTCCAGAAAAGAAAACATTTCCACGAAAGCATGTTTTTATGGTTCTGCCACATACCGTGTGCGTTTTTTTTTTACCATCGCTTCTTGGGGAAGCTCAAATCCCTGAATGCTGATTTGAGGTCCCTGATAGTGCTGTGATCTCTTTTCCCCAACTCTAAATTTTGGTCGCCCAAAGTTGAGTGCGGAAATTTTAGAACGTAGCCCCACATTCCCCCTGAAGATGCTTTCTTCGATAAGTGTAAGCATCTCAAGCATTACCTAAGTTCGGCTCGCATTTGCATTCAGTGAACGTTATATCACCATCTACATTGTTTCTATATAATTACACCGTGGACTGAACCACAAAAATAAATCAATCGAGCATAGTATGTTTCGATAACTATTTAAGTAGCAATTTTCACAGTTTGGCAAAGCACACAGATCCAACCTTTGAGTGAGATGCCTGGGTATTATCGGTGCTGGCATCCAACATAATAAAATGCTTATTGCCGTAGCTTATTATGGAAACAATGATAAAGTCTGCACCCTATTACATCGACTTCAAGTGCGAGAACGCCTCTCAGAATTTCAGAATCCCCGAGCGGATTAGGCGCTCTGATGTGACCTAAAAAGGTCACATGAGGAGTAATATGAAGAGCGATGATGTGACGAGTGACGAGTGATGCTTGTCATGTGACCTGACAAGGCACATAGCGAGCATGGCAACTGGCCCGATGGGATCTTTAGCTGGGTAGCTGCCTAGTGGCATTGACAGCACGATAAACATTTAATTCAAATTATGTCGTTCAACGGAGATGGTTCGGTCACATCGTGGACTCATGGTATATGAAACAATCTCTGCTTAGCAAAGGCTGATCCCAGAATCCATTCAATGAAGACATTTGGACTGAAAGTGATAGAACACCAATTTACAACGTAGACTACTAGAAAGGCTTTTCATCGTCCAGTGGTGTGTGCGTCCAGACTGAATTGAAGAATCCCAAAGATAATGGGATGAATTTAGGCCGATTGCAGGGTGAATATTTCTGAGCACTACTTATGGTACAAGCAGTTAAATGGGCATAGTAAAGTATATTTTGTGCGATGTACTCCATGGACGACATTGTTAAGTTATATATAAAATAATTGGAGCATGCGCAGTGGCGTACCGAAGGGAGGAGCCATTGGAACAATTCCCCAACCCTGAGAAGTTGTGGGCCCCCAATGTTCGCGCCGTGGTTCCAGAAAATAATGGCGAGCTCTCTAAAATTCCTGCTGGTGTCCATAACAGTCACGCCGGGGCCCATACAAATAGCATTTGGGGCCATAAAATGTCTCGCAGACCCTTGAAAATGATGCTATGGCACACAAAATCCCACCAAGACCACTGAAAATCATTTTGATGGCCTAAAAATCCTTCCGAGATCTTAAACATAACGCTGAAGACTTCCAAATATGGGACCGCACTCCTGAAGATACCGCTGGGGCTAACAAAAAGTTGCGCTAGAATCCCCGAAAATCACGCTGGGCGCCTAAAAGATTGGCCGGGCTGTCCAAATCATCTTGAGTCTCAAAAGGTCGGGTCGGGATCCTTGCTAATCGTACTGTGGCCCACAGAAGCTCGGACCGGGGCCCCTGAAAATAACGCTGGGAGCACAACAAAAGTCGCGCCGTGGTCCTTGAAAATCACTATGGGAACTCCGCCCCGCCAAAAAGCTCGGTGCACAAGTCGTGCAGATTCTTAAAAATCACACGGGCCCCAAAAAGCCTGCGCCCACAATCACCTAACCGCAGGTGTCAAAAAGTCCCCCCACTGAAAATCACTATAGGGAATTCGACAGGTCGCACCGGCGTCCTAACAGTCTCATGGAGAACACCTACTAAATGAAATCGGGGCAACAAAAAGAAACAGTCGGGATATGGGTAATACTCATGGTGTCCTAGCAAATGCCCCAAAAGAAACAAAAACGTGTAGGGTCCCCAAAGACATGTCGAGGCCATAAAACTCGCGATAGACATCCTAACTAATCACGACAGGGTCTAAACATCGCACTTAGAGCCAAAAACGTCACACCGCTGCCCTTGGATATCACATCAGGGCTCAAAATTCGCGCCGTAGCCTCACAATTCGCAGCCGGCTTACCAAAAATCAATTCCTACCCGAAATGTCACCTTGCGGCCACAACAATTGCGCCAAAGACCCAAAAACTCGTGCCCCAGAAAAGAAACGCTTTGGAGCACTGCAAAAATAATTGCACCGGAGCTCAAGTAATCGTAACGGGGCCCAAAAATAGCACGCAAGAGGCCTACAAAAATAGAAGTCGACACCAAAATTACAAAGGGACACCATCGAGAAGACCCGAACACCGGAAAATTCAGAACAGGTCCCGAAAGAAAGTTATCATATGGGTCTTTCCTACTCTTAAAGGATGCCATTGGCTGAAAAGAAACTCGATGAGGAACCACCGTGGCATATCCAAGAGGCGGATCCCCCTCCATCCTGAAGATGAGGACTCCGAAAAACCTCAAGAAGTGCGCCGGGGTCCCAAAAATGTTTATGAATTCCCCATAAATTTACATCGGGCCCCACAATTAAGGATTAAAAATAAATACAGCGGGCACAAAAAATTACACCGGGCCCAAAATTTGCGCCGGGGAACGTAAAATCGCGCTGTGGCACAGATAAGTGCAACATGTCCAGCGAACTAGCACGGACTAGCCACCTAATATCGAGATTGGACCAAAATTCCTGTCGGTAGTCTCATAAGTTCTGGTCAGGGCATCAAACATTCCCCTCGGGTCTCCCTAAAATTAGCGTCGATGGCCCCAAATAAGCACAGCATTACCCCAATATCTCATCGCACCCCGATAAGAATCAAGCTGGAGCTCTCCGAAATAAAGAGATATTTAGAAAACTAAATGTACGAGCTAGGAAAATCACTCCTTTGCCCAAGCATACCACCAGATGCCTTAACAAATAGCATACCAGTCACCGTAAAACGTATCGGAGCTGGAAAATCGCTGCGGACATGAGAAATCGCCGGGAGCCGGAAAAAATCTGGCGGTGGCTCGGATTTTACATACTTCAGAAGTCACCAAAAATTACGTCGAGCTCAGAAAACTGGCGTCGTATCTACCCGAAACCACGCGCCTGGGCCGGAAAGGTCGTTACGGGACCACGAGCAGTTATATCGGAGCCCCCAATATCATACTGGGGTCCCACAAATGTGAACAAGGAACCCAAAACGAACACAGGAGGACCCTAAGAGCACAACTGAGGGACGAAAATGCACTGGGTCCTCCAAAGCGTACCAAGTTTGGCAAAAAGTGACAATGCTCATGAGTTGCAGCTCAAAGTAGCTACACCGGCAGCTAAAAGAAGCAAACACAACCGGTCCCTCAAAGCACACCGGGGCTTTGAGACCGCATGTGAGCCTCAAGAACAGATTAGGGCCCTCACAAATTGACATGGTCTAAGAAAAGGAGCAAATAGGCCGGGCACCAAACAAACACTTGGGGGTTGCGAAAACGCGCTGATACATACAAAAATATCGTCGGTGCAAAAACAAACAATGATAAAACTTTTTTAATTAGTGTCACGAAAATGTGTTGGGGCCCCTAATAATAATTGGCTGGAGACACAAATCGCATTCACAGACAAATAAAAACGGAAAGGTCCAAAAAAGAACGCCTAACCTCCGTTCGGTAGCCAATCTGGGAGCGTATTATAACCAAAGAGATGTGGTGCATCAAAGCTCAACGGTTATCCGGATTTCTTAGTCAACAGAAAACGTGGTAAGAAGAGAACTAATCATCACATTGCATTGAGGATGGGACCTCGTGGCTGTCAAGTCTGAACACGTTATGACTTTAAAAGGTACCGTGTGTTGTCACCTGTCAGCTATTTTGCACTGAATTGTTGATCCCAAAAATAAGCGCTTACATTCTGTTTCAGCCGGGTGTCACATGATGTAGTTGTAGCATTTCGTTTGAAGTAGCGGATATTCTAAGGTGCACGATATGTACTACCGAGGTGATTGAGGTGGCTGACCACCTATATGTTGGAGTTAGGCCCTGAGTACGAACACCATACCATGTATTTATATGCATTACATTTGTATTTGTACTATATAATAGAAACTAGGGCACACCACATACCCACTGGTGAGGCTGTAAAGAGCTGCCCCTCACACACCTATGCATATAGCAGAAGTTCAAAAAGGAGCAGTAATACGAAGTGGTTTCACTCGCACCAGGAAGATAAACCTATTATTATACAAGAATCAATCGGTCGTGAGGAGAGTTCCAAGTACAGCGAAAAGTGTGAATCTGAAAGTACTTATGCTGCGATGATTGTTCTTTTTAGGACAACATGTTGCTGTTAGCCATAGGCGCGCCCAGGGGGTCTCCCCCCCCCCCCTCTCCCACACACACACACTTAGCGATGAAAGTTGTGTTCACTATTAAAATTATCGGATTCTCTATCCAAAAGTACTCAACCACGGTACTTTGCGAAATTTCTGGATGTGCCCCTACTATTGACCACCCACTTTTTGAGACGTTCCTACGCCTATGTCCCCAACTAATTTCGCGGAACCACGGATAATGAATCTGATCATATGACTCCAATTATGTCGAAAGCCTGGGCAATTTTAGCAGCTCGATTGAAAGCCGTGAATGTTGATAATAGAAGTGCGCGATGTATTGGTTATAACAGTCCTGACATATGATTGCTTGGTAATTTTAGATATCCGATAGAAACTGTAGAATGGTAGTGCGCGGGTGAAGATAACAGCAGGGAACCAGCGCGACGTAATTATAAACTAACTTCAGCAATGTGACTATGACCGTACAGTGCCAGTGTGAACTATGTGGTATGGTGTGATTTTATGTGATTATATGTTGTGACAGAACATTAGATGTTGTGACAAGACATTTAATGTTGCGCAGTCATTTTATATTGTGACAGAACATTGTATATTGTGACAAAACATTTGATGTTGTGGCAGAACATTTTATGTTGTGATTTTATGTTGTGACAGAGCATTATATGTTGTGACAGAGCATTATATGTTGTGACAGAACATCTAATGTTGTGCAGAACATTTTATGTTGTGATTTTATGTTGTGACAGAGCATTATATGTTGTGAGAGAACATCTAATGTTGTGTAGAACATTTTTTATGTTGTGACAGAACATTTGATGTTGTGACAGAACATGCTATGTTGTGACAGAACGTTTCATGCTGTGATATAACATTTTACGCAGTTTTGTAAAAAAATATGTTGTGACAGAACATTTTATGTTGTGTAGAAGTTGTGCTAAGTTGCGTACGGACCTACCCAACAGCTAGCATAGAACGTTAAGTGGCGGGCGCAATGTTAATGAGGACATGGCAAATAAACGCAAGATTCCGCGCCGATATTTCTCAAAAGTGTAGTGAAATGTGCATCATCAGGCCGGTAATAATCAGCCCTATCTGCCTCTAGCACGGGTTTGTCTAGCCACGCATGTGTAGTGTAGTCGCTGTGGCAAACTACTGCCAGTTGGAGCTCAAAATGGCGCCGGGTGTTGTAAGCGAACCGAAATTTTCGTGCCAACAATTTGTGAAATGATAGTAAAATTCACATCAGCAGGCGGACATCGAACGTCTGAATCTAGCACACGCACGGGTGTTACAAACAGACGTACTAGGCTACTATCAAATAGGCAAAGCTAATCGCTACAGCACGTGTTACAAACAGACGTACATAGGCTTCCGCTACAGCACGGGTGTTACAAACAGACTACATAGGCAGCAAGCTAATCCGCTACAGCACGGGTGTACAAACAGACGTACATAGGCAATAAGCTAATCGCACAGCACGGTGTTAAAAACTACAGCAGTAAGCTAATCCGCTACAGCACGGGTGTTACAAACAACTACATAGCAGTAACATCTACGTTACAATCTGCGCGGGTGCAACCGTACATAGGCAGTAAGCTAATCCGCTACAGCACGGGTGTTACAAACAGACGTACATAGGCAGTAAGCTAATCCGCTACAGCACGGGTGTTACAAACAGACGTACATAGGCAGTAAGCTAATCGGATGTATACTATGCTAGTTTTAAATGTCAGTGGCCTTGAACTTAATTATGTCGGATGTAGTGCATGCTAATTTGAAATGATAGCCGTTTTCAACTTGAGCGACTAATCGTCGCGCCAAAAATCGCTTACTCCTAAGAAACCAATCCGATATCAGTGGCAGTGGCATGCGCTATTTCATTACTGGATGAGTCATTCAAAATCAGTCTTTCATTTCGTGCTCTTCCGGACATGTGCTCCGGTCGCACCGCGGCGCTACGGGTCAAATATGCGTGCTGGGTGCGTGGTCACTGGAGCCGTCTATCAGCTTCATTCTTCATTCTTGTTGCTTCATTCATCATCTGTAATTTGTCAATATTTGGTTGCAGAGTGTAGGTAGACGTAGAAATCGAAAGTAGAAAGCAGCTACTGTTACAAATTTACAGCAATTGCATTCTACAGCAGAAAAAGTCGTACCAAATATTTACCTTGCAAGGTAACTTTGGAGGAGGATGACGTTCAGGAGTCCAAGGCTTGTCGGTGATGCCACATCCTGTGCTTATGTTGGAAAGTTAAGTTACGACGCTCCAGGGCGCGGAATCCCTAATCACGATTCTCAGTGGCAGCCTGACTACATGTCACGTCACCGCTATACCGCTATACTATTCCACTGCCTCAGAAGGATCGATCCTTGAGCCGGGCGCCAAAGGCTATTTTGAGTCACCGTTTCTCATGCCGGATTCGATGAAACGTCGAATGCTGCACGTCTACAGAGATGGCAGACCTCCCCTCAGTTCTCCCCGTGAATGAAATTCGCTGTACGTGTCACCCAGCAACGACGCAAATGTTGCCCCCCCCCCCTCCCCCTCCACCACAGCCTGTCCCGCTGGTAAGCTGGCGGTCGGGTCGGGGGGTGACACCTTTTCACCCTTGTTCGGATTGTGCCGGCGCATTCTTTCCGCACATCGTCACACATGCGTCACTCACTCCTGAAAGCCAGTGACCAATTTCCAAGAGTCGCTATTGAAAATGATCCAAGATCGAAAAGTTTGAGATGTAAATAAAATATATTTGTATGCAAAGCACACTATTCCTTGTCAATATGGGCCAAAGCGTTTCATTGTATCTTACTTTCAATCATGGTACGCGAAAAAATAGTCAGTGTGTTCTCACAATTAAATGTATTGTTTTCATGCAGAAACAGATTGATTGCAGAATTTGCATATGAGCAGTGGGTTGTCTTGCTCCAGCTAAAGACCAGTAATAACTGCCTGTATGGTGTTGTGTGCTCAGTGCGGTCTATTCTAATCTCCCGATATGTCATTTCCAATTGTTTTCCCGCCTTGCATTCCATAGAAACGAAGTGATTGAAGGGCACCTAGCTCCGTTGTTTTCCTTCTTTACGTGGAACTATAATTAAGGTCGGATCCAGCAGACTTCCAAGAGGTGGGGGCAAATCGTAACGGTAGATCTCCGGTCGACGAGGTACATAAAGATAATTTCCCGGACAACTTAAGGTGTCCGTTGTCATATAATAGAAGCATCCTATGCTCTGGTTATGAATGTTCAACTTCTTGTTGTCGGTATGCCTGACTGAGAGTGCATGCTGTCCTCCCTGTTGTCGACGCTCCAGTCGTGGCACAGCCGAAGGAACTATACACCCACAGGAATATTGGAGCAATGGGACCTGAAGCTTAGCTGTGGTGATAAATCAGGTCACTGCGGGGGGACATTCCAAGCAACGATGTGAGGCTCTGAGAGGGAAACAGGCACCTTTCACTGTTTTCGTGACTGTGTCCCTCGCTATCGTTGCTGTTGAGTGAGAATCACTTTGATGGCTCACATATTAGCCAATGGTTGTGGCAAACCTCCTGGGGGCAATGATCAGCTGATGCTAGTTTTTGGCACCAACTCATTCGTACTGAGTGACTCCAGGCTAGGTCACCATGGTGGGTTCATCGCATTCTCGACAAAGTCGATGGAAATCGGCATGCAACATGGGCTATTGATCACGCTATGATACTTTGTACAGCTACTATGAGATGCTTTCGTTCAGGGCCGCAGAGGCTACGAGACGTAGGGAATCTAATTTCAAATGTCACGCCAAAATTGACGACAGAAGTTGATTTGGTCTTTCAAACAGGAGCAAGCAGAGAAATAGATACATGTAGGAACGATATGAGGAAGGTTTATACGACAGCTAAGGGGCGGGGGTGGCCGAGCGGTTAGAGCGTTGAACCCTGGATACAAAGGCCCCGGGCTCAACGCCTGCACCGCTCGGACATTTCCCAAACCCGCGGCCCACCGGCGAAACAATGTGGACTGGACCAATAGCTAGTTTGCATAAAGTGCGTTGTGAAGCACCCAGTACAAAATACGACGGATATAATTAATTTAATGCCATATGGTTCCGCCTTAACCACAATTGCCCTTCATTGTGACCAGAACCAAGAAAGTGTCACCTTGTTTGGTTCCGAGATATCCTCAGTCAACCATCTAGCTAACGCCAGTTTCTGTAGCTCGAACTTGATACAAGCCTTCAAGTGTCAAATGTGAATACCTGACCTGACCTCAAATACGTCACTGCATATGTGAGCGGCTGGATGAGTAGCATACAGTTAAGATGTTCGTCTCCCAACCGAAATATTTGTGCATGAAATATCGATATATATTTTTGTCACATGTCATTTTTGGCACAAGACATGCCATGGTCGTTGTAGCTCTGCAAAACATTCAGTGTCTCGTGCCAACCGTTCAACAAGACCACCGCCTGACAAAATATTAACATGACCACCGCCTGGCAAAATATTGGACACCGAGTGTTTTTGTTTGTTTGTTGTTGTTGTATTTGAGCGACAGCGCTGTTCGGTGCGGTGATACTGCAGTGCTCTGTGGGGTTTCAGTGCAGTGTTCTTTAGAGCCACAGCGCGGTGTTCTGTAGAGCCACAGCGCGGTATTCTGTAGAGCCACAGCGCGGTGTTCTGTAGAGCCACAGCGCGGTGTTCTGTAGAGCCACAGCGCGGTGTTCTGTAGAGCCACAGCGCGGTGTTCTGTAGAGCCACAGCGCGGTGTTCTGTAGAGCCACAGCGCGGTGTTCTGTAGAGCCACAGCGCGGTGTTCTGTAGAGCCACAGCGCGGTGTTCTGTAGAGCCACAGCGCGGTGTTCTGTAGAGCCACAGCGCGGTGTTCTGTAGAGCCACAGCGCGGTGTTCTGTAGAGCCACAGCGCGGTGTTCTGTAGAGCCACAGCGCGGTGTTCTGTAGAGCCACAGCGCGGTGTTCTGTAGAGCCACAGCGCGGTGTTCTGTAGAGCCACAGCGCGGTGTTCTGTAGAGCCACAGCGCGGTGTTCTGTAGAGCCACAGCGCGGTGTTCTGTAGAGCCACAGCGCGGTGTTCTGTAGAGCCACAGCGCGGTGTTCTGTAGAGCCACAGCGCGGTGTTCTGTAGAGCCACAGCGCGGTGTTCTGTAGAGTCACGCGCGGTGTTCTGTAAGCCACAGCGCGGTGTTCTGTAGAGCTACAGCGCGGTGTTCTGTAGAGCCACAGCGCGGTGTTCTGTAGAGCCACAGCGCTGTATTCTGTAGAGCCACAGCGCGGTGTTCTGTAGAGCCACAGCGCGGTGTTATGTAGAACCACAGCGCGGTGTTCTGTAGAGCCACAGCGCGGTGTTCTGTAGAGCCACAGCGCGGTGTTCTGTAGAGCCACTGCGCGGTGTTCTATGGAGGATTTCGCGTAGCACAGCGGGGAATACGTAGGGGAGATGGAGACACGCGCTCCTCACCGAAGGCGTCGTCCCGTGATTTGAAGGTGGAACTCCTCTGACTCGAAAACCCCTCTTCTTTCGAAATACTCGACTATAGCTATCTGTCGGCGTTTCCAGCCGAAGCTACTGTTAATGCAGCCCGACTCCCTCAGGGAGGTGTTACCGCACAACCCTCGTCCCCTCTCTCCCGGCACATGCATAATTGTTCATCAGTGGCGCTCTTCCTTTCCCGTATTTCCCCGTATACTATCGCCCTTCCAGATTCAGCGGGATATTTGGGATACTTGGGAAGAGTCGGAATTGCGAGGAAATGTTCACATGAAATAGCCATATATCATCATGGCATTTCCTAGTTTGCCTTAGGGGCCGGGAGATGGCTCCTGTCTGCACCTGCTATCTCCACATCCCTCCCGTACTTCTTGTCATATCCTAAGCTCCTGGACACACCAGCTGTCTCGACATCCCTTCCGTACCTCCTGTCGTACCCTAACTCGTGTCCACATCATCCGTCTCCATATTCACTCCGTACCTCCTGTCGTACCCTAACTCGTGTCCACATCATCCGTCTCCATATTCACTCCGACCTCCTGTCCCTAACTCGTGTCCACATCATCCGTCTCCATATTCACTCCGTACCTCCTGTCGTACCCTAACTCGTGTCCACATCATCCGTCTCCATATTCACTCCGTACCTCCTGCCGTACCCTAACTCGTGTCCACATCATCCGTCTCCATATTCACTCCGTACCTCCTGTCGTATCCTAACTCGTGTCCACATCATCCGTCTCCATATTCACTCCGTACCTTCTGTCGTACCCTAACTCGTGTCCACATCATCCGTCTCCATATTCACTCCGTACCTCCTGCCGTACCCTAACTCGTGTCCACATCATGCGTCTCCATATTCACTCCGTACCTCCTGTCGTATCCTAACTCGTGTCCACACCATCCGTCTCCATATTCACTCCGTACCTCCTGTCGTACCCTAACTCGTGTCCACATCATCCGTCTCCATATTCGCTCCGTACCTCCTGTCGTATCCTAACTCGTGACCTACCTCATCTTCTTTCCCACTTGACCTTTAAGCTTCGTTTTATATTTCGTAGAAATATAAGACGAAGCCAAAGGTCAAGTGTGTCAAATATTTCGTGTGTGCTTATATATACATTTCCTGCCATCGTGTTTTTGCCATTATCAATTTTTTCTTCCGCGATATATATGCGCATATGAAGAAATGCGTGCAATTTTATTTCTTGACCTTCTTTGTCTTCGTGCGTCTTGATGTTTGCCACTTGCAATGTCTTCGCATACGCAATGTATTACCACGGGACCGATGCTCCACATCATTGTTCACATCAATACACAGCAATTATTAATCAATACCACCATCACTATCCACTGGATCGATCCGATCGTCCGATTGCTAGTTAGGAAGTATGTTCAAAATAACTGCAATCCAGAAAAAAAATGCAGTAAACAACTACTTGGCCAGATGAATGGACGAAGAGGGCTCGAAGCCGGAGGATGCTTCAGCACCAATCGTGACAGCCGTGTCTGATTTCAGGGGCGGCCTGGCCTCCCTACGACTGCCGCCCAGCACCTCCAGCCTGCCCAAGGTCAGTGTCGGGTCAGGTCAGACATCGGCCAGCTCCGGTCACGTTCAGTCCGCCTACCACAGGATGGGCTCGACGAGTAATTGCCGTACTCGCACAGGCACCCACACAGGCACCCACACAGGCACCCACACAGGTACTAACATAGACACCCACATAGACACTCACACAGGCACTCACACAGGCACTCACACATCACTTACACAGACACCCACACGGGACCCACACAGGCACTCACACAGGCACTCACACAAGCACTCACAAGCACCCAACATTTATGACTGAATTAATTTACCTTGCTCCTCGTTCCAGTTCATTGAACTCTCACATGGCTGACGCTTCAGAGACATGTCACGTCATGTCAGGTCAGCTCAGATCAGAAAGGTACTTCAGGCCAGACAAGCGCTGGCAGATCTAAAGTGAGGTCAGATCGCAGCGAAGCCGAGGTCAGGTTGATGAACGGTCAACTCATAGCCACATTAAGTCTCCTTCTGTGAGATCACACCGAATTCCAAGGTCAAATGTCAGTCCCGACTGGGGTTATGGGCAGCTGTTACCTGGAAGCTGAACATGGCCCTTAAGGGTTGTGTGCCCAACGTTGTGCACTGACCATGTCGCCTCTATAGGACTCCGTCGATTCGGCGCAGCACCCGACCAAGCAGACGGATCCGTCACACCAAGCAGCGGTAGGGGCGGGGCTTGCTGTCGCCGCTGACTGATCGAGTGACCCTTGGCATGAGCAGCGAGCAGCCACCTGTTGGCCGAGGCCAGGCGCCTCCTGTTGAGAATGTCTCCAGACTGGAATGTGGTCCGTTTTGGACTCGTGTGTTGTAGAAAGTCGCCAGTTTAGCGTGCCAGCTGGTGAATGTCTCCAGTTTGGGTGCAACCATTTCCGCTCGTTTCCAGTCGTGCACGTTTTCTTTCTGTTTTTCAACTTGGTATGGGATTATTTTACATTTGCTCCGCTTACCGTTTGGGTAACTGTGCACTTGCTTCGGTAACTTTACACCTTAGCGGCATGACATCAGCCGACAGCTTGGCACGTTGCCGAATCTGCATGCTCCGGTAGCCAGGACCGCTCGGGTAGCCGACACCAGGTACGACCACAGGGTCCACGTGAGGTCAGCGGCCATGGTGTAATACGACCACAGGGTCCACATGAGGTCTTAGCAGCCATGGTGTAATACGACCACAGGGTCCACGTGAGGTCAGCGGCCATGGTGTAATACGACCACAGGGTCCACATGAGGTCAGCGGCCATGGTGTAATACGACCACAGGGTCCACATGAGGTTAGCGGCCATGGTGTAATACGACCACAGGGTCCACATGAGGTCTTAGCGGCCATGGTGTAATACGACCACAGGGTCCACATGAGGTCAGCAGCCATGGTGTAATACGACCACAAGGTCCACATGAGGTCAGCGGTCATGGTGTAATACGATCACAGGGTCCACATGAGGTCAGCGGCCATGGTGTAATACGACCACAGGGTCCACATGAGGTCAGCGGTCATGGTGTAATACGACCACAGGGTCCACATGAGGTCAGCGGCAGGTGTAATACACCACAGGCCACATGAGGTCAGCGGATGGTGTAATACGACCACAGGGTCCACATGAGGTCAGCGGCCATGGTGTAATAGACCACAGGGTCCACATGAGTCCAGGGCCATGGTGTAATACGACCACAGGGTCCACTGAGGTCAGCGGTCATGGTGTAATACGACCACAGGGTCCACTGAGGTCAGCGGCATGGTGTAATACACACAGGGTCCACATGGGTCAGCGGTCTGGTGTAATAGCCAGCTTTGGTTGAGTAGCGGCATGGTGTAATGAAGGTCCATAGCGCGATCCCACCAGTTCGCGTCGCCATAGTTTTTCGATTGAGGGGACGAAATACCTGCGGTTCGATTCTTTCCGTGCAGCGCCACGTGCGTAATGTTCAAATTTCACGAACGTTCGGCGGTGTGGCGCACGAGGCTCCACTTCAGCAGACGTGTTCAGTGGGTGGATGGTGTGGTGGCTTCACTTCAGCAGACGTGTTCAGTGGGTGGATGGTGTGGTGGAGGCTTCACTTCAGCAGACGTGTTCAGTGGGTGGATGGTGTGGTGGAGGCTTCACTTCAGCAGACGTGTTCAGTGGGTGGGTGGTGTGGTGCCCTCCGAAAATGAAGTGGCGCCCATCAATCGAATTGTGACCCCCATTCGCTCGGGAATTGAGGGCATACTATAGGGTCCTTTCTATTTCAGCATCGCGGCTATTGAAATTGGAGACGGCGTCGTATTGTGGTGCTGCGAGTAAATCCTTGATACACGTCCTTCGCTCGTCTTTTCCCAGAAGGCTAGGGAAAGAGGAGCAACTATGGCTGCTACTCCACCAACAAATATGGAGTGTTAGTCCCCTAGCACCCCTCATGCTACGCCCATGTCCACAACTGCACAGGTGTAGGAACAGACTGCAACAACTCCCTCCACCTCAACAATTTTTGACAACATTGGGTGTTCTGTATCGCTATTGATGAGGTATGGAAATAATAAATGAGAAGACTTCCCAATCCCTTGTCGGACGACACTGCGCTCGCACTCCAGCACAAAACCGGCGCGGGTTGGCAGCACCAAACCGGCGCGGGTTGGCAGCACCAAACCGGCGCGGTTTGGCAGCGCAGAACCGGCGCGGTTTAGCGGCACCAAACCGGTGCGGTTTGGTGCTGCTAAACCGGCGCGATTTCGCAGCGCAAAACTCGGCTCGACTTGAGCCGCAGCCGTGGGGCTATTTTTCGGAATCGTCCTTAATCCTCCGCACGGCTGACATGCCTGGACCGCTGCCAGATGGCGTCCATGACGCGCTGCCAACTGGCGGCCGGCCAAGCGCCTTCATCGGTCGGCCTGGCAGCGGGTCATGGACACTGGCATGCCGTCAAAGCACCTACAGGTCACGCGTCAGGAAAGTGAATCGGGGCGAGGATGCACTGCGACCATGGTTTTTGGCGAGCGAAACTTGCTCCATCCTCCTAAGAGAAGACGGAGCAAGTGTGTCTCACAGGCCATCAGGACACTTCATCATTGGATCGGAAGGGTGAGGCTGGGGTGATTTTTCAACGACAAGGAAACTACCGAGGTCTGTGTGACGCGTGTGGCCGAGTGGTCAAGTGACCTGGCCCGTCTTCGGGGGGGGGAGGACGGATGTCGGCGGCGCCAGTTCGGATCCGCCCACAGGTTCGGATGCCATAGGTTAGCCATGTTATCTACGGTGGAGTGTGGCTGGAACGGCCCTCACAAACAATCACTTTAGTAAAGACATAAAAACATCGAAGGATCAGTGCAGCTATGAGCCATAAGGGCCCTTCTTACTGCACTCTAGACACTGAACCAGTTGCCCTCCAAATCCGTCGATGAGCCCTCACTGGAATACTGAAAAGCAAGCCCCTACTTTCATAATGATTGTCTATAGTGGTGAAGTATGTACCCGACAGGGAATCCTAAACTTTCGGCTATGTGACGTGCAACTTTTTCAACCTTGATGTAATGTTGTATATGGTTTAGTCGGAATTCTTGCTGGGGTGGAATTATAGACCAGGGTCCTATTGCTAATTAGAGGTCGTTGTGTGGACCCTGACCCCGCCACCACCAGATATCATGATGATACCCGACCCGACCATAAATATGATATTGATATTGGAGGAGCATTTTATATGCATACGCAATCAAAAGTTATTTCGATGCAGTTACGAGGTCAAATGGAGTCGGGTGGGGTCAAAGATGCCAAAGCATGGCGGATCGTCAAGCTTCCCCGAAATTTCCCGAAGTTTCCTGAAGTCAAGTTTCGCCATGGCTCGTCAAGCCCTCCCAACGATTCCAAAAAGTGAGTAATAGCTTTTTCTCACAATAGTTGGACTAATCCCCCGCCTAGAATGCCGCAGTTTTGCTTTATAAGAATGGAAAATGTCAGCACCGGTCACCCTCTCGGAAATGGTATATTTGGGAGAGGACGAACATCAAGCTCTCCCCACTGGAATGCTAGCCACGCCTTGTCGGGGTTGTGATCCTGGCAACAAGGGATCAATTGCCTGCTCCGTTAGATCTCGCTCATATGTTGCGTGGGTGCATGCTTGATTCCATTATCCTTAATTTCAATGCACGGTGTGCGTAACTATATGCATGGCAATAGTTACGTAGCAGTTACGTACATGCGTAGCAATCATGTATATCGGAGAAGCAGAGTAAACATTTTCGAATAAATCTTCGGCACGACTGGTAACACCAGCTCCCGGAAGTAGGAAGTCCGGAAGTCCGGAAGTCCGAGTCCGAAAGTCCGGAAGTCCGAGTCCGAAAGTCCGGAAGTCCGGAAGACGGCAGTTTTCGTGAGGCCTGGCTAGAAGCGCTTCACTTCTCTCAGCAACGCACTCTAATGGCAGGCATGCTTTGTCAAAATAGGTTTCTCTGTTTCGTCGCATTTTTTTATCTCCGCTCCCTACGAAAATCCTGACTGTGCCCCTGATCGCACCGGTTGTTGGAATTCTCTCTTTTTGCACCTCCCAACAACAGTCAATTGTTGTGGATTTATATTCCCAATATTTCAAAGGGAATTTCCTCTGAAAAGTAAAGGGAATTTCCTCTGACGCACGCTAAGACTGGATGAACTACCCAACGGCACTGCAGCACGACCGGATGAACTAATGAACTACCCGCACCACTGCAGCACGAGTGGATCAACTACCCAGCAGCATTGCAGCACGATGCGTACTTTTCCTCGCTACAAGACATCGAGTTGTGAATGTAACCCGCAGAATGACGCACACTCTTGGGCTTTTTCCATCCACAATGCATCGCGAAACAGGCTTCGGCCTCCGCTCGGTTATGATGCCGGCAGGTGTTGTTCCTGCGACAGGAAGTACGTTCCCAGTGCTCTGTATGCACCTCCAGGCGCTGTTCAGTGTTTACCGGCTGGACTGTGCCCCCATGGCTGCAGTACGCACGTGTGTCTGTTGCTCAACTGACGCCAGTGGGTGTAGTGCAAGTGTAGTTTGGTAGCTGGGTGGTGTAGCTTCGTACGAGTGGTAGTGGTATGTGCGAATGTAGTTTGGTAGCTGGGTGGTGTAGCTTCGTACCAGTGAGTGCGGTGTGTACAAATGCAGCTTGGTAGCTTCGTGCCACGTTCGTACCTTCGTAGTACCTAGCTCTAGATGGTGTAGCTTCGTGCGAGTGAGAGTGGTGTGCACAAGTGTAGCCTGGTAGCCGGGTGGTGCAGCTCCGTACCAGTGAGTGCGGTACGTAAGTTGTGGACTGGTGGTGGTATCGGCCAGGGCGTCGCCTAACGACCATGACTGGGGAGGGGAGGGGCGATTATTGGCGCCGCTGTGGAGCCGCCTTCCGTGCCAAACAGACGGTCCGTGCCACCCTACCCACCCCACCCCCGCCCCAGCCCTCCGCCCTCGCCCCCGCCTCCGCAGGTATCATAAAGCGATGGAGAATGGCCACTGACTGTGGGTATATTCAAGGCTGGTGCTGACCCCCCCTACAGCCGACCTGTTAGACGAAGCCCTGGGTTCGGCATGGTGTGGGTGTTTCGCCGGTGTTTCACTTCATATGTGATCATATTCGTTGGGACCGAAACGCAATACGAAATCACGGATGAAATAGCAAATATCCCGCAGTCACGATATTGGCCCCGCAGTCACGATATTGGCCCCGCAGTCACGATGATGCCCACAGCCACGATATTGGTCCCGCAGTCACGATATTGGCCCCCCAGTCACGATCCCATCAGATTTGGCCCCACACGATATTGGTCCCGCAGTCACGATATTGGTCCCGCAGTCACGATATTGGCCCCGCAGTCACGATATTGGTCCCGCAGTCACGATATTGGTCCCGCAGTCACGATATTGGTCCCACAGTCACGATATTGGCCCCGCAGTCACGATATTGGTCCCGCACTCACGATATTGGTCCGCAGTAACGATATTGGTCCCTTAGTCACGATATTGGTCCCGCAGTCACGATATTGGCCCCGCAGTCACGATATTGGTCCCGCAGTCACGATATTGGTTCAGCAGTCACGATATTGGTCCCGCAGACACGATATTGGTACCGCACTCACGATATTGGTTCAGCAGTCACGATATTGGCCCCGCAGTCACGATATTGGTCCCGCAGTCACGATCCTGGCCCCCGCCAGTCACGATGCCCCCAGTCACGATATTGGTCCCACAGTCACGATATTGGTCCCACAGTCACGATATTGGTCCCGCAGTCACGATATTGGTCCCGCAGTCACGATATTGGCCCCGCAGTCACGATATTGGTCCCGCAGTCACGATATTGGTCCGCACTCACGATATTGGCCCCGCAGTCACGATATTGGTCCCGCAGTCACGATATTGGTTCAGCAGTCACGATATTGGTCCCGCAGACACGATATTGGTACCGCACTCACGATATTGGCCCCGCAGTCACGATATTGGTCCAGCAGTCACGATATTGGTCCCGCAGACACGATATTGGTACCGCACTCACGATATTGATCCCACAGTCACGATATTGGCCCCGCAGTCACGATCCTGCCACCCGCCCCCCGCAGTCACGATATTGTTCCCGCAGTCACGATATTGGTCCCGCAGTCACGATATTGGCCCCGCAGTCACTATATTGGTCCCGCAGTCACGATATTGGTCCGCAGTCACGATATTGTTCCCGCAGTCACGATATGTGCCCCCCAGTTCCGGGACCTTCCCATCACCCACATCACCGTGGGGGTCGGAGTCGGCTGGACGGCAACGACGTCCCTAGTCCCTGCAGCAGCCAATGGAGACGCCCCATCCCCTCCACTCCTTCCACTCGATGTCTCGGAGACGGGTGGGTACCTGCCCTATATATACGCCCTATATATACGCCTATATATACGCGCTATATATACGCCCTATATATACGCCCTATATATACACCCTATATACGCACTATATGCATAATACGCCCTATATATATACGCCTCCTCGTATGTTTACTTTTGATTTTACATTTGTGCGTTACGAGATGGGCAGGTTAGTACGTGGGCTTCGATCAATTTCCCTTTGTCCACGGGAGTTGCCAAACGTGAGGCCACAAGTGCAGTGTGAGGAGTCGTCCTCCCACTGAATGGCCAGCTGACCATCTGCCGGTAATGTGTGTCATATCAATTGTTACAAGTTCGGGTGCAAATTTTCGCTAGAGTTGTGTTTCTTGAGGACGGTTTTCGGCTAGGCGTTATTGTTTGTACGAATTTGCTGCCGATGCACTTGTGTTTTATGCTTTATTTTAAAAGCTAAAAAGTCTCAGCGTTTTGTGCTTCACTAGCCAGCTCACCAATCAACGCCGCCGAATGATGTCCGTCAGCCAATCAGAATGTTCGTGACATCTAGCCGCGCTCCCTCGAGGATCTTTGTCCCGGGCTTTGCAGGGTCACTGGCCTTCGGCGGTTCTTTTGGGTAATGTTCACTGGTATGTTTCGCAAGTAATGTGCCTGGAGAACCCCTCAAATCAACAGCCAGACAATAAGGAGTTTGGTGAAACAAAGCCGCTAGTTTCTGGTAGCAAGCTATCTAGCAGCGGGTCTGCGAAAGCTAGAGCGAAAGCAGTGCAGTGTGCTGTGCTTCGTTCAATTTGATTCACCAGCATTGAGCAAACTAAGCATTTTGGCACGAGGACGAGATTAAATGGAAAGCCTCAGCTTAGAGGAAATGCGGCTCAGAAAACTCTGCCGTCGCACTTTTCTCGCTCAGAGTGTTTCCATCCAATACAAAATTGAAAGGTTCAATGGGGAGGAAAGACGGTTCAGGGAACTCTTTGCCATCGCACCATTCTCACTGAGTGTTTCCATCATCTGCCGTAATCTCTATTCACTCTGCTGGAGGTAACATCTCCCTTCAGTCGTCCAGGGCTGGCGATACAAGTGCCGCCGCAGCGCCGGCTGCCGATGTATCCATCTTGTCTAGAGGGTAGGAGTAGCTCTGGACGCTGGCAGCGGTCGCTGAAGACGTAAACGCGTTGTCAGCGGCACGGCATTCAGTGTGGCGAGCGCAATGTGGGCGGCGTTCAACGCTGTCAGCAGCGTGCTCGCAAAGGCGAGCAGCAGACGTCAAACACGCTGACTTTCCGGCATCTGTCATGCCCGATTTGCGACGTCAAGTGGGTCGGCTGTCGGTGGGGTGGGTGAGGGGAAGGAGTCAGCGTCAGCCATGACTATATCCAAGGTCAGTGTCCATTATCCATTGCTTTACGATAGTTGCGCCCCCCCCCCCCCCGCCCAGCAACTCTCTCCCGTTGTTTGGCACGGACGGTAGACCCGCGGCATATGGCATTCAATCGAACCTGCGACCTGCGACCTGCGACCTGCGACCTGCGACCTGCGACCTGCGACCTGCGACCTGCGACCTGCGACCTGCGACCTGAGACCTGAGACCTGAGACCTAAGACTTGTCATATGCAACCTGTGACCTGCGACATGAGACCTGCGACCTACCACCTGTGACCTGTGACCTGGACCTGCGACCTGCGACCTGCGACCTGCGACCTTCAACCTGAGACCTGAGATCTAAGACTTGTGATATGCAGCCTGTGACCTGCGACATAAGACATGCGACCTACCACCTGTGACCTGTGACCTGAGACCCGAGACCTGTGGCCTGCGACCTGCGACCTGAGACCTGAGACCTAAGACTTGTGATATGCAGCCTGTGACCTGCGACATAAGACCTGCGACCTACCACCTGCGACCAGTGACCTGAGACCCGGGACTTGTGACCTGAGACCCGAGACCTGTGACCTGTAGCATGTGACCAGCAGCCTGCGACCTGCGACCTGCGACCTGAGACCTGCGACCTGCGACCTGAGACCTGAGACTTAAGACTTGTGATATGCAACCTGTGACCTGCGACATAAGACCTGCTACCTATCACCTGCGACTTGTGACATGAGACCCGAGACCTGTGACCTGTAGCATGTGACCAGCAGCCTGCGACCTGTGACCTACGACCTGCGACCTGCGCAGTGGATGGTGCCTGATGAACTGGCAAAAGGCGCGTACCTGGTGTGTCGCACCACTTGTTGCCACCTCTCCGGGAGGGGGTCTGACTGTTGTGTCCGCTCTCCACAGCCTGTTCAGCCCCGCAACAGGAACCCCTTCCGGGTCATCAAGGTCAGGTCAAGGTCACGTGCGCGGCGCGACAGCCAGCTGATTCTGCAGCGTCCCACAATGCTTGTGTTTGTGTGTGTGTGCGTGTGCGAAGACTTTATACGGCTACGGTTTTGCATGGCTAGCACTCTCTGGCACTCTCGGGGACTCTCGGGTACTCTCGGGCACTTTCTGGCACTCTCTGGCACTCTCTGGCATTCCGGGCATTTTCGGGTACTCTCGGGTACTCTTGGGCGCTCTCGGGGACTCTCGGTTGGCATTCCCGAGAAGCACCACACGATTGGATGTGACGTGATCACAATGGCATGCGAGCAGTGGTGAGTATTGCACTGGTGCATTTACGAACATCTCGATAGACCAAGGGAGCTTGGTGTGTGCATTACTGTAGGCGAGTAGTCTCGTAAGTACTGAAGCCCAACACCTATAGTAGTCAACATTTAGCGACCGTGCAGTGCCCCATCTCCTGCTTTTTGAACGTTACAAACTATATCCCACGTAAAAGCGGGTATTCCATATTAGAAGAACCAAGGTATTTTTGTATTGCTTGCCCAGTTGAGCTTTGCAAATTTATCGTCATCGATCTTTGTAATCAACAAATTTATTTTAATTTTTAGCTTCAAAGATTCAAAGTTTGTAACATCACGTGCTTAAATTTTGTGGTACATTTTATTTGTGACGAATTCGGTTCGTTGATAAATCTATGTATGTACATATATATATATATATATATATATATATATATATATATATATATATATATATATATATGACATCCAATAATAACATGTTCGCAACGGCTGTGAGCCACGTTAGGTGAGAGTAGCACCCATTCACACTTCTTAGCCTCTTCTTTTTCCTGTGGCATCCAGAAACATAGTTTCTCCAAGTTTATTGTTGTGCATGATTGTTCGGTTTGGTATTCGGTATAATCGCTTCATTATCTCTTCTGGCTCTGTTTCCTACCTGCAACTGCTGCTACAAAAGGTGGAAGAACCTCCACTGAGCTATCTTGACTATGCAATTGGTGATCAACACTTTCTTTGGCAGCCTGAGTCAACTGATCCGATATGGTTCCGGCCCAAAAGCACATACGCCCAGAACTGTGCGCTGCCATATCTAGGCTTATTCTTGAACTTACAATTTTTTTCAGCGACAATGTGTGGATGTTGCATTTTCACTGGAGAAGGTGAAAGTGAATTTTCACTGGCGTTTGAACTTCTCTCGACGCTTTGCACGCAATAATGTGAAAGCTGAGGGTGAACTTGAAGTGATGTGCATTCGACAATCTCAGCAAAACTCGCTTTCGGTTTCCCTCGTGCCGGGTTAAGTACCTGCATACATTGGGCACGCTGCACAAAGGTGAGCGACATTTACCCCAGTGAGGGTAAATCTCTCTTGGCTTGGTTGCACACCTTGAGTGTAAGTAACTAGGTAGTGCATGCCAGGTCGCTGACCTAACGCCTATCGCTGACGGACAGGACAGCTGGCAGCTGGCAGCTGGCAGCTGTCAGCTGTCAAGAAGCTGAGCTTCACATAATAGTGAAATGGGCGGTCAGTGGAACACTTCGAAGCAGAATTTCCGGCGAAGTTGCCAGCCTGGGGGCCGGTGGTAACCAGGACCTCTCGGAAGGAGGGACAAGAGAACGTGAAAAACGCGCGGTATTACTGGCATGGTATAACCGCCAATGCAGAAGGGAAAAATGGACCGGATGAAAATTGTTCGCTGGCTTCACCACGCTACTAGTTCTGCACAACCTAAATACGCATCTTGTCGTGCCTGGGTGACTCCGATTATGTCTAATTATCTCTAATTATCTCCGGTTATCTCTAGTTATAGTTAGATTATCGCCAGACTCTAGTGTTCCACGGTCGCCTGAGAGACTCGCACTTCCAATAATTTGGCGCGGTGACGTCACAGGTGTACATTCCACGTCACGCCCGGCTGGTTTGACGTCACCGCCCATATACACCACGATATCTCCGAGATGGGCGGGCAACTCAAACGAGCCCAGTTAATCTCCTTGGTTGGGTGGTGAGTTGGGGGGGAGGGGGTAGGGCAGGATCCAGCAGCAATAGCATTCGCCGGCGGCGGAGGCGCGGTAAGGCCCCTGCGCCCTCCCGCCCAGTGAGCCACTGGCCACCTAGCGGCGGCCCGGCTAAGCTGCCGACCTGTGCCGCCGCCGGCTGTTGTTGCTGGCAGCGGCGTCTGGCGCCGCTCCGACGTCATCAGCGGTGGCAGGTGGCCATTCATCACACAGGGACGCTGCTGTCGCCGGAGGGGGGCGACAGCTGCCAGGGGGCGTGTCCTGGCGCCACCGGCGGTGGTGTCGCGGCGGGCTGCGGTGGCATTCGGCGGGAAGGGAGTTGGAAGGCAGCGAACCTCCGAAACCAGAAATCGATCGATCAGATCCCACTTCGATGGATACATACACACCTACATCTGAAGAATGGTGATGTGTGTCATCTGGAGAAGAGGAAGCACGGTCTGAAAAAGTAGCAGGTTGGCATCTTGAATGACGAGAGCATGTTTGGTGAACTTGTTCTCAATGCAACGCCATGAGCGTAATGCTAAATATCACCAAGTTTTGAGGAGCAGATGTCTGCCCTCGAAAGTGGAAATGCCCTTGAATACGAGGTGCTTCTTGAAGAAGATGAAACACTATCTGAGGAAAGAAGGCGCCATGCAAAGAAGTTGATCAACCTGAAGACGAGTAAACATTCGATGACGAAAAACCAGAATCTCAATATGAGAAGAGCGCAACCTTAAGATGAGCAGACAGAATCTGAAGCTAAGGGGGCATACTCTATTGCGAAGGAGGAACTCTCGGAAGAAGCGAGGATCTAGTTGGGACAGAGCCAGCTGGGTAGGCTGCCGACTGGGAGGGCGCCCCGACGTGTGCCCGGACAGAACAACATGTGGGGGCGTTGTTGGTACCGCTGGGCGATGCTGACATCTATCGGTGACCTGCAGAACGTGGAGACGGCCGACGGCTCGGTGAAGGCGCTGGTACACAACCAGCACAACTCGCCGATGCCGCTCTACTCGGAGGAGAAGATCGCCGAGACGCTGTCGGCGCAGACGGAGGTGCTGGCTGGCGGCGCCCTCGGGTGAGTGCCGGGTCACGTGACATAGAGGTGGGTGCCGGGTCACGTGACATAGAGATGGGGACGGGAAGCATATGACGTGGAGGTGGGTGTTGGAAACGAGTGATATGGAGGTGGGTATGGGAAACGCATGATATGGAGGTGGGTGTGGGAAACGCGTGATATGGAGGTGAGCACAGTGATCACGTGAGATAGCTGTGAATGTGTAGGTGTCATGTGCCATAATAGCGGTGGGAAGCATACAAAGTCGCTGGGCACAGACATAGTGATGAATGAGGTGATCACGTGACATACAGATGTGGATGTTGGAGCTACAGAACGTGGCGGTGAGGTGCATGGGTCACGTGATACGGCAGCCGGGCGAGTGGAGTCGGTCACGTGCCACAACGCACACCGCCGAAGTAGTAAGTCGACACAAACCTGTGCGCATAGGGGTGATGAGATCAGGGTCTGGATCCAATGGCAAGCCGAAGGTCTTGTAGGCGCAGGACCCTGCCGAACATGCGTCTTCGGAAGGCGCCGAGGATGAAAAGTCATCTAAGGCAGATGTCCAAGTTCCGGTGATCGGTGGCGAAATCGTGCCAAAAAGGCACAGGCAAATGTCCAGGTCGCTGTCATCGGTGGCGAAATCATGCCAAAATTACTAAACATGTATTCCTATCTGGAGGGCTAGAATACCTGGTGCTTCCAATGGATTGTTGCCCTCAGAATTGCATGCAATCCAGCCACGTGGCACGTTTTATATTCAGCGCTGACTCGAAATCGCTGAGATTTCACGCTGGCCCAGTACTCATTTTCGACCGGTGTCATTTCGTTTGGATCCGACACCGGCAGCTTTCAGAGAACAGAATGTAGGCAAAGAACGCCGGCAAGGAATCAGCTTTTAATTTTCGCCAGTCGAGTTACTAGCACCGCTTAACTTCCGCTCCCACCTCGTGTCTGAAGTGTATCTGGCTCACTTTGTACACACATATAGCGAGGTGCTTCACCGATGCCACCACCGTGAGTGAACTTCTTGAGTGAACTTCTTGAGTGAACTTCTTCGTGAGCGCCGTCTGTCGACTACAGAGTCAACTTTAAGAGGTACGAGCCGCAACCTTGGCAGCCGGCCAGCTCCGAGGTCTACAAGCTGATCCATGGCGAAGAGACCGACGGACCCGCTCAAGGTCAAGGTCAAAGTCAAGGTCGTGCAGTTGCTGCATGCCTGTTGCGCGTGCTGTGTCTCCGTCAGACCCCCCCCCCCCCCATCTGAAGTCAGACAGGGATCGTAGCTGGAGTGGATGGGGTGAGCCGTACGGAGAGCGACATCCTTGGCCCGTACCTCTGCTGGAAAGGAACGTAGAATTCCAGATTGTCTTGCTATATTTCAGCTGTCGGCTTGGTATCGTCATCAAATTTCTGCTTTATTGATTACTTAGTTTTACTATTTAATTAACTACTTATATCTATATATTATCCTGTTTATATTGCTATGTATTTCGGTATTTGTATTACTACTATTTTTCATTATATTTCTTATTACTGTTATCTATGGTGTTTGCTTTCTAATATCTATATTTTTCTGTTCTTTATTATCTTCTTATATTCGATATTTCTCTTCATCATTTATCATTTATTTTCAACGGTTATTTCAGAGCGGCGGACAGTTTGCTCCCCTGTCGCTCCTCTGACTTGAAGCTTGCCTGGCAGCTGATGTGGTCACATTTGTGGCCGGGGCCACCCTGCGGCAAACGCTCCCTAAATCACCGGTGCAACTTCATGCACTTTTTGGATGCACATGCATTCACAATTTGAAACCGTGCATCCCAACGGTTTTGGAGCATCCAACCTTTTGTGTAAAGGCATTGTACCTGAGAATGGAATCAAATGAAAATGATCACTCAGAGACAAAAAAATTGAGCAACATATGCCAAATATAGTTCCAGTTGAAATTCCTGGCCTAATCAGGAAATTCGGAATGGATTTCCTAAACCTCCGCCACCACCTTCATCATACTCTTGCTCAGGAAAAACGTATCACTGCAACTTCTGTCTAGCACTGCCGTTGTGTATTCCCAAACAAAACCATACGGATCCATGCTGGCTTAGATCACTATTACTGGCGTGCCATTGCTCATAAGCCCCGTAAAAACACCTCGGCTTTTATGCAATGTTTACGGAAACAACATTTTAACCAAACAATTCACATGCATTAAATATACCACTTTATTTTCGTACGATTGCCACTTGCCGTAAGTCGTTCACATAGCGTACGTCAGGATGTGCTTGCTCTGGCGTCACTCGAACTGAAAGTCCTGCGAATTTCATCGCCTCCCACGGGCGCGATTTGATGGCACACCAACAGCCCGGATACCCAGGGCGATGGACGGAGACACAGGGCACTGCTGGGTTGTCTAGTGTGCTTAGTTGTGCCTAGAAGTTTAGAAGCCGTCGCTAGAAGTGTAGACGCCGCATTAGCAGACGCTAGTCCGTTGCGCCTGTCCAGTATCCACATGTGTCCGTGTGCCTGCCCCGCCTGCACCACCCACGCAACATATTCGGCGTGAGTGACGTTGCGTCACACCTTTGTCCTGGCGACATCACAACATGGTGTTGCTTTGGCCGTTGTGGTGCCCCCTCCCCATCCCCCTACTGGTGTTGTGTCTCCGGTGTGACCCTGTTCGGTTTGACTTTCGTTGGTTTGCGTAGCTTCCATACCGCTGCCACCGATGCGGCCACCCCGATCCCACCGCTGCCACCGATGCGGCCACCTCGATCCCACCGCTGCCACCATTGTCCTCGTTCTGGTTCCGCCTCGGGAGATCCGCGCCCGTCCGCTCGCTCGTCGCCCGGGCGTGTCCATCGGATTCGGCTGTCGGCGAGATTCCGTCGGGGGTTGTCGTCAGGACTCCGTCATCGACTCGTCCTTGAAGTTATTGCCACGTGCTTACACGTGGCTCGTGTGAGAAATGTATGGTAATCGGTTCGTCGGCAATAATGCTTTCACACAATTTCGGTTATGTAGGTGATAGCACGATTCAAGTAGTAACGCGCACAGACATGCATACACGAATTCACATATACACATACACACAATATATATATATATATATATATATATATATATATATATATATATATATATATATATATATACATATATCGGGTGGTCTAAAAATCGTCATCTGTCCATTCATCACCTATCCAGTATAACATGCCGTAAGGGGTGCTGGGTGAGCGAGGGCAAAACGTGTGTTGTGGAGCCCCCATATTTCTGACCAGAATCTGACGCCATCATCCAGCGTAAGGCGCCATGAGGGGTGCTGGGTGAATGAGTGTAAAATATGGGTTGTCGGGCTCCCCAGTGAAGATCAGGATCGACTGCCACTCCGCGACGGGGAGGAGTGTGTGGTGTGTGACAGAGGGACAATTACTATGGCTGACAATGCTCCCTCTGGACGGCTGACCTCGGGATAATGACGCATATAGAGTGACGTGCACCTCAGAGGATCCAATTTTCGTCCAAGTGCAAGAAGTTCAGAAATCAGAACACTTGCTTCGAACGGATGCCAAAGTGCATTCGTTTAACGGCGAATCTGTGTGCTCCGTGTTCGGCCCGATTGTGAAAATTTTCGCGCGAAGTTCGGCTGATGTGTGCAATAAATACGAGCCTGAATCAGTCCGAATTGGCTGCAACCTTGTCCACAGCGAGCTGATCTTCTGGACACTGTGGGCTTATATGAAACCTAAATGCACGATGCCGAGTTATCTAATCAGCGGGGGCCTCGCTGATTCACGTTTCCGTTTATGGTGTCTTATTTATGGCGCTCAGCTTATGGTTTCCCGTTTATGACATCCTGTTCGGCTCGCAGCTGTCACGTTTGCCTCGCATTGCACAGCACGGCTGGGTGCGGCTGACAGCCCGGGCCTGACGCTGGCCGCTTCTGGGTACGCAGGTTGTGTGACATGACGTCATGACACGTGACCGGCGGCTGGCTGGTGACCTTGAGCCAGGAGATCCGGCTGGACCGGCTCCACAAGCTGCTCTGGAACATTTCTATTCGAACAAACAATGGCCGCAATTTGGAGAAGAAAAATGTGATGGCAATCACGAACAAAACATGCAAATGATAAAGCGAATAAATTCTGGAACAGGTACTTTGTCGATGCATTTGAACATAGAACGCTGAAACAAAAACGTCAATAAGGTTTGAAAAGCACGACCGTCGGGCCCACTGGACAGCGCGTGACCGATAAATTTTACGACACTCAATTGATACAATATATACATCTACATTTATATATATATATATATATATATATATATATATATATATATATATATATATATATATATAACATCCATACGCGAGCGTTCCCCCACTGAGACTTGTCGATCGCCTCGCAACGTCTCTTACGTCACCACTCCTTCAGTGAGGGTACTTCGATACGCAAAGCTGAACTTCCAAGCTACAGGACGCCAGCCAACACCAGCCCTCCACAGGTCCGCCGCCTTCCGCATGGCCTCGATCGACTTCACACTTCACTTCACACTTCACTTCACACTTCACTTCACACTTCACTTCACACTTCACTTCACACTTCACTTCACACTTCACTTCACACTTCACTTCACACTTCACTTCACACTTCACTTCACACTTCACTTCACACTTCACTTCACACTTCACTTCACACTTCACTTCACACTTCACTTCACACTTCACTTCACACTTCACTTCACACTTCACTTCACACTTCACTTCACACTTCACTTCACACTTCACTTCACACTTCACTTCACACTTCACTTCACACTTCACTTCACACTTCACTTCACACTTCACTTCACACTTCACTTCACACTTCACTTCACACTTCACTTCACACTTCACTTCACACTTCACTTCACACTTCACTTCACACTTCACTTCACACTTCACTTCACACTTCACTTCACACTTCACTTCACACTTCACTTCACACTTCACTTCACACTTCACTTCACACTTCACTTCACACTTCACACTTCACACACTTCACTTCACACTTCACTTCACACTTCACTTCACACTTCACTTCACACTTCACTTCACACTTCACTTCACACTTCACTTCACACTTCACTTCACACTTCACTTCACACTTCACTTCACACTTCACTTCACACTTCACTTCACACTTCACTTCACACTTCACTTCACACTTCACTTCACACTTCACTTCACTTCACACTTCACTTCACACTTCACTTCACACTTCACTTCACACTTCACTTCACACTTCACTTCACACTTCACTTCACACTTCACTTCACACTTCACTTCACACTTCACTTCACACTTCACTTCACACTTCACTTCACACTTCACTTCACACTTCACGCCTCGCCTCCGGCAGTGTCGACTTCAAGAAGAACGAGAAGGCCTACGACGGCGATCGCTCGGCGGTGCTGCAGATGGTGCGGGACATGGACGAGAAGCCCGAGCTGTACGCGCAGCCGTCGGATGAAGCGGTGGACGTTGGTCTGCTGTCGTCGGACTTCTCGGGCCTCAATAGTATCAAATCCCGCACCATGCGCTCGCTCGTCTTCAAACGTGAGTGATTGCGCGGGTCGCCGAAAGATGGCAGCAGTGGGTAGCTATAGGTGGCGCTATTTGTTATAGGTGGCGCATCTGCGAGGTGCTGAAGAGTCGGCGACGTGTATTTGAAACATTTCTTTTGCGCCGAAGATGCGTTTAGCAAAGGGCTGCTACTATCGTAATAAATTGTCTGGGTTTTTTTCTGGCGGTCCTTGTCGTTAAGTGTTGGTAATTATTGGCACTTGATAACCGTCGGGACTGTTTTATTTTCTGACGGCGTCTCCTCCTTACATCCTTTGCAGCACTATCTTCACCTCTTGCACGTGTTTGCCCCTGCATGCTCCCCTGTGTAATGCTCTAGAGATTAGCTGGCTTGAGAGACACATGCTCTTTTTCACAGGCGGCTGTGTAGCGTCGTTTCCATTTTAGCGTGTCTATTTTACGTGCACTGTTATTGGCTGTACTTCCCCGATTTGTGCCAAGATATATTGAACGCACATTGTTCTTTCTGCAAGTGTAATTGGGTATCAAGGCTCGACTCATCGACCTGATCATATTTCACAAATAAACGTTGGCACACCACATTTATAAACCGAGGCCCAAGGTCTCACTCAGCGGCGGCAACCGGCGCGCCCTTTGATCGCTGACCTTTGCGACCGCAGCTTGGCTGACCTTTGACCCGGACGGCCGCAGCCGATTCGCAGGGCGCGCCGCCGCAGACCAGCGTGCACGCGCCGCGCATCACTGCGCCCACAGCGCAGAGGCCGGCGCCCGCCACGGCGCCCAAGCCGGCGCCCGCGGTGGCGCCCAAGCCGGCGCCCGCCACGGCGCCCGGCGCCCGAGGCCCGCCGGGCATGCGATCGGTGAGTGGGTGTCTCGTTATGTCACACGTTCCCCGCTGACGTCATACGCTCAGCGATGTCGTCAGCATCGGACGATTCGATAGCGGACGGCAGGCAGGAGTGCTGGTCGTGGACGCCCGACGTTGCTGGGAATGAGCCCCGTGCTGTTTGGTTCTGCTCGGTTATGTCGACTTGATGCTGCGGCCAAATCGTTTACCCTTCATTACCCTTCATCACCTGCACCACTTATGCCTTCTCTTCATCACCTATCCATACTCGTTATCACCTTCATCACCTATCCATACTCTTTATCAACTTCACTACCTCTCCTTACCCTTCATCAATTTCGCCACCTCTCTCTCTCTCTCTTTATTCTTCATCAACTTGACCACTTATGCTCTTCATCATTTTCACCATGTCTCCCTACGTCCCGTTACCTTCACCATCTCTCCCAGCGCTTCATCACTTTCACCACCTCTCTCTGCCCCTCATCATCTTCACCACCTCTCCCTGCCCTTCATCACCTTCGCCACCTCTCCATGCGCGTCTCAGAGGGTATCCTGCATCGCGTCTGACCATGTTTGGCTGCCACCATCTCTGCTTCGATCATGCTGTCTCTCTGTGTGTGCTATTGTGCCTGGTGTTGTTGTATGCATTATGTTGTCGTTCCTTCTGCACGCGTGCTGTGCCTGTTCTGCGCTTGTGCTGTTGTGGCATTATGTATTCTGTACTCATGCTCTCTCCTTCAGGAATGCTGATAAACGTTTGACTGAACTTAAATGTGTCGATGTTTGCATCTCTTCCAGAAACCTCTGGTTTGCATCTCTACAGGCAACATATAATGGGTCAGTTGTTAAGAAGCTAAAACTGCGTCGTATATCCATATCCGGTCAGATCATCGCACCCCGTATTGTGGGTCACCTCCCACACACACTTCCCTCCCGTCTAACTTCTACACCAAGCTCCGATGATACCGCACGAGACCGAGCGGGATATCATCGGGACGACCTCGATGGATAGGGTCAAAAATTGGCCGTATTGCTTATTTTTGGTTAATTTTGAAGAACAAAATGTAGCTCTGTAAGAAAGAATGTGTGTTTCAAACACATTTTATTTCGGCATATTCGCGTAGTTTTGGTCATACAGTGTAGCTTTGACGATGTTCCGTTCAGGCAAACTGAAAATGAACCATACAATTGCAGTGTTTACGCAGGCTTATTATCGAGATCTGGCCACCGGCAACTTGCACGGTGGCCAGGTGGACAAATTCCACACCGGCCACTTGCACGGTGGTCGGACAAATTCCACACGAACCTTCTGATGCTTCTGCATTCATACGAAGGCAATCATAATGCTCAAAGGCAACATTCATATCACGAAAACAGGAACATTGAACCACAATAAGCCAAGCTTAGCCGTGACCTCAGGTCACTGACCTGACCTGAAACGAAAATCCGAGATATAAGCCTTGGACACATTAGTGAACTGTAGTCACGTAGCAAGTTTAATTTCAAAATATATTCATGTGTATGAGTTATCAGTACGTTTTTCACATTGAAATATTTTTGGAGGTGGTCCTCTTTGACTCTTTTGATCAGTCAATAACTGCTCTGTCGTATGACCTGACGTTGAATTTTTCACCTTAGACGCAAACATTATCACGGGAAGGGTATCCAAAACTTGCGGTGCTGTGCGACTCCGATTCCCTCTCACGTGAAAAAGCATTAGGGGCGTGCAAACTCCCCCTCCGCGAGACGAGCCGAGTTAAGCCTCGCTTTGCTGGTTTGAGATAGAAGAATTCGAAGACGAAACCGAATTCCTACGTCAATACTTTTATTCGGTCCAAGCTGAATGTTCGTGATCGTGTCTTGTCGACTGCGCAAAAGACATTGCCAGGAGTCCCTCCAACGTCTCTGCACAAGGTCCACTCTTGATTTGTGAACCCCATCGTGATTTGTGAACCCCACTGATCGCATCACGCACGATCTAGAAGCTTCCTCATGCATTGGAAGCAATCGTCACTGGAAGCAATCGTCATTGAAAGCAATCGTCATTGGAAGCAATCGTCATTGGAGGCAAACGTCGTTGGAAGCAATCGTCATTGGAAGCAATCGTCCTTGGAAGCAATCGTCATTGGAAGAAACATTACGTTGTAGCTGACGATGCATTATCGTCACGAAGTCATACCTGCAGAAAGATACTCGCGAAATTTGCACCCCGCGAACATGCCAAAAGCCGCGCGCAAGGCGCTGCTCTTCACGACTCGATGCGAGGATGTACTCCGCCTGTCGGCACGTGCGTACGCTAACGAACGTGACCTGATGACCCTGTGACCCGGTGACCTTGCTGTGACCCGGTGACATCACCCGCGATCAGTTGACCCCGTGACCCGGTGACCTCACTGTGACCCTGTGACCTTACTGCGACCCAGTGACCTTGACAAGGCACGGTGACCTCACCGTGACTCGGTGAACTTGATGTGATTTGGTGACCTTACCGTGGCCCGCTGATCCCGTGACCCGATGACCTCGCCGTGACCCTGTGACCTTTAAGCGAGCCGATGACCTCACCGTGACCCGGTGTTCTCGCCATGACTCGGTGATCTTACCGTGACCCGACGACCTCGTCATGACCGGTGACCCTGTGACGCGGTGACCTCGTCATGACCCGGTGACCTTACCGTGGCTCCAGACGTCGGCAACAATGATTCGCACCGACCCCAGCACGGGCACTGTGAAGCTGGTAACAGCAGTCGACACGGAAACCAAGCACTTCAACGCCTTCAACCGCACCCCTCAGTCATTCAAGGTATCGCCAGCTGCGACTGTGGCTGTACCGCGGGTCACCTGTGGCTGTACCGCGGGTCACCTGTGGCTGTACCGCGGGTCACCTGTGGCTGTACCTCGGGTCACCTGTGGCTGTGCCTCGGGTCACCTGTGGCTGTACCTCGGGCCACCTGTGGCTGTACCTCGGGTCACCTGTGGCTGTACCGCGGGTCACCTGTGGCTGTACCTCGGGCCACCTGTGGCTGTACCTCGGGTCACCTGTGGCTGTACCTCGGGTCACCTGTGGCTGTACCTCGGGTCACCTGTGGCTGTACCGCGGGTCACCTGTGGCTGTGCCTCGGGTCACCTGTGGCTGTACCGCGGGTCACCTGTGGCTGTACCGCGGGTCACCTGTGGCTGTACCGCGGGTCACCTGTGGCTGTACCGCGGGTCACCTGTGGCTGTACCGCGGGTCACCTGTGGCTGTACCGCGGGTCACCTGTGGCTGTACCGCGGGTCACCTGTGGCTGTGCCTCGGGTCACCTGTGGCTGTACCTCGGGTCACCTGTGGCTGTACCTCGGGTCACCTGTGGCTGTACCGCGGGTCACCTGTGGCTGTACCGCGGGTCACCTGTGGCTGTACCGCGGGTCACCTGTGGCTGTACCGCGGGTCACCTGTGGCTGTGCCGCGGGTCACCTGTGGCTGTACCGCGGGTCACCTGTGGCTGTACCTCGGGTCACCTGTGGCTGTACCGCGGGTCACCTGTGGCTGTACCGCGGGTCACCTGTGGCTGTACCGCGGGTCACCTGTGGCTGTACCGCGGGTCACCTGTGGCTGTACCGCGGGTCACCTGTGGCTGTACCGCGGGTCACCTGTGGCTCTGGGTACCGCGGGTCACCTGTGGCTGTCGCCGGGCTGTACCGCGGGTCACCTGTGGCTGTACCGCGGGTCACCTGTGGCTGTACCGCGGGTCACCTGTGGCTGTACCGCGGGTCACCTGTGGCTGTACCGCGGGTCACCTGTGGCTGTACCGCGGGTCACCTGTGGCTGTACCGCGGGTCACCTGTGGCTGTACCTCGGGTCACCTGTGGCTTTCCCGTGGCCTACCGGTGGTTTACTCCTGGCCCAACCGTGGTTTACCTTGGGGTTTACCCGTAATTTACTTGCCGGTCGCCCGTGGCTTACCTGTGGCTTATCCGTGGCTTATCCGTGGCTTACCTGTGGCTTATCCGTGGCTTACCCGTGGCTTACCCGTGGCTTACCTGTGACTCACCAGCGTTTTAACAGGGAATCAGTGCTTCGTGTGGGGCCTACTGATGATGTACAGTATGTTTATGGGCAATATAACGTGATTAGCACATGGTTTTCTTCTGGTGTGCCGGTAGTTTTCCAGTGATTGGTCAATGACTAAACCATAGTCTACAGCGATATATCAACCTTCCAGCAATGTTTGTTGAATGGTGAATAATACCCGTCCACGGAGCCTTTTTGTGACAGTTTCCCTGGATTAATGGCATTTTGTCATCGAATAAATTCAATGTCACATGGTTTTGACTAATGGCGTAGGTGACGGAACGTCCCAATTTAAGGGGACTCTGATGGATTTCTAGTGGAATCTTTCCAGTCAGAGCAATGGGATCCATGTTATGTTTCCGTATTAAGAGACCACCATGATCATGTCCAGATCACCTCCCCCTCCCCACTACATCGTTCATGAGTCACCGACAACTGGACTGTGGACCGACGGTGCAGGCTCGTGCATCCTTCTGCGTCTTTCCACCTTCGATATTGGTGCTCATTGCTGTTTTTCTGCAGTGTGCAGAGTGGTTGAATTTATTTGAGTTCTTGTTTTTCAGCATTATTTTCAGTTTCGCTCCATTTTCTTAACAATTGCGAATGGTATAGGCATCCACGTCTGATATCAACCCGTGCAAAATCGCACAGCAACAACCGAGATGCTTTTATCTCCGATCCACCAATAACCATGTATATGGGTTAATACAGTAGAAGTGTATTATATGCCATAGTGCTTAATTTGCGTTCACACTCACATATGATACAATCGCACTAACCTAGCGCTTTGCTGATTTGTTTTCGCTTGCTATGTCATGTTGGCCCATCAAAAGGCGCTGGGATACCGTTCGGTGACGCGCCTCTGCCCTCAAAAGGACAAGGTGGCTCTGGCCGGCGGCGGGCCTCAGTGTCCGCGGCCTGCGGTCGCCTCGCTGCCGAAGCCGGCTCCCGAGCCCCAGCCGATCTCGCCGTCGCCGGCCGGGCCCGGACTCGAGCCAGATCCTCAGCCGGAGCCTCAGCCGGAGCCTCAGCTGGAGCCTCAGCCGGAGCCTCGGCAAGAGCCTCAGCAGGAAGCTCAGCCGGATCCTCAGCCGGGGCCTCAGCCGGGGCCTCAGCTGGAGCATCAGCCGGAGCATCAGCCGGAGCATCAGCCGGAACCCCAGCCGGAGCCTCAGCCGGAGCCTCAGCCGGAGCCTCACCCGGAGGCTCAGCCGGAGCCCCAGCCGGAGCATCAGCCGGAACCCCAGCCTGATCCCCAGCCGGGCACGAAGCCCGAACGACACGTGCTCTTCGGCGAGGCGGTCGCCGTCCAGCCAGTCGCAGAGGGGCCGTCGTCGGTGCTTCAGCAGCAGCTGCAGCGAGAACACCAGCTGCAGCAGGAACAGCGGCTGCAGGAGGAGCACCACGTGACCGAGCGGCTGCAACAGCTGACGGCTGCCGGCGGCGCACGCACCACCGTCTCCGAGCAAGAGGAGGCGCACAGACAGCAGCGGAGCCAGGCGACGGTGGCGACATCCGTGGAGACGGTCGGCAACACCACGGTGACACGCACCCGCCGTATGGTCGAGTTCAGCGAACGCGAACAGAAGCTCATGCAGAAGCAGACGCTGGTCGAGAGCCAATCGGTGGCCGCGCTGCCGACGGCCGGCCAATCGGCGGGCGCGTTTCAGCTAATGGGCCAATCGGCGCACGATTTTCAGGTAGGGCGGCGCAGTGGCGCCGCGCCGCGGCAGCCCGGCATGAGTTGTGGTTCGAAAAGCTGCCGCATGGTGTCCGCGGCTGTAGCTGTATGTTTTCACCGGTGCATGAGACGGCGGCGGTGGCTTAGCGCACCGGTAGTGTAGCGGCGGTAGCGCAGCAGTAGTGTGGAAATGAACGGCGCATCAGAGATGGAGCTTGGCAAAAGTGGACATAGGATGGTAGCTCCATACCGCAAGCAGAACCGAGAACGTTTGCCATGTTCTGCTACTGCGAATGGTTCCTAGAATTCTGCAGCCCGTCGTTTCGCAACAATATAACTAGTAGTCACTGCATCGTAGGCTCCTACGGCAGCCACGCAGGCCAACCCGCACCACATCCTACCACAGTCCCCCCCCCAACCAACCTGCCTCGCATTACACCCTACCATAGCCACCCTGCCTGCCCGGCATCACACCCTGTCACAGCCTCCCACCCTCCAGCCCGCCCCGCATTACACCCTACCACAGCCCCCCAGGCTGCCCCGCATTACACCCTACCACAGCCCCCTCCCCTCCCCCAGCCTGTCCTGCATCACATCCCATCCCTTTCTCTCTGCACTGATTTCCCCATCTCCTTGATCCAACTGTCTCGAAGTGATCGGAACTGGCCCACAAAGCTTCAGTCCGAACACCACAGCGTCAGTTGACCTGTAGCTGACCGGTAGTGGACCTCGATGGTAGCTAGATGCAGTCGCGGGTGCCGAGCAGTGGTAGCGTATCCGAGATCCGTAAAGCAGCGGTGGTGCATCCAAAGATCCGTTTATAGAGAACACTGACCAGGTGGAGCACCGAGTGCGGGCGAATGCCACAACACCCCACACCAACATCATTGTCACACCACCCCACACCAACACCACTGCCACACCACCCCACACCAACACCACTGCCACACCACCCCACACCAACACCACTGCCACACCACCCCACACCAACACCACTGCCACACCACCCCACACCAACATTACTGCCACACCACCCCACACCAACACCACTGCCACACCACCCACCCACACCAACATAAACACTGGCACACCACCCCACAAAACCAACACCACTGCCACACCACCCCACACCAACACCACTGCCACACCACCCCACACCAACATTACTGCCACACCACCCCACACCAACACCACTGCCACACCACCCCACATCTACACCAACACAACTGTCATTCCACTTCATACCGACATCACTGCCACACCACCCCACACCAACATTACTGCCACACCACCACACACCAACACCACTGCCACACCACCCCACACCAACACCACTGCCACACCACCCACACCAACATAACTGGCATTCCACCCACACACCAACACCACTCCACACCAACATCACTGCCACACCACCCACACCAACACCACTGCCACACCACCCCACACCAACACCACTGCCACACCACCCCACACCAACATCACTGCCACACCACCCCACACCAACACCACTGCCACACCCCCCACCAACACCACTCCACACCACCCACACCAACATTACTGCCACACCACCCCACACCAACACCACTGCCACCCTACCCCACACCAACATTACTGCCACACCACCCCACATCTACACCAACACCACTCCCACACCACCCTACACAAACATTATTGCCACCCCACCCCACACCAACATTGCTGCCACATCAAGCCACATATACACTAACACAACTGCCATTCCACTTCATACCGACATCACTGCCACACCACCCCACACCAACACCACTGCCACTCCACCCTACGCCAACATCACTACCACCCTACTGACACCCATTTAACACCAACAGTACTGCCACTCCATTCCGCACCAGCGCCACTGCCAAGCGATGTGAACTGCGATGGAGTCATTGCCGTGCACTGATCTCGTGTGCCCCCAAGTCACCCAACATGCCTTCAAGCGCCTTTTTAATTTTGGGATCATTGTGCCCAAAGTTCGAATTCAGTGACCATCAAGTTCGACAACTTGATCGAACGCCTAGTGCGTTCTCATCGTCAGCTGATTCCCATCTGGTTGCATTTCACGTGATCGGGACGGTTAGAGATGTCGACCAGTCCTGCTGTCCGGTTACATCTCACTTGCCAGCTGGACCCCGCTGGTATCCTAGTGAGGTGTCTTCTGAACTATATGCTGTGGTCCATCGATGACATCATGATGCACCCTGACCAGCAGAGGTGTGCGCAGAACGTAGCGAAAATATCCAAAAAATATCCGACCTCAGATATTGTGATTGTCGTCGATCTTTTCGAATATTTCGGGATGGTCAGAAGCGCGTGCCATGGCATAGTGTATGTAATGTACGCGCTCACGATATCCGTGCCGCGCAAAGATATGTTCCAAATGGGCAAGTTTATTTCGAGGAAGTCACATACTGACGATCTAAGATGCATATTTAATGATCTAAGGTGATCTTGCCTAAGCATGTCAAAGACTTTGTTAAATATACGCACGAAGGTGTGCTAGCGTAGTCCTATTTTCCATTTCGTTCGCAGATCTTCGGAAACAGAGGGGACTGCGAATGATGCATCACTGCCAGGCCGGGTTAGCCATTAACCCTGGGACCACTGCGTAGAATAAGGGACTAAGGAAATGGCTTTCTTTTAATTTGCTGACACTTTTATGTCCTCGCGACAACCGGCCAACAAATCCGTCTGTGCAGCGCCAGCTATGAGTTCAAATCCAGGTTAATCCAGAGTTTTACTAGCCTCACAACGTCTCCACTCTTTGGACAGCAGCGATTCCGATTACTAAGCGACTTCACGGCTTCAGCAGCATAATTTAGCTGATTTGGACTGACGGCAAGATTTGAAATCAGCATTAAAACAAGACCAATTTCTCCGAATCTCCAGCGGGAAGATCGTTCGTTGCCGTCGCAGCCGGTTCGTTGCCGTGGCAACCGTATTGCGTGTGTTGAGTTGGGCCTGTTTCCAGGTGCCAGGCAGCGTCTCGGGTCCTGCCGGCTGTTTCATCGACGGCTCGGACGGAACTCCGGAATCCCAACAACACTTCATGGTACTTGGACCCTTTTTTCCGGGACTCTTGGGTTTGGCACGTCTTGCGGTGTGCTCCGCAGCTCCGCACGGGAATGACCTTGGTCGATGTTTGGTCTGACCAGCTGCAACGGCACGCAGTGTGTGCGATGCGCACTAGTCATGGATAGTGGACACAATCTTTGATATCGCAAAGGTTGCATCCATCTGTATGGCCCGTCGTCAGTAGAATATTGCAATTACCGGCACCATAAACCTGTTTTGGGTAGAATGCAGTATCGATAGCACATGTAGTACAGTGTGATAGACTGCACGCATTGAATCCGACAGTTTCCTTTTCCATATACGGTCTCTTTGAATGATCTTTGTGCTCTTTTGATGAGTTTGGAGGATAATAGCTGCAGTATAATTGCATGCCTCAACAGCATGTGTTAAAAATACACCGCAACATTGATAAGATACAAGCACGGAAAAAATTCCCCCGCACCCTTCTCCTGCGACAAGGCATGCACTTTAGCACTCGCTCGAAGTTGTTTTCATTTGGGCTCAATGTTAACTGTTTCTTCTATTGTTGCCCTTTCTCAGGAATTGACGTGGCTGATGGTTGTGACTTTTCGGCGCACTCAGCAGCTGAGACCATATGGCGTCGCCTGCCTCTCAAACTGGCAGGAAGGGCGGGCCCACGGGGAATCGAACCGCGTACCCCTGGCTTGCGAGACGCTCAGCTTAGCAATTGAGCTGCCAAAGCCCTCAGGAACCGACGTCAGTCGATGTTTGTGAAGTTGCTAGTTGCTCCAGACCAAGTGCATTATATTCGAGCATACTACAGTATACGCCCCCAGCCAGGTGTGCATTTCATTCGCTCAGATTGTCGTTAGTTTTTCCTCTGATTCATATTTTTAATCCTGGCGGTATTCGTGTTCGGTACCTGGACGGGATCTGGTCCCACGTTCCCTGGAGCCCCGACTCCGGACAGTGCCATCTGACGGGCTCGGCCGGAACCAGTAGTTTCGCGTGTCACCGGTGCGACAAAGGACGGCGCCGCGCTCCCAGTCCTGTGGAGCCTGTCGCCAGCTGACACTCCCAGCCAGGGGCCGAGGGGGCTGGCGTGGGGCTACTGCGGGTATACTCGACCTGCATTGTCGAGCAGACCGGGACAATAATCGCTAACTTGTATCGTTAAGGTACTCACTAAGTTGTATTGTAAAAATAATCGTTAAGGTAATCGATGAGTTACCTGGAATTCACCGTTAATTTGCATGATAAAAGTAATCGCTAAGTTATGCTGTGAAGGTAATCGCTAAGTTGTATCGTGAAATTCATCGTGAATTGTATGGATAAAGTAATCGCTAAGCTATATTGTTTATGTAATCGTTAGGTTGTATTGTTACAGTAATCGCTAAGTTGAATAAGGCTAAATGGTGTGTTGGGCATGTTTGCTAAGTTGTTAGATTATTATACCGCGTACATAAAATCGTGAAAATTAGCATCTTATACCACCGAATTACGGAGATTGACAGCATTCAACAATGGGCTCCTGTTCCTGTACATTGGGTCGAGATCTTAGGACCTTGAAACATCAGGACCCTTACTCAACGACATGGAACATGGTCAACATCTCCAGCTGAGTCGTATCCTAATTGAATCGGTCAACCATGCCGCGCATGAAGAAAGTTCTGCAACCACGCATCTCAAGGTCAAGTGTCATTGAAAACACGATGAAGTATTCTGGAGTGATTCAACGTTGTGCTGCTGTCCTGATTGTTCGTATCTTGACATGCAGCTCCCACCTGATGCATCGCATGCTTCTGTCAAAACGAGCTGACTTCACACCAGGAAGATTCCCCACGGTCGCGATTCCCTAGCCACGCCCCTGGCCACATTGGTCACGCCCATGGCTATTTGGCCACGCCCCTGACCACTTTGGACACGCCCCTAACCACCTTGGGCACACCCTTAGCCACATTAACCACGCCCCTAACCACGCCCATACCCACCTAGGGCACGCCCTTGGTCACTTCGGTCACGCCCCTGGCCACCCAAACCACGCCCTTGGCCACGCCCCTGGGCACCTGGCGCCGTGCCATTGGCCGTCGCGCGCCTCTGCGTCGTCACGGGTCTGGCAGGTGTCACGTCACGTCCCCCGGCCGGCCAGCAATGTCTGGCCGCTGCCACCGCATTGCTGCAGGCCCGAGCTGACCAGGCACGCCAGGGGCGTCGTCAGCATCCGCGGCCGGGTCGGCCGGCCAGGCGACCGGCGAGGGCCACCCTGTCACTCACACCACGCACACCACTCACACCGCTCACACCGCTCACATCGCTCACATCCACACCGGAGCGCTCCCCGGAGAGACGCGTGGCGGCGGGTCGGGGCGGCCGGCCGACTTCGCGTCGCTGGCGGCGCCCCTGCCGGTGGCGACGCCGCCGATCGCGGCCAGCCTGGCCCGCGGCAGTGTCCGGCCGGATTGCCGCGGGCGACGCGCCTGTCGGCGGCTGGGCGGCTCGCACGTCCTCTGGCCGTCCGGCTCTGCATGTGGCCGCGAACAGTGAGGCGGTGATCAGTGGTCGGCAGTAATCATGGACCGACCGCCGGACGGCGTGAGTTGCCCATGGTAGTAACGTCACCAAACATTCTACATACATATATATATATATATATATATATATATATACTCACGTACAAATTGGAAATGAGCCGTATTGTTACATAATTGAAATGTGAACCGCATATTTGAAATATATATTGCCGGTGAACTTGTCAACAGTGACGTCACGTGAGTCGAGCATTGAAAAGTGGACTTTCGACCGTGGACTATTGAGCTGTGTCGCCCTCTTATGGATCGCACGGAATTCAGTGTTCATTGTACACGGGCGTGTGTGTGTGACCTCTGCCGGCTGTCACGTGACGCCCCGCGGCGCAGCACGCGACGTCACTCTTCCTAGTGACGCCACTCTCACGTCGTGGTGACGTCACTATCCAGTTGTGACGTCATTATCCAGTTGTGACGTCACTCTTATATTGTGGCGTTACTCCCGTCGTGACGTTGCCCTCTGTTTTGTGATGTCACCCTCTCGTTGTGACGTCGCTCTCCAGTCATGAAGTCGCTCTCCAGTCGTGACTTCATGACTGGATGTCGTCACTCCCCGCTGTGACGTCACTCTCCTGTGCGGACAGGCGGGTCCGGCCGCTCCGAGCTACCAGCCCATCTCCGCCCCGGCTCCGGCTCCGGCTCCGGCTCCGGCTCCGGCTCCGGCTCCGGCTCCGGCTCCGCAGCATCCGTCGGTGCTGCACCATCAGGGCACGTCGGGCATCTCCGCTGTGGACTACACCAGCTACGTGCCGCAGAGAAAAGGTCAGCACCGCCGCCGGCTACGTGGCCCAGGGGAAAGGTCAGCACCGCCGCTAGCCACGTGCCCCCGAGAAGAGGTCAGCACCGTGGTGAGGTCAGCACCGTGGTGAGGTCAGCACCGTGGTGAGGTCAGCACCGTGGTGAGGTCAGCACCGTGGTCGGGTCAGCACTGCGGTGGCGGCCGTAGTGAGGTTTATCCACTTCGCGGGATCAAACCAACGTGGCCAGGCACAGCGCATGGTCGGCGGTCATGTTTCATAAGCCAACCAAATCTGTGTTTTCGCATCGATTGTCTAACATCGTACTACTGGAAAAGTGTCTGGAAGCGGACAGCGCTCTAATTTACTTGTTTGAGTTTTGTTGGATTAAGTACTTAGAGAGAAGATTTACTAGCACTCCACATAATTTCTCTCAAATAACATTCTGACGTCCACCCCTAGCATTTCGGAAACTACTAAAACTAGCGCAAAATTTGCCATGTGGATTACTGTGTTAGTAAACTTGCTTAGTATCAATTGCATGACCTTAAGTCGGCTCCTGCAGAGTTAAATGAGGGCGAAATTTGCCGCCTCGCCGCGTCGCCTGCCTCTCCGCTGCACCGATGAACGACCTTCACCGGTGACCTTGAATGCTTGGCGGCTGATCAGACGGTCGGCCGGTCGGGTGATTTTGTGGCCCAGCAGATTATATATTCACTAACGCATTTCGAAATTGCTGGTTGCATAGGATTTACTCGTAATTTGTTTCGCATAGTCGCGAGATTTCGTTATCACGTCCCCGCCAGTTTATGAGATATTATGGAAGACAAGGAGTGGGGATCCGCCCGGGTCCTGTTGCGCGGGCTGACGGCACTAATGTTTCTGCACGCAATGCGTCGCATTGTACGTCACATGACAATAACGTATGCAGTTTGAGGAGACAGGAACGTCTTGCAAAATTGTAGCTGTTGGTGCATCAATCATTATTCGGGTGCATTATCTGGTATATGTGCTGAAGTGGAAAATATCCGCAGCATAATTGCCAGGCAAAAGCATGCCTTTCAAGTTCACATTTAATTGTAGCGGGTAGAAACTGTAGTATGCTATTGTGTATGTTATTTGTTGAAACTGTTGAAACTATTGTGTATGTTATTTGTTTTACTTGTTTTATTCATTTAATATGTCACCGACTTTTTCACACGGCGTCTCTTTAGTTCAAAACAACGAACCATGGTTGCATTCTTCCTCGTATTCCTTGTATTGTATCGTTTTGTATTAAAACGCGTTGTTAAAACGCCGGTTCAGGTGCATAATAACCAGCCAACCAGACGAGCCTCATAATATAAAGCAGCACTGTATTGTCCCAATTACCGTGACCATGTCACGTTGTTCTATGCTCCTCCGCTTAGAATCTGATGACTTCATCAAAGCAATTGAATCAAACGAGCAATCGCTGCAAATCCAATATGTGCCGAGTAGTTGAAAATATCAGCACACTCCCCGATCGCTGCATGCTGCGTATCTGTCGTCGGGAATTACCCCCATTTCCAGTCTTGGTGTTCGTTCCATTACTGTCTGCATTGGTTTATTTTATTGCGTGCTGTTCGTGCTCGATTTCGTTTCATCTGACCACTGTGTGTTGTTTCTTTTTCTTCTCCCTCCTCCGCTACCGTCATCGTTCGCGGCTGCTTTTTATCTCGGCATTGCATTTTGCTGGCTTATGCCCCTTACGCTATGTTACCCGACGTATATCCACCTGATGTAAGCAAACCGAACCGCAATCACCATCTCCGTGGTCACTACCAAAGTCCAACTTCGCCGGCTTCCAATGCGCGCGCACAACACCAATGAGGAAGTATTGGTTTCATGACATCGTGGTGGAATTTCCGATACGTTGTGTCGCTTCCGGACTGTGTGACGTCATTCGTACTCGGGTTCCGATTGGCTGCTGGCAACCATCCGCCGACGGCACCGTTCCACGACACGGTGGACACGCCATTTCTGGGCTGCACTGAGCCGACGCGCTTTGTATTCGCTGGCGTTCGTTTTGTCGCGAGCTCGCCGTGATTTTGCTCCCGGACGATTTCGATCCATTTGTGCACACGATCCATTTGTGCACATGTGTGTTCGCTTCGCTCCCGCCGAAACTGCACATCGCGCGAGCCAGACGTGGGACAGGAGGAGCCCGCCGCCAGCGAACCGCGTCGCGCCGCCTGGGGCGACGGCAGTCAGCCGCAGGCCATCGACCCGGGGGTCAGGAGGTCGGAGGGCGCCACGCACGTGGCGTGCCCGAAGCGGGCGAACTTCCGCTGGCCGCCGCCGCCGACGCACGAGACGCCCACCGCCAGCCCGCTGTGGTACCACCCGGGCCGCCATCCGGACGGCAGCGCCTTCCGCGACGTCAAGACCCTGGTGGAGCCGGTGCTGACCGACGTGGTGGCGGAGGTGGCCGCGCGCCGGCCGCCCAAGCCGCCGCCGCCGGCGGTGGCTCCCGAGCCCCGCGCCGACACGCCCGACGCGCCGCCGGCGGCCGGCCGCGGGGCTCGGGAGCCCAGCCCGCTGCCGCAGCACCTGCGCCGGCTGCGCGCCGAGGTCACCGTCGAGCTGTCGGCGGCGGCGCGCCGCGGCGACTCCGACCAGAGCGAGCTGCACGCGCGGCTCGACGAGGTCGAGGACCTGGAGCGCGAGCTGTTGGCGCGCTTCGCGGAGCAGCCGCCGCCGGCCGACTTCCCGAGCCTCACCATGCTGAGCGCGCATCAGCAGCGTCTGGTGAGCGAGGCGGTGGCGGCCGTGCGGGCAGCCTCGCCGGTGCGCGCGCCTCGCCTCAGGGGATACGAGGCGGACGGCGGGTGGGAGGAGGCGCACAGGCTGCAGCAGGCGCAGCCGGTGCGGCTCGCGGCGGCAGACGAGAAGGGTGGACGTGGCGCCGACGCTCGGTGTAGTCCGCAGCCAGTCGGCCCGAGCCCCGGCCAGCAGGATGGAGCGAGGCCGCAGTCGAATGGGGAGGCGCGCGCCGACGGTGACTCGTGTCCTGCGGCGTTGGCCGGGCGGCCAGAACAGGTCAGATCAGAACAGACGGAGCACGCCAGAGCAGATCAGATCACCGCGTCACACCAGACCAGCATCGTCTCTGGACAGGCGGCGGCCGTCTTGGAGCGGACGACGGTGGCGGAGACACGCACCGTGCGGGAATCCCCGACGTCGCCGTCGCTCGGCGAATCAGCCGAGTCTGAACATCATCGGAGACAAGTGCTCGATCGAGTGGGCACACGCGAAGCTGGCTCAGCACGCGCCACTTCTCCTCAGCACCCGTCCAGCCCGCTGGCATTGGATCACTCACGGGACACGATGCACACGTCTCGAACCACCTCGCAGAAGACCTCGCAGATGCGCTCGCAGACGCAGACCACGACTCAGACGACATCCCAGACGGTCTCGCACGCGCACTCGAACCTTCTGACGGAGACGACGTCTCTCGACGGTCAAGTGACGTCACAGTGCGGCCGCGTGACGTCATCACCAGGGGAGGTGACGTCCGAGGGCCGCCGCCACCAGTTGCCGGCCAGTGACGAGCTGGCGGCGGCGTCATCAAACGCGCCGCCGGCCGCACGGGTCGCGGAGCTCACCGAAGTCGTTGGGGTCGTCGAGGTCACAGACGGCTCGGCGCACGCGCCTGGCAAGATGGCGCCGCGCCGTCCGCCAGATATTGCCGACGCCGAGGAGCACGCTCAGACAAGCGAGTTTGAGACTGGCCACAACCCAGCTACGGTGCCGGCGACCGGGCAGGAAGGTAACGCCGTCCTCGCCGACATTGGGTGTGGGCGCGTTCCGTGCAACCTTCAATTTTCCACTCATTAGGCAGTTGCATGAGGTTTATAGGTCGTTCGCAGATGAATTATTGATGCGATGTCTTGATGCCAGGGTGTCAGTAATCGAGTAACCGTGGCAGCTAGACCTGGGAGCTGTGTGTAACCATGGCAACCGTACAGTGGCGAATCCAGCTGGTCAGGCTAGGTAAGAAAACGCAATGTTTGGGCCAAGGCCTATCGAGCGAGGTTGGACAACAACGTCAGCTGCTGGGGTGTCGTTTAGCTACATATATGACGCGTGTGACGATTGCGATCGATATCAGCTTTTTATCTGCTTGTGAACCAATGCAATCAATTAAAGTGCAGCATTTTTATGAAAATAGCTAAATAGCCTTCCACAAAGCGACATCGAAACTCCTCGATCAATTGGCGAGGTTGCTTTATGGAAGTTCATCAGTGGAAAATTATATAGGGAGCACGTGCTACAACGCCAGTTAATCTCCGTAGGACAGATTTGGTATGTGCATATATATATATATATATATATATATATATATATATATATATATATATAGCTGTGTTGTATGGAGTTGCGTTTCACGAAAGCTATTCTTTCTATTGTCACAACAATTATGCACTGCAATTAGTGAACTTGGCGACCGCATGTTTAAAAAAAAAAATTAAAAAAAACAATTGCATTCGTTACACGCGTCATATATGTAGCTCAGCGACACCCCAGCAGCTGATTGCTATTACCCAAGCCTGGTTTTGAACATGCACAGGAAAGCTCAGAGCGTAGAGACGTACTTACCTGGCACCACAATTCCCATGTGCGATGGTCAGCCAGCTATTAATTCCATTCATCAGTTAAGCAATCAAGCGGTCGATCAGCAAAGGAACCGGCCCATTAATAAATCAATCAACAGATGAAGTAAACGATTGATGAATTAATTGCAATCGGTCAATTCAGCAACATCATAGCAACTTCATGAACAGTGAATAAACGGCGCACCGTCTGCGCCGTGACGTCACGATAAAAATCCACCAATCAGGTGCGCCCGCCAGCCGGGCGGCCTTGACGGACGCTGGTCGGCGTGCCGTCCGCGCGCAAGACGGCCAGGCTCGAGAGTTCGCCGGCGGCTGTCACCCCGCCGACCGCTGATTGGTCGTGGCTCTCGGCCAATTGGGTCGGCCGTGACAGCGGGCGGAATTACGGCACGTGCCAGGTGGCGCCGGTCGAGCGGACATCAATTCCGCCTGAAAGGCGTCGGGCCGGCACATTGGTTGCGATCGCCAGCGAAGCGGCTGGTCAAGGCGTCGCCTTGTCTGAGATCAGGATGGCTTCTGGACCGACCCAGGTGCCTGCACGCAGCGCGTTTCCACCCCCTGTGACGCGATTCCATATTTGAGCTCGCAGCTGAGTCAATTGCAGCGCAGCTTATGGAAAGCAGTTCTGGTGCCGTGTTGGATGTATTCTTAGGAGTCTTCGCGACGTAGGTGGGGCTGGGATTGCGCTTTGTGACTTCGGTGTGCTTTCAATGTCTTTTTCCGGACTAGACTCGCCGGCTGGATTCGCCACTGGTTTCTGCAGAGCATAACTGTTCGTCATTTCACCACCGTGTTGCACTACCATATTCAGCCTCCACATTCAACCACCGCATTCCACCACCGCATTCCACCATCGCATTCCACCATCACATTCTACCATCACATTTCACCACCAAATTTCATCGCCACATTGCACCACTAAATTTTATGCTACATCCTACCACCGCATTTCACTACCATGTTCAACGGCGAAGTTTTATGGCCACATTTCACCACCACATTTCACCACCACTTTATATCACTAAATTATACCGCCGCATTCTACCACCGCATTCTACTACGATGGCCAGTTTTACAGGGGATATTTTCTCCCAGGTCATGTGGTCTCAGGAACAAAATAGAGGGAGAAGATTCGGCATAACGGTCTGTATAAATTAAAGGCGACCACGGAACATAATTATCTCTTCTGTTTTAATAACCAAATTTGTTTTACTATACACGTTGTTGAATATAAGTAGAAATAAGCTTACGAACATCAGCAAATCATAACACGCTTTCTGATTTACGTTGAGACTGCACACAGCTCTACGGAATATGGCAGCCAACTCATGACTGCCAGATAACAATGTGGCGCTGTGGTTAAATTAGCGAAGGATGAAGCTATAAGCCAACTTCCTGAGCAATGGTCGATAAAATGATAACAGAACTATACTTAATCGATGTCAACCAAGTTTATAAGTCCATACCTGACACTCCTGACATGCTGACACTGCACAACTAATAAATATTCACAACTAATAAATAAACCCCACGAGTAGGATGTTCGTGCACCGACTGATATGTTACCTGCCGACTATTGGGATATAGTTTTCGGAATATGAAATGGTTTAAGGAAAGTTATACTAAAGCAATCCGTCTAGAATATTTTTCTTCTCACCATGAAGATCATTTTTTCCAATGAAAAAGCAGATAAAATTGATAGAAACCAATTCTTATTAATATTAACAGCTCTTCAATGCACTTCTTTCGTGCATGTCTGGAATGTCTAGTTGAACGGTGAATGACTTGGAAGACTCAAAAGCTAGTAGACAGTAGATCAAATTGTCGCTGGGAAGCAGACTCGTGTTCCACGGCGAAATTATGCGGCCATACTCCACCTTCGCATCTTACCGATAAATTATATCGCCACATTTCATCACCATATTCCACTGCCGTACCGCGCCACCACATTCTGACGTCACATTCCACCACCATATTCAAGGGCTAAATTCTGCCGTCACATTCCGTCACCACATCTCACCACGGTACACACGTCACGGTTTGCCCTGCCCTGCCATATAGGATCAGTGCCGGGCCGATATAGGCTCAGTGTCGGGTGAATATCGGGTCAGTGCTGAGTCAGCAAGATGTTTTGGTGATTCGTGGTTGACTTTTCGCATAGGCCTCGCCAAAATGAGAGTTGGGAGGATAGTTCACGGCGGTATCTTGGCTTCTTTACTAGTATTGCGTATTTGGCGTTGGAGTGATGACAATCCTGGCAATCCCAACATCCCGCTCAACCATTCCACAGTGACAGAACCGTAGCTTTTGACTTGCATGTCTGTAGTTGCATGTTGTGGTGAAACTGACCCGGAAGGTCGATGCATGTGATTTTCACTCCACCAGTCTGCCCAGTTTGGTTTTTTTCCTCCTTGAGTTGTTTGTTCGTATACTTGTGATTGGATTGCCCTCCACCAGAAAATATAAAAGCCGTGAGCAATTACTACAGTGTCGTTTTTACAACGACCTTACACACAGTACTTGATGGACGTCCCAATGCTTGCCTGTGAGTGAAAAGTTTTGATCGTCAAAAATATTATCGTGAAGTACCGCGAAGGGAGAATTCACAAGGGACTCATCCGAAAGCCAACAAGTTGCTCATCCATGGAATCATAAAAAAAGGTTCCGAATGTGAATACTCATGCCAGCTCCGCCCGAAGTTCGATATTTCCACCTCGGTGAGCGTATACTCGAGCGTTATCGGCAAAAACAGCTGTTGGCTCCAGGCTATTCATGACGTCACAGCATTGGGCGCAAAATCGGCTAAGCTGGCGATTAATGTTCCTCTGCCACTATGCATCAATCATCTGTGGTGCGACTCCATGAGTTTACAAAGAAAAAAAAGCTATGTCGTCGGGTGTGGAATAGGAGAGCGACGCACTAAATCATTTCGACCCCGAATCTACGTCATTTCCGTTCAATTTTGCGGTAGCATCCTGCAGTTTACTGGCTTTCTTTGACACTCATCTTCATTTTGCCATGGTTTACGAATGACAGATACTTTGCAGGCATCGAATCATATAGTTGTCACGGGTGGATATTGCAGCGAAGTTAGCTGCTGGCGGTAGGTTTAATGTCAAGTTAGGCAGCCGTGGCTGAATGTGTTCGAAATTTCCGGCCAGGGCCTCCGTCCGATGCCTTGCAGCTCCCGGTACTGCGCGCTAAGCTGCTGTGTCAGTGTCTGTGTGCTGATGGCCGGCCACAGTCGCTCGTGACTTCCGTACGGTGTGACGGGGTATATGGTGCGGCCGCCGGCCAGCAGTGTGTGGAGATGCCCAGCACCGGTACGGTGTCACTGAGGAGTTGGGCACGAGGCTCGACCGTCACGCTGCTCTGAGGAGTCGCTGAGCTGTCGGCGGAGGTCGGCCGTCACGCCCGTCACGACCGTCACGACCGTCACGACCGTCACGACCGTCACGACCACCACGACCGTCACGACCGTCACGACCGTCACGACCACCACGACCGTCACGGCCGTCGCGACCGCCACGACCGTCACGGCCGTCACGGTCATCACGACCGCCATGACACCCAGGACCGCTATGGCCGTCACGACCGTTACGACTGTCACGACTGTCACGCCCGTCACGACCGTCACGACTGCCATGACCGCCACGCTGCTCTGAGGAGAGAATGGGCGCCAAATGACCCTGTAGTCGGCGCGCGCTTAAGCCCAAATAATCAATCAACCTGGGCAGAGGCGCCGAGACGCGGCGTTGGCAGCCGGGCGCGCTCATACCTGTCTGAAAGTTCAGTCAATTGAAGGCTATTTGTAGCAGCTCTTTGGGGCAAGCATCCGCGCTGACGTGCAAAAACCCGGCGTCTGTCTCACCCCAGTAGGCGGCACTTCTTGAAGAATGGCATGCAATGTTGAGCAAAAATACACTCCTCCATTGGCCAACCCGACATACATACATAATGCTTCGTCGAATTAAGTCGCAATATATTTCTTCAAACGCTAAATCGTTTTGTTTGACTGGGATCGATCCAATTAAAAGCTGCGTAAAACATAACTTTGTGGTGGGCTCTCCATACAACTTTCCGTGTCGACTTCTATGGGCCGTTAACATTGTCGGCTGCCGAGTTTCCGTCTACTTTTGCGACAGATGCGACGAGTTCGCGACAGATGCGACAGTTCGCGACAGATGCGACAGTTCGCGACAGATGCGACAGTTCGCGACAGATGCGACAGTTCGCGACAGATGCGACAGTTCGCGACAGATGCGACAGTTCGCGACAGATGCGACAGTTCGCGACAGATGCGACAGTTCGCGACAGATGCGACAGTTCGCGACAGATGCGACAGTTCGCGATAGATGCGACAGTTCGCGACATATGCCACGACAGATGTCACTGATGCGACATGACTTTGAAATGGTTGATGTGACTGATTATAGTGCATGTGGCTATGAAAACAAGGAGGCACCGTTGGGCGAACTGGCCCTCCTCAAGTGGATTGAGAACCCCAGTGCTGAAAAAATCCAAACTGTTTACAATCCCAATTTCGTCGGGGATGTTAAAAATTTTCAGTTTTGAAAAGAGCCATCTGCTTATAAACCCTAATCTGTCAAAAGCATCCATGCTCAAAAGCGCCAATAGTCATCACGCGCCTGATGTTCACCTCCTGCATTTGAAGATGGCACCAAGCTCTTTTTAAAGACAAATGCATACGTTGCTCAATATATCAGAATGTGACAGACCTTCATTGACGGAAACGTGTATATATTTGGCTCCGCTAATGTAACACGGATAGCTTCAAAATGTAGTATTCCCTGTTCATGAATATGTTAATTTCTACATGGATGCATGCTACATGCCACATTGTTACTCGAAAGTAACGTGGCTGAATCACATGTTGGCAACACCAATATTTACACGAAGCAATCGCCTATGGCTAGGCAATATCTGCAAACTCCGTGAGGGATCCAAAATATAAATACCCGTGCTCCTTTATTGGATGGTTGACCGTAGTAGCGCTTACGCCCACCAGCTTGACGCCTTCCAGCGCGTGTTTGCCTAGCTGTTGGCGCCTCGTAGCTGCGCTCGGTGTGCCTGTGACGGCTGGCGTTTCCCCTGTAGGTGGCACGTCGTTCGCCTGGCCGCCCCAGCAGACCGAGCCCGAGCTGGCGCCACCTCCGTTCGCCGGCGGCCACGTGGAGGCGGCGCCACACCACGCGCCGCCCACCGCCCCCAAGCCGGCCCCGCCCCGCGTCCCGCCCAAGCCGGCCGCCCCCGCCTCCTTCGCTCCGCCCCCGCCCGCGCCCCCGGCCCCGGCCGCGCCCAAACAGGTGAGCTTCGGCCAACCGGCGTCGTTCGCGCCGGCAGCGCCGCCTGTGGGCGGCCCGAGCAAGCTCAGCTTCAACGGCGGCCTGCCAGGGCTGAGCGGGCTGGGCGGCGGCGCGCCGCCGGCCGGCGGCAAGGCCGGCTCCACGGCCGGCAGGACCAACGCGCCGCGTCGCGGCCGCGGCCAGATGAACCCGGCCGCCACTGGCTGCCGCGTGCCCATGTGTGCCACGTGTGGCAACCAGATCCGGTGAGTCGTGGGTAGCTGTGGCCACTAGATCTGGTGAGTCGTGGGTAGCTGTGGCCACTAGATCCGGTGAGTCGTGGGTAACTGTGGCCACTAGATCTGGGGAGTCGTGGGTAGCTGTGGCCACTAGATTGGGGAGTCGTGAGTAACTGTGGCAGCTCGACCTGATAAATCACGTATAGCCGTTGTAACTAGACTTCGGAAACTATGTTTAGCCATAGCAACCTGACCCGGGGAGTCATGTGCAGCGATGACAACCAGACCTGGTGAGTTGTGTGACGTGACGTGTGACGTGACGTGTGACGTGACGTGTGACGTGACGTGTGACGTGACGTGTGACGTGACGTGTGACGTGACGTGTGACGTGACGTGTGACGTGACGTGACGTGACGACTGACGTGTGACGTGACGTGACGTGACGTGTGACGTGACGTGTGACGTGACGTGACGTGACGTGACGTGTGACGTGACGTGTGACGTGACGTGTGACGTGACGTGTGACGTGACGTGTGACGTGACGTGTGACGTGACGTGGACGTGACGTGTGACGTGACGTGACGACGTGACGTGTGACGTGACGTGACGTGACGTGTGACGTGACGTGACGTGACGTGACGTGTGACGTGACGTGTGACGTGACGTGACGTGACGTGACGTGACGTGGACGTGACGTGTGACGTGACGTGTGACGTGACGTGTGACGTGACGTGTGACGTGACGTGTGACGTGACGTGTGACGTGACGTGTGACGTGACGTGTGACGTGACGTGTGACGTGACGTGTGACGTGACGTGGACGTGACGTGACGTGACGTGTGACGTGACGTGTGACGTGACGTGTGACGTGACGTGTGACGTGACGTGTGACGTGACGTGTGACGTGACGTGTGACGTGACGTGTGACGTGACGTGTGACGTGACGTGTGACGTGACGTGTGACGTGACGTGTGACGTGACGTGACGTGACGTGACGTGACGTGACGGACGTGACGTGTGACGTGACGTGTGACGTGACGTGTGACGTGACGTGTGACGTGACGTGTGACGTGACGTGTGACGTGACGTGTGACGTGACGTGTGACGTGACGTGTGACGTGACGTGTGACGTGACGTGTGACGTGACGTGTGACGTGACGTGTGACGTGACGTGTGACGTGACGTGTGACGTGACGTGTGACGTGACGTGTGACGTGACGTGTGACGTGTGACGTGACGTGTGACGTGTGACGTGTGACGTGTGACGTGTGACGTGTGACGTGTGACGTGACGTGTGACGTGACGTGTGACGTGACGTGTGACGTGACGTGACGTGTGACGTGTGACGTGACCGTCTGTGCCCCGCCAGAGGACCGTTCATCACGGCGCTGGGCCAGTGCTGGTGCCCGCACTGCTTCACCTGCTCGTCACCCCAGTGCGGACAGAGCCTCGAGTTCATCGGCTTCGTCGAGGTTGACGGCCGGACCCACTGCGAGACGTGCTGGGAACGCCACCTGGCGCCCGTCTGCAACAAGTGCAACAAGCGCATCAAGGAGGTGCGCACGCGGCGGGAGCCAGCGGCGGGTCCAAAAGCCTGGCTTGGGGGGCGTCAAAGTCCAAAAGTGTTATCGGATTTCGAGCCGCCCATGGGATTCGAACAGCTAAGTCGTCAGGTATCGGTATTCAATACTTAAGTTGATGTTAATTCTTATTGTATTATTATATTAGCATATTATTTTATTATTACATTAGTTTATTATTATTATACGTTATTTATTTATGTTGAATTTATAATGAAATATTCTTAGAGTGAGAGAACATGGCATCTCGACGCAACATTTCGGCAAAAATCTGCCTCTTTTTGATGGAGAGACCATGGCCCCACTACCCCACTCAACCCCCCCTCGCCCCATTCGGCGGTAGAGATGGTGTGGCTGGTGAACCGAACATTGTGGGACTCGTTGACCCCTGCCCGCGGTACAGGTCCTGCCGGCCCCGCATGTGGCTCTGGAAGTATCCGTGGGGTGTGGCGCTGATCACGCGCTGCCTGGGCAGCCGCATACTGTACCCCTGTCCCTGCAAAACACAGGAAATAATAATTGGCCCTATGAGAAAACATGTACGATTATTGTAGGAATCTACAGGTCTGATGTTCAAGCAGAGCGTAACTTCATGCAGGGGCGGTCCGAGGCACCAAAATCGGATGGGGCAGTCACCACTGCAAGCCCCCACCCCACCCCACAAAAAAATCGTCGGATTTCGGCCACTCTATTTTTCGGTTCCAAAAATTCGGAAGTTGCTTCTTTTTTTAAAAATAACACAAAGAAAGTGGCTTTGAGTTAGGTAACATAGCACAAAATGAGGTGTGAAATATAATGTAAGATGACCATTTCCTAGCCTAGCCTAACATTCATTAAAGCAAGGACATGATTTCCCACAACAAATTGGAAATTTGCATTTCATTTTTCAAAATTGACAGCATAGAAACCCAATCCAACGGATTACTTTTAATTGAGAATCCCAACCTTCCAAATGAAAAGCACCTGACATAGCCAACCCTGACCCCTTGGCTTGCTTTCTGGAGGCAGCATGTGTAGAACATGTCCTGCAACTACCTCAAAGGACAGTAATAAGTTGCCTTGCATGAGTTATCAATGTTTCCTAAAATGGGTATGGCTACATTTGTCCATTATACAGAAGCATAGCACACCATATAGAGGAATTTAACGGCAACCTAATCAATGTTTTGGCCAACAAGAACTATACATTTTCTAGTCCTGGAAATCCATTTGTTCAGATACTAATGATCCAAGTTTGCAATAGTACACAACTTTGTTTGTTGAGGGCTTCAGACTCACAGAAAAATCATGGAACGTTGCAACTGGAAAAAAAATAACGAACAGAATTCCTACATGTGTGAACCAATTATTCAATTTAGTCATAGCATGTCACATTTAGAGATTCCCAACATCTTCCACTCTCCCTACCATACTTCCTTGGCACTTGGGCTGGATATCTCTCACAAAGTCAGGGGATCCAATTTCATATTTTCAAGGCATATTTTCACAATACATATGGAAAATGACAAGCTAACATTAGCTGGATGCCAAACCAGGGGGTCCAGACCATATACCAACTTGGGGTCCCCAAGCATGGACACTTGCCTACCAACTATGAGGAACATGAACAATAATATAAGCCCAAATATCAGACCAAACGTTCGGTCAGACTGAGCCTGGTTTTGAATTGGGAAGTTCAGCATACCAGTACAAATTGGATGCATTGGAAGATCCAGAGCTGGTTTTGAGTTGCTCAGCGGTGCGAAGCAAAACTAATTCTCAGATTTGTATAAATATTTTTCATAAGATTCTAACTCCTTGAATTTGGCATCAAGTGTTTCTAGTTTTCCATACATTGTGCACCACAGACCAATTCTGCTTCAAAGCAGGCTGTTTGGGGGCATAGCTGAGAAAGACACATCAAAGCCCACTCTTAGCCCACCGTTCCTGAACTCTCTTAGTTGAGGAGAATTTCTCACCTCTCCTGCCCACCTATGCAGGTAGGAAACATGCTCAACCCCACAATGTCGCACAATTCCTCCAATGCATGAATCAATGAAACTTATGTGAAGCATGTTCCGATGTAGCCCGAAAGTCAACTTGTACACAATTTCCTCTGACGGCGCAATGCAATCCACAGAAACGTTTTGGTTTATCTTGCGAAGACTGCATGCCATGCGCTTCGTATGAAACGAAAGCGCGTCATATTACGATACTTGGATTAAGGCTTTCCTCACTCATGCGTATTTCAGATTAATGATAGAGCTCTTCCGAATTTAATATGTAAACCTTAACTTAATTTTTTCACGATACTTACGAATCACCAATGAACGTTTCATGTCAAATTTTTAATTTTGTGATTTCCCATGGATAAGAGCATCGCTATGTATAAGAATAACATAAGAAAGATCTTTTAGCTCTACTGAGGTGAGGCACGGCCTTAAGTGCCTTAGTGGGCGATCAGGGACCGCCCCTGATTTTGTGCACTTTTCGTGTTGCCTTATTTGCGGGCATTGTGCCGCGCCAGATCTTGCATTGCCCTTCAATAATGTCAACCTGAGCAGAACCCTGGAAGCGGTCCCTTCCGTCCAATCAATTCGATTTTCGACTCACCGATTTCATGGATGTATTGCCTCTCCTTCACTCAACGACCTCCACAAACTGACGCCGGGGCCAGGATGTGCTGTAGCTCACGCTTTACGTGCTGTGTCGACCTCAGGACTGCCTGAAGGCGATCGGGAAGTCCTACCACCCCGAGTGCTTCGCCTGCTCCTACTGCGGCGGCCTGTTCGGCAACTCGGCCTTCTTCCTCGAGGACGGCATGCCCTACTGCGAGAACGGTGAGCAGGTCTCCGAGACATCCTACTGCGAGAGCGGTGAGAAGGCCTTCTAAGACATCCTACTATGAGAACGGTGAACAGGCTCTCCCCTCTGAAGCATGCCGTACTGCGATAACGGTGAGGACGGCTTGTCCTAATGTAAGAACGGTGAGCAGGCTCTCCGAGACTGTCCGGACGCCTGACACGGTGCCCGGACAGTCTCTGAGACTGTCCGGGCGTCGTGTCAACCGTCCGCGCGAGACTGTTGCCAGCGCGTGATGCTCGCCAGCGGGCGGAGAGAACTGGCTGGAGCACGTTCTGACATCTCTGCCGGTTTTTGGTCATTGGGTGAATCACAACGCGCTTTGTGCACATTCGATGCTAATGACGCCGCCCACACTATTTGGCCGGTGGGCCGCGGGATTGGGAAATGTCCCGAGCGGTGCAAGTGTTGAACCCGGGACCCTCGGTACCCAGAGCTCAACACCTTAACCACTTGGCCATCCCTGCCCCAAGTTCTGACATCATCCTGAATGATGCTGGTGTCTTTGGAGGCGCGTTCACCACCAGAGTTTCTCCCTTGTTCGCATGTGTCGAGAGACAGTCCAGCCACGTCGAGTATGTTGTGACGTCATCAGTGCCGTTACTCTAAGTCTAACACTGCAGACTGGAACGAGCTATTCACCACCAAGTGCGTGGGCTGCGGGTTCCCAATCGAGGCCGGCGACCGCTGGGTGGAGGCGCTCAACAAGAACTTCCACTCGCAGTGCTTCAAGTGCGCGGTAAGGATCCGGCCGTTCTCGACACCAGCTTCCAGTCTCGTGTGGCTGTTTTGCATTGGGCACCTCCTCTTCCGGCGATCCCAGTGTTCTTCGCAACGGCTGCTTCTACCATAGGGGCCCAATATGTGAATAGTTGTTCACCGTTGATTTCCGAACAAAAGCAGGGCCGAACCACAAAACCGATGCCATTCACCATCGCCAAAAATGAATAGCTGAATTTAAAGCGCTTCAACAGTCCTCAGTGTATCACTGAAAGGCTGCTGCGTTTCGGTACGAAAATTTAAGCCGCAGGGATAAGGCATGAAGTTTTTTGCAGTTCAGCCTTCTTCACAACAAACACACTGGACAAATGTCTTTTCCTCCGGCACATAGGTACACACACATATACATAAGCACCAGACATCCACACATCGAACACCAGAAGAAGAAAAGAACACTTATTATAGGACCAGCTAATCTTGTTAGTTGGCAGACATGGGTAGCATAAATAAAACAAGCCAAACCATGTCTGTATGCACCAACGTCGCTGGCCAGTTGGGCGTTTCCATGTGTCATGCTGATCAATAAAAAGGCAGACCTCGACAGAAACACTCGATTCGATTGAAATTCAGCAAATATCTCGGAAATTTTGCAGCACAATGGATATGGACACGTGTGTGTTTGACTTCGCTTCCCTGTATATCGTTTCTGAAAACCTACAAGCACTGTGTTGGCAGTCTAGCCGAAATCCACTTCACACAGTGACCTCGAAATGTGTGTGTGCGCGTGCCCTCCTGTATTCTTGTTGAGTAGTCGACTTTGCATTGACTCTAATCGGCAATCTAGAGGCTCCAGGCGTCTCTGCAGAGATATCTCTCTCTCTCTCGCGCCACGCCGCCGGCTGTATAATGCTTGGCTTTCTCCTGTATGGCCCCGGGCCTCATTGCGATGTGTGTGAGTGTGCGTGTGTGTGCGTACATCACCTGTAACACCCCACCTCGGAACAACAGCTCAAGACCCAAGCGCCGTATCCAAATCCACTCGGTCATTCCATTGTCTTCAATCACGTGCGTTTATTTCGGAAAATTATCTGGGGAGGAAGATACGTGAAGGCAATAGGCCGGTCCAAATACTGGTGGGCATACTCCATAGGGTCCATGTTAAAAGTTGAAATTATTTGGTGGGAGTAAGGCCAACATCGAGGGAGCGCTTTCCCCGTAAAAGTGTGTAAGACAACACCACTGCCTTCAACTATTAATGCCTGTAGCTTGATGTTTGGAGCCAATGCCGTCCAGCTTTTTTAGATTCCACCAATGCTGATGAAAATTGATCTTTGGCCTTGAATACCACCGCAATGACGGGGGCAAGGGAAGCTCAAGGTGGCCGAAAGAGGCAAGCACAATGTGCAATATTACCATGCTGTCTGCCGTTTTGTGTTTGCTGATATGAGAAACGACCACGCAGTACTTAGCACGCCATTAAGCTGTTCTCATCACGCACTGGGGGAGTTGAACAAACAAAAAATTCCGAGTCCGGCAGTGATGGGTGCAGTGTTTACCTGATCAAACATACTGGATGTGTGTGCGGTGGGGCGCCATGTTCCAGCTCGTAAATAACGCGGGGGTCGACGCGAACCCGAAGTCCCGGAGAACTCCGCCTTCGACACCGAGTCCCGCCCGCGACCCCTGAGCTGTTGTTCCGCCGCCGTAAGTTGGCTTTGCCCCGCGACGGTGGCGCCGCCGCCGCCGCCTTTTCTAACGTTCTTGACGCTCTGCCGCGCGCCGCCGCGTTTCTGCGGTGTTTCTGCGGCGCTCAGCTGTGCCACTCGGTGCTCGACGGGCAGCAGTTTTACGCGAAGGCCGGCCGCGCCGTCTGCAAGGTCCACGCCGGCGTGTTCTAGCCACCCAAACCCAGGTCAGGCTGCGTGCAGGTCACGACTAGAGCAGGGGGCGTCGGCAGCTCAGTGGCTAAGCTGAGCGGCTGGCACGCCAGAGGTGCGGAGCTCGATTCCCCGCGATGCCCGCCCTTCCTGCCTGGGTGAGAGGCAGGCGACGCCGTATGATCGCAGCTACCGAGTGCGTCGTAAAGCCATGATCCAATCCAATCGGCCGGATCGGGTCTCGCCTATACAGGCATTGTTGGATCCTGGGGAAGCCGTCACAACCACCCCCCCTCCCGCCCCCACCCTTCATAGAGATGCGACCCCACTCCAGGGCTATCGAGTACACCCCCCCTTCCCCCCCGCCCAATGAGCCTTTTTTGGCCGCCGATGTAGCGACCCGTCAGAATACACAGGCGGCATGTCTCCCCTCCGGAGAAATGTCGCCCACCCCACCCCCACCACATACCCCCACCAGAACCAAGTGCCCTTCACCAGATCTAATTGACCGGATCGACTCCCGCTCACGGGTACACGAATTGGAGCGAACTTCTCCGTGAAGAAACGCTGTAGTTTATAGTTTTCGACGAAGGTGAGTGAACATGATTCAATAAGAGCGAATAGTACCTGCGGGTTGTTCTCGATTTCGAGGCATATACCATTGCTGGGTAGCAGACAACTACGCCGAAGTTTGGCCGTGTTCACCGATCGAGTGTACCAAAGCACTTCCTGTATTATTTGTATTTATTTATTTGTTATTTTGGTTTTTTCTTATTTTTCTTATTTATATATCATTTATAGATTATTTAGCTATTTTCTTTTTCTTATTTTTCTTATTGATATATTGTTCATAGATAATTTATGTATTATATAAGTATATATTTGTATATATTGTTTATATGTAATTTCTTTGATATGTATATTCTATGCATACTATTCATTTATTGTTTATTTATTGTGCATGAATTATTTATTGATTATTCATATTGCTAGCAAGGGTGTGATCCAGGGGCGCAGCCCTAGTAAGGGTCTAGGGGCAAAGCCCCTTCATGTTCACCAGTGGACGAAGGTCCAGAAAATCTTAGTATTTAGTCAGTGTTGCTGGTAAAGGTGGAGCATGAAATATGCATGGCTTGCATTCTTGACGCACATATGACTTATGTAGCGTAAAGGAAACCAGCACTTAGACTAGGGAACATGATCAGGGGCGTCGCCACCGGGGGGGGAGAGGGGGCAATTGCCCCCCCCTGCCGTGAGACTGGGGGCGCCGCCCCCTGAAATTTGAGGAGGCTCCCAGGACGAAAAGGAGGCCCCCAGGACGAAAAGGAGCCCCCCAGGACGAAAAGGAGGCCCTCATGACGAAAAGGGGGCCCCCAGGACGAAAACGAAACCCCCAGGACGAAAGGGAGGCCCTTAGGACGAAAAAGAGGCCCCCAGGACGAAAAGAAGGTACCTCAGGACGAAAAGGAAGCCCCCCATGACGAAAAGGAGCCCTCGAGGACTAAAAGGAGGCCCCCAGGACGAAAACGAAACCCCCAGGACGAAAAGGAGGCCCTCAGGACGAAAAAGAGGCTCCCAGGACAAAAAGAAGGTACGTCAGGACGAAAAGGAGGCCCCCAGGACGAAAAGGAGGCCCTCCAGAACTAAAAGGAGGCCCCCAGGACGAAAAGGAGACCCCAGGATGGAAAGGAGGCCCTCCAGGACGAAAAGAGGCCCTCCAGGATGAAAAGGAAGCCCCCAAGACGAAAAAGAGATTATACAAATTAGGGGCCTCCAGGAGGAGGCCCCTAATTTGTAAAAAGAAGTCACCTAGGAGAGGGTAGGAGGCCCCAGAAATCAAGCGAGTGCCAAATATTGACACAGAGGCCCCAGGACGAAAAGGCCACCAGGACGAAAAGGAGGTCCCCATGATGAAATGGAGGCCCCCAGGACGAAAGGGATGCCCTCTAGAACGAAAAGGAGGCCCTCCAGGACGAAAAGGAGGCCCTCCAGGACGAAAAGGAGGCCCTCCAGCCCTCAGTTTCCCATTCCCGAACCATACTAAGGGCATAAAAACAATAGGAGGCCCTAACACAATGGAGGCCCCTTTTCGGGGAGCAGGAGGCCCCCTTTCGATCTCCCCCCCCCCTGGAAGAATTTCGTGTCGACGCCACTGAACATGATTGTTGCTGGAAAAGGGTTCATTACGTCTGGCAACCTATGCGCACATCAACTGATCTCCATTATCAGTGAACGTATCACAAATATAAGCTATTTAGATTTTTCGTTACCTCTGAGAAGCATCGGCCGAACTATGGCTTCGAAATAATTCCAGACACTTCACAGGTGCCACGTACGATTTCTCCAAGTTGAACTAACATATTTGCATTGTTTGTGCGGCATTGAAAATTGCTTAGTAGGTAGTAGCCAAAAAAATGGTTCACCATGATAGTAATTTAAAGGACCTGTTTCAGCTAGTTAGATGTGAAATGTTCTGGTTACCTAGGTTTTCTTTTCTCATGCCATCAGAAAATAAATGGTATTTGCGTTTTGTCTTGCATGAGTGGCACTACTTTTTTAATAAAAAAATGAACATATGCCGACCTGACTTGACATATAGCGTGCATCTGCAGGGATGAAAACCACCCAGTACCTGGCGTCGACATGTTTCCTCCGTTCATTTGACCTTTGCTGATTTGTAATTCCCCTGATCCATGGGCGGATCCAGTGTGGTATCCAGTGGGGCACAGTTGGCATGTTTCCCATGGAAAAGCTGCGCCTTACCTGGTACGCTAGATTTCACCATTTGCATCCTCGCTTAAGTTTTTAGCCAACGGCCAAAAATCCGACTTGAACAACCAGGTATTCCTGGAGAGGGCTCCAGGGACACTCGACCGCACTTCCTCTTCAATTGTCATTCAGTTGTGCGCCCCTCCATAGAAATGGCATCCCACCAGATGAGTGTCCCCTTGCCCATCAGAATTCCTTGATCCGGCCCTGATCTGACCACATGCAGTTCCCCTCTTATGAGCCAACTATCCCCTGTACCAATTCCACTTGATCTGACCTCGTTTGACCTCGTCACTGCCCAACAGATCTGCGGAAGCAACCTGGAGGGACAGAGCTTCTTCGCCAAGCAGGGTCGGCCGTTCTGCAAACACCACGCACGCGTGTAAGCGCCATTTTGGCCGCTGTCGGTCACAAAATGGCCGCCCGGAGAACCGCACTGGAGGAGTTTTCGAACAAACACCTGTCGGCTGCTGTGGAGGCTTATCGCTGCGTGGGACGAGGTAGCCGGGCTTCGCTGGAAACCGGCGTGTGCAGCATCAACACGTCTGTCCTGTATCTGCGCAGTGGAGGTGCCTTCTTGCGTGTGTCACGTGCCGTGTAGAGTTTTATACCCATAAGCTAGCGGTTGAAGCGCTCGGATTGTTATCGCCTGTCCCGCCCCCAACGCGCGTTTGCCCTCTCTTCTCGTCGCGCGTGTTCGTTTTGCGAACGTTCACGGGTTCTCGTCACGCGTGCGTTCGGTGTTCGTCTTCCCCGAACAAGTTGGTGCGTCCTCACCTCGCGCGGTGAGACGCACGCGCCCACGCCGCCCGCCCAGGTGTTGCGGGCTGTGCACGAGTGCTACGTGTGGTTAGTTAGCGGAAGGGTTTGCTGGTCACGTGCGGAGTTGATGCTAGTCACAGGCGGTGCAATGCGACTCGGTGTGTGGTTGTTTGTTGGTTCCAGGGGCGCACCCAGGCATTGTGTTGGGCGTTCGCATCTCTAAAGCACTGTTGTTGAACACTTCTCGATCAAGAGTCAGATGATATGGACTGAGCGCAAATGTATCGCTGCGATGGCACCGGCTGAGTCCCTCCCCTGGGTGCGCCCCTGATTCGCTTTCGGTGGCTTCCACCCTTTGTGTTCGCGTATCTCAGTCTGTCATAGCTCCAGTCGAGTCGTTGCTTTGGCATATTTGTGTGCGTGTCCTTCTTCGCGATGATCGGTTCTCACGCAGGTTCCCTCCCTGACCTTCCGCGTGCAAGCATCCTGTCCTGCGTGCCTCCTCTGAACCCATGAGACGCCGGAGCGCGTTTGCTATCCGTGCCCCTGGCATGCGGGCAGGAGACCGTCGGAAGCTATGGTGAGGCGGACGCCGGCCCCGACGGCCAATGTCGCTCGCCCTCCCCGCCTTGCAGGTGCACTGTTGGCACTGTTTCCCGCTGTCCTTCCGTTCCGCGTCGCCACAGCTGCGCTCCTGCTGTTGGCGCTGTAGCCCCGCCGTGCTTCCGTTCGCCACAGCAGCTGTTTCGTCAGCCACGTGCGGTGTCAGTCCGCGGGCGCCGCCCGCGCGTGCCCCGCGGGGCCAGGCCGATGCGCGAGAGGCGCCCGCGTCGCCACCTCTGCAGTCGATGCGCCCCGAAACTACAACCGCCACGGCCACGGCCACGGCCACGGCCACGGCCACCGCCACGGCCACGGCCACGGCCACGGCCCAGTGGGCCGTCCGGCGTGTGGGCTGGGCTGGGTTGCGCTGTCGGTAGCCCTCGGCGAACTACGCGTCAGCACAGTCACAGACGGGGGACGAAGGGTAAGCTGCCCGTCTCACAACCTAAAGATTGTGGGTTCGAGTCTCGCCTGTCGCCACTTCGCCCGCGACCAATCGGCGCGAGAGATTGGCGACGCCACGTGACTTAGCGATCGACTTGTCTTGAAAACCAAGAACAGCCACAGTCACAGTCGACATGGTCGGCGCACAACTGCGCCAGGCGTCGCAACGTGGCATTGAAGGCGCCTTCAGCTCGGCGATAGTCGCGACGTTCCGACAGGCTGCTGTGCACTGTCCGTTGAGACTTGGCCAGTTTCCGCCGTGGCTACCTCGTGGCCCTCGTCAGACGGTGGCCGTGGGTGTCTCTAGCTGTGGCCGTGGACGCCCCTGCGGAGGCGGCGGAGAGGGTCGTGGCCGCAGCGGCCCCACTGGTGTGGCCGCTGGGTCTGGCGCTCTTCCCCACCTGTCAGCGACTTCCCCGGCCACTGATGGTGTGCTGACCATTTTGTCAGAGGGCTATCGACACGCTCTTGGGGCGTGTCGATCCGATAGTCCCCTCCCTCGGAGGGGACTACTGGCGTAGACGCCGGACGTCCTCCACCTAGTCATTGTCGGGGTTCAGAGAGCTGCCGATATGCTCTTGGGGGGCGATCCGATGGTCTTATCCTGGAAGGGACTAGTAGCGTAGTCGCCAGACGCCCTCCACCTAGTTCCTATCGGTGCTCAGAGGGCTGCGGACGGTGCTCAGTCGAGCGACCGTCGATAACAGTCCTCTGTGGACCATCGGAGACTATTGCTGTAGTCCTGTAGGGTATGTGCGGAGATGTGCGGTGAATAAACAGTAAATAGGCTGAACGTAGTGGTCTTCGGCGCTGGTGTTTTTCCGTGGGAAGGCATCAGGCGGACTGTGGTGCTCCAGAGTTGGATCACGGTGCTCCGGGAGTCCCTGTGGCTCCTGACGGTGCTCCGGGAGTCTCTGCGGCCCTGACGGTGCTCCGGGAGTCTCTGCGGCCCTGACGGTGCTCCGGGAGTCTCTGCGGCCCTGACGGTGCTCCGGGAGTCTCTGCGGCCCTGACGGTGCTCCGGGAGTCTCTGCGACCCCAGACGGTGCTCCGGGAGTCTCTGCTGCCCCTGACGGTGCTCCGTGGGTCTCTGCGGCCCCTGACGGTGCTCCGTGGGTCTCTGCAGCCCCTGACGGTGCTCCGGGGGTTTCTGCGGCCCCTGACGGTGCTCCGGGAGTCTCTGCGGCTCCTGACGGTGCTCCGGGGGTCTCTGCGGCCCTGACGGTGCTCCGGGGGTCTCTGCGGCCCCTGACGGTGCTCCCGGGAGTTTCTGCGGCCGGTGGCGATGCCGGAAGGGCCACGTTTGGGCTCGTACGTACAGTCGTCTACGGGACTGCTATGGCGAAGACAGAAAGGCCAGCAACACTTATCATGGCCTCCAGCATGGGTGTAGCCACGGTTTCGAAATTTGGAGGGTGACAAACCAAGGACGCGGTACGTTTGGACGGGATAGAGGGGCCTTAATCTCCCTCCCCCTCCGCCAAAAAAAAGATATCCTTGAATTTCAGCCACTTTATGTTCAACGTCTGGTTTTTCAGATTCACCATTGTTAAAACTCATAATTTGGGGACGAAAAATTTCACAAAATTAACAAGTTCCACTCCTCAGCATCCAGCATCCCTTTGAACATCCAGTTTTATGTCGCATGTGCTGGTCCCGATTTCACAATCACCATAGTAATGCCGTAAGTATGTTAGACGTTGCCCACATGTAGCAGGCAAAAGTAAAATATTGGACTATGGTTGTATTGTAGTAAATAAGGACACGCAATAACCTTTCCAATGCTTTCCTGTTTTACGGGGAGACATTTTGATGCAGTGACAACAAGGTCGGACAAAGAGTATGACACTGAGGACATGTGCCACCCACATGAAAAGTGGTATCCCTCCGGCCGGGAAAAGGTGACCCTTTGAAAAGGTTGCATTGCAACCGCTCGAGTTTTTCAACCAAGGCCGCCCATATGAAAGAGAAGGGCATCACTTGGAAAGAAAGGCGCCCATTCGGGAAAGAACGAGTGCAACCCGCCCCAAACCTCGAATCTTTCAGCCAGCGGTGCCCCCCAGGATATTAGGCCGTCGAAATTATTGCGAATTAACAATTATCGCACAAAAAGCGACGTTGAATGACATCTATTTTCTGCAAATTGAAGCCATTGCGATGAAACTCGAGGCCATCTAAAACTCAATCAAACATATGACCATGACATGTCCCGGTTTCAAATGTTACTCGAGTGTTCATCGCTGGCTCTCACTTGATACCATATTTGGATAGGTTTGAGCGAAAACGGAAAAAAAGTATTGAGGCGACCGAAGGATCAGCTCAACCTTTGCCCCTAAACAGTTACTTCATTGCTTAGCTTTCTGATACCGCATAACAAGCCACATCGAATGACGCTCATTTCATGCAATTTGAAGCGATAGCAACCGAACCGCGCATTCGGTCGACATCGCTTTAATTTCGTCATCTAATATATCACGCTACCTTTGACCTATCACGCTATGTTTAACCTTGGCATAAAACGGTTTGAAATGTTACACGATGGTTCATCACGGATTACCGCCTGAGGCCATATTTGGCAGGTTTTAGTGAAAACGGAAAAGACAGGCTACCGAAGAAACCGGTTTGCGTTGGACCTCGACCATTCAAGTGCTAATGTGACACCTATGTCGTTGTTTCCAGCGTGTTCAGTGCAAGCAGAAATATGTGCGGTAATTGATTCGAGCGATCGTAAACCCGTTGCTGAATGTTAATGCCAATACAAAATCGCCTCTGGCGAGCTCGTCGCTGAATACGAATACAAATGCGTTAACTTGACGTACGCACTTAGGGTTGTCCGTCACTTCCCTCCATGGTCTTGAAGACACCCAAGGACACCCAGTCACGTTTCCTCAACATCTCAACATATATCAATATATGCGCAGGGAATGCAACCTAAGACGTATGAAGCCTTAGCGGTAATGCAAATTTGTGTCGTCGCAAAGCGCAATTTTCCACCAAGCAAGAACACACGATGGTCTAGATTCATGCTATTCAATAATGGTCCGGAAGCAAACATTTCTAACGTTTGTTGATTTACCCTTCGCAGACTTTGTGACGACAGATAGCCCATGAAGCTCGTTGATTAGCTTCATCAGCTTGTAGTATTTTCGGTTATTCTCTCGCATATGTATGCTTTCACTTTATAAATGATTACGTATATTTTTGCCATACTCAGGTAGCTGAGGCTTCGGAGACACAAAAGCAATTGGAGGTGACAAATCGCCACTTTTCAGAAATTGTGGGGGACACCCCCCCCCCCCCAATGGTTGCACCCATGACCTCCGAGGCTGTTGTGTGGTCGATAAGAACCTCTGCGAGCCCTCATTGCAATGCCCGCGGGCCCTGGTGAGCGTCTGCGTGTACGGCTACGGGAGCCTGGGAACGTCGGCAGGCCTACGGTTCATTCTGGCGCGTGCGGCGCTGTCCTTACGCCAACGTCCGGTGGCGAACGTCGGCAGGCCTGCGGTTCATTCTGGCGCGTGCGGCGCTGTCCTTACGCCAACGTCCGGTGGCGAACCTGGACGGGCCTTTTCGAATACATGCCGGCCCTTGCGAGCGTTTAGGGACTACTACGAGGGCTTATTTCTTCCTTACCGAATACTGAATCCACTTCACTTCCAATTTATGTTCCATGCATCCATGTTCAGGCGGTCTGTATTCCCGGCCTGTAACAGAGCCGTGCTTGCGATTTCTAAAGGGATGAGGATTCCACTATCTGGACTTCCAATGAAATCCCTTCAAAGAGTCCGAGTGAAAGGCCGACTCCTCTCGAAATAAATTGACCGATATTCAGGAACTTTGAAATGTGTTGGTCATGTGACTATTCTGGGGCCCCTTCGCAGAATCCGCCCTGCCCTCAGGCAATTCCTGGCTAGGTCTCTGACGCAAATGAAGACGGACCAGGACCGCCTTCAGTTAGACAGCCAGCTTGTACATGCGATCAGATACAAAACGGAATACTAGAAACGTATGCCTGTGTATGGTCTATATTTTAGATCTACTCTTCTCCTTTTGCTCAATGTGTTTTTCAGCCGATGGCGCCACTCCGGGTCGATGAGGCACCCGTGCAGAACGGCTCAGTGTAGCCCACCCTCGTCTGAACGCATCAAAATAAATGTCGGTGGCGCCACTTCAAGGAAGTGCTCGCCCCTATAACATCTGGAGCCGCCCTTGTTCGCGTGTCGATTCTGGATTTCTCCCGGCCCCAGGACACACGGCTGTCCAGATGGACTGAATGTCACGTCCTGCGTGTATTACGACCGCCGGCCCTCCTCCGGTTCAGCACCAAGCCAACAATGCAGCCGAGCCCTTATCGCTTACCCCCGGCTCCCACTTCTAGTACAGGCGGCAGCAACCGACGGGCCAGTCACGTCGCCGCGGCGGCGCTGCCACCTAGCGGCACTATGTGAAATCGAACTTGATTTTTGGTCCGCCGTAAGCACACCCCAACATGCTTGCCATGCCCTTCCTCGCACGGCACACCCGCCAGGCCAACGCGCTGCAGAATGGCACACCCGCGCCTCCTCTCTGAGTTGGAGAGGGCATCGGCGTGTTCGCCCAGAACGACGCGGCGCACCCACTGGGGGTTGTTTCGCGATCATTGTTGCGCCATCACCTGTGACAGCGGCCCTGCCGGCCGCCGGATGGGAGCCGCCGGTCCCATGTCGCTGGCGCAGATGTCTCCGGCTACGAGCGAGTACTCGACATCCCGTCATCTTGCCGTAGACGAGTCCGTCGTCCACCGCCAGCCGCTCGCGGACGCTCCAGTACCGCCAAACTCGATGGCCGGTGTCTCGCTTCTGGCTCTGGAATGCGTTCAACACCATCTCCCGTGAGGTGTTCAATTTCTTCGTCTTTCTCTGCCTCCTGCCTGAACTACGCCGGAAGTATCTTCATCCTCGTGGCCCCCAGTGCCGAGATGACCGTGACACCTAGCGACGACTGTACGTACCACAACCCGGTCACACGGATACCGGGACCGACGAAAGATAGCGATGGCGCCCTAACCTGGACAGATCGCCAAGGAATAAAGAGCGCGCAGAAAAGAGACTGATGGAATGGACGGAAAACCAACTTTAGGAGAGGCCCCTGGGTTCTTTTAAGATGCATTCAACCGCTAGATCATATAGCGTCGCCAACCTCTCACGCAGATTGATCGCGGGTGGATTCGGTAATACCGCAGTCAGTTGTGAGATTCGAACAAACGATCTTGCGACCAAGAGTCCAACGCTCTACCAACTGAGCTACCGCGGCCCCCTTTAGGAGAGGTCATTACATCACATTACAGAGAGAGGGGGCCGGTTCGCTCCATGGTCCCCAGCCACGGGACGGCTTCTCGACTCATTGGTTTGGCACTTCATCGACGTGCCAGGTAGTTGGGCCACACGAGATGAATACGTGCGACGTCATAAGTACTCAGGTACGTTGAAGTACAGCACAAGTACGTGAAGACGTCACAGGTACGTTGGGTATGCCACAAGGACGTTGATGTCCACATCCGGCACACATTGTGACGAAGTGAGACAGTCGACGCCCACGATGCACTTGTAGACATGCAACATCAGCACGGAGATGAGACTGGAGTTGTATTTCTCGCGCAAATGGAGAAGGAATGTTTTGTTCGTGCATGAGTAATACAAACGATGCAGATATAACATACGAAGCTCATCGACACCCATGTTCAACAGTTGCCAGTCTAATGTCAGCTGAAAATTCAGCGAACTTCCGCTTCACGATTGAAGACTGTACCGGGCACCACGCAATGCCGGGAGCTTCAGAGATTTCCGAAACCCGTCAATAACATGATTCCAGCATCCAGTATGCGCATTCTGCATGCGTTTTGAATACACTGCGAAGTGAATACACATCGCACACACAACCACTCATCACAACATTCACAAGTGGCCTCAGTATGCCAGTACACTGTCAACACGCCAGCACGCTAACTGGGGGGGGGGAGTACGCCTCTCCCCCAGTCAAGACCACGGTCCCCCACCCAGCGACCACTCCCGCTGACTCTGGGTGTATGGTTGGCTAGCACAGTGGAACCAGTCACCAACGAACAGGCTTCCAGTAGAAAGCGGGCTTTCAGAAGAAACCGGGCTTCCAGCAGAAGGCGGACTTCCAGTATAAATGCCTCAGACGTCTGCCACCGTGTACGCAATTACCGGACCCGACAGGTCACCGGCATGCATGTAAACGTGAATACTATAAAACAGGACGGTCGATATGCCCGTGGACGCAGGTAACACGAGTCTCGATAGCACGGTGTATCTCCCGTGCAGAGCCCACGCACAGCTTATCACCAGCTGGTGATAGCAGTCCGGCGAGCCAACCAGCACAATTAGACGGTCAACATGGCAGAAAATTCCTCACAGATTGGCACCACACAGAACAGACCGTGGACGGACGTGATGTGACGCTGGATGGAAGTGATGTTGGACGGAGTCGGTAGGAGCAGCTGCAGCTCTGGTTCCCCAGCTGAGCCGCGGACGGCTATTGGCCTTCACGACACGTCGGCCGTTGGGTCCCATAGTGTCGCCAATCTCTCACGCCGATTGGCCGTCGGTGAAGAATAGTGACAGCTGAAACCTGTTGAGTCACGACTCGCGCTGGGTGAGAGTACGTCACCGCACCGCGCCCACACGAGTGACACGGTAAAGTGAGTCCATCAGCGGCACCCTGTCGCCCTGGGGAGGCCTCGCGTCCCCCCCCCCCCACTTCTGGACGGACACCGAGCGGCAGCCGACACCGGCAAGTGTGGCGCTCCTGGCGCAGATGTCACACAGTCGACGCCGTAGAACGCGGCCGCCGCCACTGCGCCCTGACGACCTCCGACACACACGCGAGTGAACGGGACCTCCAGGTTTGTGCCCAGCTTCGGCTGCAACCGTGTCGGCGGCGATAGGCCGCTGGCGAAAATCACCGCCGGCCCCTGGTCGTCGAGTTTCAAGTGGCGTCTCGGCGAAAAGCGGACGCCATTCGGCAGAGCCGCAGAGAACTTGCTGATGCCGTGACTTCAGCGCTGAACCTGCCGCACGCTGACGGACCGAGTTCCCACGCGCCGCGGCTGCCTTAGCCCGCCGTCGACGAACCTTGCGGGTCGACAAAAAGATGGCGCCACGCAGGTACATCGCGACCCGCACGGCGCCATCTACCGGCCACCCGCAAAGCCCAACTTCACGTGACACGACCGCTGCGCCACCACGCAACGAGACGCCATTCAATCCCTCAGCTGTGGAGCCACGTTTGGCGCCATGCGGCCGACGCGTCGTCACGCGGTCGTCCCGCCACCTATCGCCGACCCGTGAAGCTTCAGTTCACGACACGGCCGCCGCGGCGCCACTAGCGGGCGGCGGCGACCGCCAGCGTGAGCACGGCCGCGGCGAGCGTGGCGGCCGGCCAGGCGGGCGTCCGCTCGGCACCGTTACAGCCATCCTTCCTGGCGCACGTGCACACCTCGGCGTAGATGTTGAACGTGCCGGTCTTGTGCAGACAGAAGCGCTCGTCGCCGGCGATGCCTGGCTCGCCGACGCGCGCGCAGTCGCGGATCACCCGCCACTTGCCGTTCACTGCGGATAGGGGGTGACGTCACGATGATGTCACGACCATTGACTCTGATCACCCAACACCACCTGTTCAATTGGAATGGAGTGATGTCACACAGATGACAGAGATGCTATGTGGTGCATATTAGAGATGCTATTATAGATACCATGGTCGTGAGCATGAATGTTAATCCTCGCCAATTCCCAAAGACATATGACATGCATGTCACAAATGTTGCTCGTTAGATCACATGCCACCCGTGACAGATGTACAATCTGCCACCCGTGACAGATTGTAATGTGATAAATGTGTCGTGGCCATGAATGTCACCAATGTGTTATCAATCTTCAAGTGAAGCCACTTTAACACTCGCCCTGGAGGGCCTCTGAAAATTACGCGCATCAGCGCCGATATTTGTGGTCTGGCGCTGATAAATTTTTTGGCTTTACCGACCCCTAACTCGAAAAATGTTCGGTCGATTCTTGCTTTTCTTGCTTTAAACAAAGTGCCGTTCATTTCTAAGCAGGTACACAAACAATGGCGTATATCGGCCGGTAAAATCGAGTTATCTACAAAAAAACGGAGTGGTGGGTGGATTTCGCCCCCCCCCTCCAGGGCGCGTGTTAAGGCACAAAACGTTCACTGGAGCACCCACACACAAGACACCAGCTATATCCATGAATTGACCAGTGTCCAATGCTGATAAGTTACCAGAACAGTGATCACAGTCGGTATTACAGCAGTAACAAAAGGAATGACTACAGCCGGTACTACAGCAGTGACTAGACCTCTGACATCACATCACAATCTGTCATGGATGGCATGTGATCCAATATCCAACATTCATGACATATTTATGTCACTATCTGTATTTAGTAAATGGCTAGGATGAAAATTCATGCTCACGATCGTGGCATCTGCAATAGCGTCTCTATTAGCCTGGTTAGTGACGTGACAAGTTTGCAGATAAATGACCAGAGCAAAACGTATGCCAACGATCAGACCAGTAGCACAACTTCAGACACCACAACCAGCCTTCCATGACCATACAACCAGCACACCAACCTTTCTGCCTGATCTTCCGACACATAGTGGCCTTCACCCCAGGCAGGTGCTTGCGGTCGTCCTGCTTGTCGCAGTCCACCTTGTAGTAGGTGTTGTTCTCGAATGGGTCGCCACAGCCTGGATCCTCCCGGGAGTTGCACTTCCAGCATTGGATGCCGGTCACTGCAGCACACACGGGAAATACAGAGTCAGCAACAGCACCGTAATGCCAGCTCAGCAACACACGGGAAATACACTCAGCAACAGCACCGCAATGCCAGCTCAGCAACACATGGGAAATACAGACTCGGCAACAGCACCGTAATGCCAGCTCAGCAACACACGGGGAATACAGACTCAGCAACAGCACTGTAATGCCAGCTCAGCAACACACGGGAAATACAGACCCGGCAACAGCACTGTAATGCCAGCTCAGCAACACACGGAAATACAGACTCGGCAACAGCACTGTAATGCCAGCTCAGCAACACACGGGAAATACAGACTCAGCAACAGCACCGTAATGCCAGCTCAGCAACACACGGGGAATACAGACTCAGCAACAGCACTGTAATGCCAGCTCAGCAACACACGGGAAATACAGACTCAGCAACAGCACCGCAATGCCAGCTCAGCAACACAGGGGCAGTGCGAACTCAGCAACTGATCAGGCTCTCATTCAAATCCAGCTTGGCCTCAAAATTGACTATGAGTCAGGTTATTAGGCATAGTTTTTTTTTTTGCACACCAAGGAAGAAGAGTGTAGATAGTTTGGAACTGGGCTTGAGAAAACTTTTGGCATTGGGATAAGCATTTTTGATCTTTCATGGGCTTACCCATATTGATCATATTATACCAAACAACATACATCAGCCAGACCATTAGGCATATAATATGCATTATAGTCTGGCAACATTGAAATTCAGAGGAGCTGGCCATATTTCCAGCACTATTGGGCTTTAGATATTCATAAGACAAGCTTCACACCCATTTTGCATCCATGAGGAAAGCGAAGTGGTTAGGTTTGATTAGGCTAGGTTAGATCTTTGCAGTCTGACAAGTTCACAATTTAAAAATATAAAAAGCTGCTTCCAAAAACTGGTCCAGCAAGAGATGAACTTGCACTCTAAGGTAATGTATAAATTCCTGGAATTCATTTTTCAATGTCATGCTCATGGTGCATGTTGCCAAACCACTCAAGTTGTATCACTTGTATTTTTCATGAGTGCCCTGCTTTTGAAGGTTGATTAACTTGAAGAAAAAAGTAAAATGTCCCCAAATCATATTTGTTAAACCTACTGTAACCAGAATGCAAAGTAAGTATGGCACTTCCAACAAGACCTTGTCAGTGCAGGGCATCCAACTGCATGCACAGCTGGTATGGTGAGTGGTGTGGGCATTTTAATAATCAACCAACGATTCACTCAAGATTTATAAAACAACAAGAAGACAACAATTGGAAAAAAAACATTATGACACCTTTGTTTCAGTTAATAACTCACAAATTTGTTTACGAGGCAAAAAATTGCCTGTTGCCAAATTCAGTGCAGTGTCCCATGCAGTTTGCAATAGCAGCATATGCAGTGCAGGAGGTTGTTTGTGCTATAATCATGCCATATATACATGTCCATATTCATTTCAGGTGAAAGATGCATTACACAGAAAAGGTGCTTGCCTGAACCCCTGTATTTTTGGAACCTTCTTTTTACATTTCCATGGTTAGTTCTTTCCATGGCTTGGCATGGTTTGATATACATTGGATGGCTTGGTAAGCCAGCTTCACTTACCTAATCCTGGATAGACAGTTTGCAGAATAATAAAGATGAGGGCCAAAGCACTGATGACTCTTGTAAGCAGAGGTGACATTTTCAGCAGAATTAAAAATGATGTTCCTGGAAGAAGACAAAATGTGTAAGCTTCAGCTGGCATCCAGCTGTTAGGTGTGTAACTTACAAGGGATGACAAACAGCCACAATTGCAACATCACTCAAGACTAATGTTGTTTGACTGTATATTAATATTATTACTGCCTGGCTACCTACAGCAAGCATGTCAAGCTGTCTTGGCTATACCAGCACACCCCATTCAGACTGAGCTTAGTTATTTTCATAGGAAGGGCAGTGCTATGCCACAGTTCACATCAAACAGTGCTAGCTTGCATAATTGTGTAGCTGGACTTGCATGCTCCTGGAAATATACCTATATCATCCAGACATAATGTAATTAGACTTGATAACAACCACAAGTGGTCATCCAAGTTCAATTGATAAAGGGCAGATACCATAACCCTGCCAAAAAGCACTCATCACCCTAACCAGCACTACATCTCTAATTCCAAAGAACCAGCCACCAACATCTCTCACATTCACCAAAGTTTATCTGCCTGGTAATCTTCAAGTATAATGCTTCACACTGACTTTATATCAACAATGCATCTGAGACCCCACTGTATCACCATCATGACATGACTCCATGGCATCAGGAATATTTATAAGGGGATGAAAACCCAACCAAACCTAACCTAACACTGATCTAGCTGAATCTAACCATGATAAATATTTCTGGTGATGCCCTTGGGTCATTCAGGTCACCCAGCTGTGGGTGTGCTGGTATGTTTGAGTGATGTCAGAGATAAAGGAATTGTGAGGGGCAATGCTTGAAGAATACCATCTGCATTACCTACTAAGCCCTATTCACTCCATCACATGTAACACCTGTGCCTTGAGTGCCCTACCAACATTTTTCAGATTCCACATATGCCTGTTTAACCCACACTATCTTGGGGGGCCATTTATGACCACGGCCCCAAAAAGGTTTTCCATGGATAGTGAAATAACAGTGACCTGTAGAGTGCCAAAATTTGGCATACCTTTTCCCACATCAATTTGTAGTATTGTCTCAAAATTTTGAAATCAGATCATATAAGGTAGAGAAGTTAGTCAAGGTCAAGTGAGGTCACCTCCAAAAAAGTTCAACCTGTTAGACATAAAGACAAACACATAACACATTAGTTCAACTATGAGCCACAAGGGCCCTTCTTGGCTGCACTCTTAGACACTCAACCAGTTGCCCACCAAATCTGTCAATCAGCCCTCCCTGTAAAACTGAAAAGTAAGCCCTCTATTCTTATGATTGTCTAGGGCACCGGTAGCCAGTGCCAGGGTAGGTAAGCACTGCCATGGGTTAGGTTTCATCTTTGTATTGTAAGAAAATTAATTTTGATTTTTGGGTGGCCACAAATTGTATTGGTCCTGGGTCAATTTCACTTTCTTTTTACGATTCCATTTTTTTAGATCTCCCACAAATGAGCTCCCATGAGCTACAGACAATGTAAGTTGTGAAACTCTTGGACCCCTAGTGATGTCCTAATTTGGGGGGATTTGGGGGGCAGTGTTTGGCCCTACATGTCAAGCACTTTCCAATCACATCTATTTAGTCAAAATGTGACAATTAGTTTGAAGATTCAGGGGTCTCTCGGGGTCTCTATTGGCCTCCCCAACAGTGTGTGAGGATCCGACAGGAGATGGGGCATGTTAAAGGGGTCACTATAGTGTATGCCAAGGTACTTAATATAAATATCACTCCTTCCATTACCACTTGTAACAAAAAAAAGTATGTGGCCCATATCAACACATGTTGAAATAGATTCAATGAGGGACTCCCCACACCAGCAGGCAGACTATATCACCAGTCAGCAATCCTCTGACTAAAGACTTGTTGTTTAACTGTCCTACACCTTAATTTGCATGAATTAATTGCCCGTATGTGATGGTCTAAATGTCTAAAAAGAAAGCCATCATTCATACTGACCTGCTAGCCCTTGAATAGTTTTATGCATTTCAATCATATCACCTCTAATCTCCCATACTTGAGTGAGCACATTGCCGATGTAATAAGACTTTCCCCATATTCTAATTTGCCTAGGTGGGTAGGTAGGTACCTAAATAGGTAGGCAGTCCACTGGCAAGCCTTCATAGCAGCTTTGTGTTACTGCTCCATGTAAATAATCGTTAAATTCAGTTAATAATGTCTATAATCCTTGTCTTGGTTTTACAGTTCCACATGATGTATGGGCAATCATCATCACACGACTGCAAATACTGTAAAATGCATCGACGAAGGAGGCATATCGCTTTTTAATCCTTAAGTGCATCCTTTATTTTCTTCCAATCTTTCACTGTTCAAGCAAATATTTGTATTTTTAAGCAGTCTGCATGCCTGTACAGAATATTTTAAGTCGGTCGCACTAGGGACCAAGTTTTTTTTCATAATTGACTTGTTTTTAACACCTCGCACTCCTTTTAAAAATGATTTCCAGCATTCTGACTGGCATCAGCATTCTGAAGTCACCGATGTTGGTGTAACATCGTCACATCAATTACACGAAAGCTCGCAAGGACATACCACAGGCATTTGTATTGCTATCGCCGGATGTATAAAAGCATCTCGCAAGGCCTTTAGCATGAACCTTACATACCTACCTTCAAATATTCAAACTAAAACCACTCAGAGAGAGGGGCGTGTTCCCACGCCGACACCGCCACATTGGCTAAAGTTTTCCTTAATATAATTATCAGCGGGTGAATTTGGTAGTCGTGACGTATGAAGGAAGGTTTGTTGGAAGGGACTGCACAGTGTCCCGATATCTATTTTGAGGCTGGGAGGAATGATGAAGACTATATTGGAGAATATTATTGAATGTCTGAAAATGGATTGCAGAATTTGGGAACAAGCTGCTGTTTTTGAGCCACCATTTACTGCACATTAAATTTATTTTGCGAACATATGCTGCCGAAATCCATCTTGAGGCTGGGAGGTAAAAGTATGATCATATTGGAGAACGTTGTGCGATTTCAGAAAGTGGATTGCATAATTTGGGAGCAAACTGGAGTTCTAAAGCCATGATTTACCGTGCTTTAAGTTATTTTTGCGAACATATGCTTTGACATATATTTCTCCGCTTACATAAATTTTCAATGAAACTAATATTTTAAGTGTATGAACTAAAATAAAAAATCGGAAATTATGTTTATATCGTGTATTGTATTGGAACGGGGTACCCCCTTCGCTGCGCCCATGAACTTAAAATATATGATGACCTCACACATATTAAATGCTACCGATTACGTCATCAAATTACCAAAGTTTCCTTTATCCTTTCTAATTGGACGTCATTTTCTACCACAGCGATGCGGCCATTTGCGGCAATAACTCTGCAATTGTTACGAATTGGTTTTATTTGTATTAATTCCCAACAGATGGAATACCGGATGAGTGTTACATAAATTTCCATGACTTGCCTGAGCTAATGCAGCATCGGTTTCAGCTAAATTTGTTGGCCATTCTTGAACAATATAATGTAGCTGTTTTAATGTAGATTTGCACTTCAACCAAGCCATCCATAGTAATTGTCGAGGGTCTACCAGGTAACCGTCGTCTACATGTGTTAATTTGTATACTTTTGATGGGCATTTCCTTGAGGGGTTGCATACCAAACTGTACCATGTGGCGTCTCATTCCAGATCAATGTTAAGCACCTCAGTTGGTGCTCATTTCCTTCACTGCAAATTATCTGATGGTTTAATGAAAAAATACCAGTGTTTAATCACATTAAAGTCCATAACATGATCATATGCAGAATGGTCTGGAATATATTATGCAGGCAAGGATCTTGCCATTTAAATATATAGGTAGTTATTGACCAATGAAGCTGCACATATGTGTGCATACCATGATCCTAGGATGCATTTGTGTAATGTTATGATCCTGTCAAAACTTTGGGGTCATTCCACCTAGGATTTTTGCTACTGTTGAGTGCAAAAAGCCTGATCATGGGCCTCACTGATAGCCAGAAAGCATACCAGATAGAAGCAGGGTACAACATTTTTTGTCTAAATGCAAAGTGGGCTGGGAGGTTCTCTGTGCCATCACCTTGTGTTATGGCTGAGGTGGAGCTTAATATTGATGTGATGTTTCAAGTGTTTTCATCTTGAACAGGTGGTAGCACTGTGTGATTAGTCTGTGCACCCTTAGACACCAGTAGACCAATTCTCAATAAGCAATCAATCAGCATGAACAATTTGGTTCATGGAAATGTATGAGATCAAATGGAGGTTGAAACCACTATAATGCAGTTTAATTGCTGATCTATCAGCATTGTCACTGGTCATTGTTTTTGCACTCCAGGTTGTATGTAGTGTAGGGGTGGCGGCTCTGCCGTTGGTGGGGTGTCTGAGGTGGTGGCAGGTGTGGGTGTGTGGGGTTTGAGTGGGGTGTGGGTGTATGAATTGGGTTTAGGGTGTTTAGACCCAGCCTAACTTAACTGTAACTGGTATGGGTGTGCAAAGTGGGTGTGTACAATGTATTCTTGATGCAGCCTAAACTCAACTGGAGGGGCAGGGATGGGCGAGTGGTTAAGGTGTCAGACTATGGGTACCAAAGGTCCCAGGTTCGACTCTAGTGCCACTCAGGACATTTATGAATCCCATGGCCCACCAGCAAAACAGTGTGGATGGTGCCATTAGCTGTGAATGTGCATAAAGTGTGTTGTGAACCAACCAATAAACAAAAACTTGACTGGAACTGTTTGAACTACTTGAACTGCTTAAATTATTGAGGGCTTGACCTAACTCACTCCTTTGTTCATTGTGCCTATGTCAGTGGTGTATTGTGTTGTTTTCCACTACCAATTCCACCACACATCCCCAAACCCCAGCCGTTGTGATGTTGGTTTGAGTTGCCGTCCCTAACACGAATTTATATATGGCGTGGTCAATGTTTTGGGAACACCATATAAGTAAGTGAGTCTTTAGCCAGATTATAATGAATACATTGAATAAGAGAATTGATGGTGCCTGTGTTGCTCAACACAGGCACGAAATAGGTGCCTGTGTTGAGCCCCAAGCGGCTTCCGCTGATCCTTAAATCTACCTACTCATGTTCATTCCCCTCATTCACTTCACATTCGCTCGCCCCATTCATGTTCTCCTTATTAATTAGTGAATTGCTTGGTCCCCAAATTTAGTTCCCGACCCCCCCCCCCCCTTCAGCGGTACACAAACACACAGATCGACCGACCAATGCTCTAATTTTGATGGTATTACCGGGCCAAAGAAGTAAACCTTTCACTGCCAAATTGGCAGTGAATGGTAGTGATTGGCAGTGCCAATCATGGCTGGCCTAGCCATTATTGGCAGCATTTCTCGCCTGGACAAAGTCTCAACTGCAACGAGGGGGCTCATCGTACTGACTCCGAGGGCTGATACAGGTGCTCTGGTGTCTTTGACCGACATACCTAGCCTTGAGTTCGATCGATGCCGCGCCGGGCCTTATTCGTCGTACACTTGCGACCAGGTCTGACGTATCCCACGGGTGGGCACGGATCCCTACCACGTTAGGCACGTACCCGGTCGTCGTTATAACCTAGCCGGCCCTATGAGTTTTAGCCTCGTGGCTTATGGCATGCCAAACACGTGCATGTGTCACTCGAACTGTCTGCTCCAATCGTGCCCACGTGCAGAGTTTTGGGGTGGACAAATTACCGGGCAGTGTTTTGCCTATACCCTATAGTCCGGCGCCAGACTTCAAGCGAACGCAATGTGGTGGCCCCTTTATCGGCCCCTCCCACATGCATACCATGTTCGCCACCTCACCTGCACCCCTGGATCGCAGAGGCCAGCGTGATTTTGGGGTTAAAGATCCAGAGTAGGTGAACTAATACCCCGAAGTGTCCGTTCATCGCACCCTCCCGCAATCAGGCATTAACCAACGCACGTCATATATAACAGCAATAATATTCTAGACGATTTAACTGGCTTCAACAGTCACTACCACACCCGGAGACGTTCAGTCCATACGAGGACGGCTCGCAGGTCGGCTGCCTCGTTTTCAGTTTCGCCGCGCCCCCGGCGAGAGTGGTGCTCCCTCCTTGAGGGGATCCCCAATGGACCTGGGAGTCTGCCTCGTTTCCGCCGCCCTCTTTCCCTGTCAGTTCTACCCACCATGTCGTCGGAGGAAGAACTCTGTTTTAGTGAGGAGGAGAGGGTCGAGGCGGAGCTAATGTTCTCCCGGTTGGTAGATCAGGACCCGGAGGACATCCCTCAGTTTCTGCCTGAGGTCGTTTTGGACCTCGGGCCCGACGATTTTAAGGGCATTGCGCAGCTCCGAGAGGTGGTGGCCCGGAGGCGGAGAAGGCTGGGAGGAGCATTTCACCCCGACCGGCACGGAGACCGTCACGCAACGGCCTTGCGCTAAGTCCCCTCCCCTTGGAATGTTCCCATGGATTGTTCACGGGGCGGGGATGGCCGAGTGGTGTCGGGCTATGGGTACCAAAGGTCCCGGGTTCGACTCTAGCGCCACTCAGGACATGTCACAATCCCGCGGCCCACCGGCGAAACAGTGTGGGCGGCGCCATTAGCCGTGAATGTGCATAAAATGTGTCGTGAACCAACCAATAAACAAACAAACAATGGATTGTTCACGAATTCGGAAACCGTCCAGCGCCCTTTCATTTGGGGTGAACTGAAATGTTGTATTTGCCTTCACCCAACCTCTGTTGCTTTCTTCTCGTTGCTTAAACCATGATGGCGTCATTTATCCTGGCGCCAGATCTTGAGTGCCAATATCGAGTTTCACTACGGCTTGACGGGAGGGGGGTCACGTTGACCCTTCTAGTTTTTGCTAACCGATTAATCCTGCTGCAGGGACGTCAACCGAGCTGCGTCCTTCTTGGACGAATTTGCAGGGGCGTACGCCGTCTGGCGGGGTTACGCCACCGACGTGTCGCCGCTCCCGCCCCTGCCCGACAGCGTCCTTGTGCGGGCGGCGGCGCGTGCCGCGTGGCTGTCGCCGGGAGACCGGGCGACTCGCCTGGCCTCTTTGGTACGCGAGGGTGCCCTCGCGGCCCTGCTGAAAGACCTGGTGGCTGGCCGGAGCGCGGTCCTGGATAGCCCCGCCGCCCCCTTGGTCGCCGTCGCACCGTCTGCGTTGGCGGCCCCTACTCTCCCGCCGGGCGTTGGCGGTTCCACCCCATCGGTGGTCAGGGCCGCTCAACGGCTGGCGCAGCCCCGCCCCCTCCTTGAGGAAATGTGTGCGCTCCACCTGGGAGCATTTCCCTCTCGGGTGAGGCGTAGCCTCACTCAGCTACAGACCCGTTTCCGGGTACACTTAGGACGTCAATACAATACTATCTGAGGCTACGTTCTTCTATCGCCACGTCGGCACTACTGGGTGGCGGAAGATGTGTCGGGGCGAAGATAAGAGGGTGCGGTGTGTGGCGTGAGCCGATTGAGAGAGAGCGACGACATGACCGTACGGGTGGTGGTAGGTCTGGGAGGATGGTAAACAGAGGGTGAGAAAAGAGAGGAGTGAGAGGGAGGGAGAGAGAGGGGGAGAAAGAATGAAAGTGAGGGAGAGAGAGGAAGAGATAGATCGAGTGAGAAAGAAAGAGAGGGAGGGTGAGAGAGAAAGAACAAAAAACACAAGGCGGAGGATGAATCTGGCTTGCAAGTGTCCGTATCACACTGTACATGTATTCGCGCCGTCCCTGCAGGTACATAGGGACAACAGGGAACCACCCACCTGAGGAACATCGCGGCACATGCTCATCAGCCCCGTAGCACAGATCATTATTCGTTTTTTTGACGTAACTACCCTCCCCTCCGTCCAGCGAGTCGCTGAGGTATTTACTACGCGGGCGCCGTTTCAAGAGGGTCGTAGTTCTGACGTCATCCATTGCTGCTGGTCCCCACGGAGGGTCTCGGACTCGGCCATTGACTTTGGACGTCAATGCCCTCTTGTTTACCCAGAATGTCTCGCCACTCAACGCGTAGCTGGAGGGCGCCCCAAGAGTTGCTGGATTTTGAATTGGTTTGCACCACGGTGAGACGTTAGGCTATAATATCATTTATATTTAGCTCCGGTTAAGGTGCGGGTCGAATGCTTAGGACGAGGAGAGTGGGAGAGCCAATGATATTACGACGCGTGGCAAAACCGGAACCAGAAATAGCCCTTTTCAAGGCCCACCCGTGTCCGGGGACCTGATAATGACGGATATTGCACAAACGCGTATCTCATCGAATGGCATACGGAACGAGAGATAGCCCTTTGAAAGGCCCACCCGTGTCCGGAGACCTGATAATGACGGATATTGGGATCCGGTCTGTGGCGAGTATTCCCGCTCGTCAGCCCAAGCTATGCTCGTCGACAGCTTGGCAATCGTTCCCTGTGCCGACCGGTCACTTAAACGTTTCCATCATGCAAGGTAGTATATGTACATATCTTTACAGGATTCGATAACAGGGTCGGAGCGCAGTCCCGTCACACGCATTCTCCATCCAACCCCCTCCCCCCATGAATGTTTACCTACCATGCCCCTCTATAGTAGACGTGAGAAGTCACCCCACTTGTCCGTTCGCACATCCCTCCCCGGCTAATCACCCAATGAATGACCTGGTGGTACACTCGTGGGTTGGGGCGACGGCGCTGGGCGGGGAGAGCCTGTACGGTTTTCGCGGAGTAAGGTCCATGGGACAGCCAGAATATGGAGGGGAGGCGTCGATCGGCTACACTCACATTTTGCCGGTGGTTTGGGTGCGTCTTTGTCTCTATCTTCTCGACCGCCTCGGACACTCTGGGTCCCTCCGGAGAGATTGTGGGCGCGTTCTTCTGTAGTCCTTTTTGTAGCCATTTTCTGTAGCCACGCCTCTTTTTTCTGTAGCCCACTCTCAGGGCTTCGGAGTGAGCTCGCGCTTTTGATTGGTGGAATGTGCTGTTGGCTTTGCTGCCTGGGGCCTTCATGGCGTTCTAGAAGGTTCTAGATTTTGGGTGGTGACGGATCTAGGTCCGGGGCATCGACCTCACGGGCCAATGATCCTTCTTCTGGAGGTGGTCCAGCTGGTGTTTGCACCTCCGGTGGCCAGCTGTTCGTGGTGCCGAGCCGTTACTTACGTTCGCCGCCTGTTATTGTCGGAACCGCCCGTTTGATCTGGGCGTCGGCGCCACTCGCGTTTACCGCTTGTTGTCGGAACCGCCGCTTTGATGTAGGCGCCGACGCCACTCGCGTGCGCTTTCCGGGCAAATGTTTGTAGGGGACGGGTAAGGTGGCCAGGATCTGACTGGATGTCTGGCGGCCTGTTCGGATAGGAAAGATATAGAAATCATGGTGCCGAAAAAAAATGTAAGCCTCCTTACAGTAGCATGATATTTATTATATATCTATCACTGTTTAATTGCAAGAATGGCAATTAAATCCTTTTACCTCCCAGCCTAAAAATATGTTTTGCTGATGAGCATTATTGTGTGCATAGTACATTGTTATATGTGGTGAATTAAAATGCTATGGACATTTTCATCTGGTTTGACTATTATGTGATTTTCCACAAGCCGTTACTGGTCCCCTCATTCAGTGATCTCTTACTTGAGGCCATATAATGTCACTGCAGTCAAATTCCAGGCAAGCACAATAGTCATAGCACTTGCCATTTCTGAAGTTTGCTGTGCTTTCAGATGCTTCAAAATGCAGGTAGGTGGACAGCAGTGTGCTGATCAGATGCTAATCAAACCTGATGATGAGATGTTGATGATGGGATGATGCTGAGATGTGACTGAATGGCAGATGAAGGTATTAAGCCATTGACACACAGCACTGACCACCAGACTTGTCAACTGATCTTCATCTGTTTGCAAAGCACACATGTGAGAGAGATTCAGAGCAGTTTCAAGAGTGAGTGTTGTACACAGCTGCACAGACATGCAGGGAGACAGGCAAAGCCAGGGACAATGAGGTATGCCTGAAGTTTGAGCTGAAAGGCGCACCAGGAGTGAGGGGAGGAGAGGAGCAGATAGTGGAGTGAGGGGAGGGGAGGAACAGATAGTGGAGGGAGGGGAGGGGAGGAACAGATAGTGGAGGGAGGGGAAGAGAGGAGGAGATAGTGGAGTGAGAGGAGCAGATAGTGGAGTGAGGGGAGGAGAGGAGCAGATAGTGGAGTGAGGGGAGGGGAGGAGCAGATAGTGGAGTGAGGGGAGGAGAGGAGCAGATAGTGGAGTGAGGGGAGGAGCAGATAGTGGAGGGAGGGGAAAGGGAGGAGATAGTGGAGTAGAGAGGAGCAGATAGTGGGGTGAGGGGAGGAGAGCAGATAGTGGAGTGAGGGGAGGAGAGGAGCAGATAGTGGAGTGAGGGGAGGAGAGGAGCAGATAGTGGAGTGAGGGGAGGAGAGGAGCAGATAGTGGAGGTGAGGGGAGGAGAGGAGCAGATAGTGGAGTGAGGGAGAGGAGCAGATAGTGGAGTGAGGGGAGGAGAGGAGCAGATAGTGGAGTGAGGGGAGGAGAGGAGCAGATAGTGGAGTGAGAGGGGCAGATAGTGGAGTGAGGGGAGGAGAGGAGGAGATAGTGGAGTGAGAGAGGGGCAGATAGTGGAGTGAGGGGAGGAGAGGGGCAGATAGTGGAGTGAGGGGAGGAGAGGAGGAGATAGTGGAGTGAGAGGAGCAGATAGTGGAGTGAGGGGAGGAGAGGAGCAGATAGTGGAGTGAGGGGAGGGGAGGAGCAGATAGTGGAGTGAGGGGAGGAGAGGAGCAGATAGTGGAGTGAGGGGAGGGGAGGAACAGATAGTGGAGGGAGGGGAAGAGAGGAGGAGATAGTGGAGTGAGAGGAGCAGATAGTGGGGTGAGGGGAGGAGAGGAGCAGATAGTGGAGTGAGGGGAGGAGAGGAGCAGATAGTGGGTGAGGGGAGGAGAGGAGCAGATAGTGTGGGTGAGGGGAGGAGAGGAGCAGATAGTGGAGTGAGGGGAGGAGAGGAGCAGATAGTGGGGTGAGGGGAGGAGAGGAGCAGATAGTGGAGTGAGGGGAGGAGAGGAGCAGATAGTGGAGTGAGGGGAGGAGAGGAGCAGATAGTGTGGTGAGGGGAGGAGAGGAGCAGATAGTGGAGTGAGGGGAGGAGAGGAGCAGATAGTGGAGTGAGGGGAGGAGAGGAGCAGATAGTGGAGTGAGGGGAGGAGAGGAGCAGATAGTGGAGTGAGGGGAGGGGAGGAGCAGATAGTGGAGTGAGGGGAGGGGAGGAGCAGATAGTGTGGTGAGGGGAGGAGAGGAGGAGATAGTGGAGTAAGGAGAGGAGACGAATAGATAGTGGAGTGAGAGGAGGAGAGGAGCAGATAGTGGAGTGAGGGGAGGGGAGGAGCAGATAGTGGAGTGAGGGGAGGAGAGGAGCAGATAGTGGAGTGAGGGGAGGAGAGGAGCAGATAGTGGAGTGAGGGGAGGAGAGGAGCAGATAGTGGAGTGAGGGGAGGAGAGGAGCAGATAGTGGAGTGAGGGGAGGAGAGGAGCAGATAGTGGAGTGAGGGGAGGAGAGGAGCAGATAGTGGAGTGAGGGGAGGAGAGGAGCAGATAGTGGAGTGAGGGGAGGAGAGGAGCAGATAGTGGAGTGAGGGGGAGGAGAGGAGCAGATAGTGGAGTGAGGGGAGGAGAGGAGCAGATAGTGGAGTGAGGGGAGGAGAGGAGCAGATAGTGGAGTGAGGGGAGGAGAGGAGCAGATAGTGGAGTGAGGGAGGAGGAGCAGATAGTGGAGTGAGGGGAGAGAGGAGCAGATAGTGGAGTGAGGGGAGGAGAGGAGCAGATAGTGGAGTGAGGGGGAGGAGAGAGACAGATAGTGGAGTGAGGGGAGAAGAGGAGCAGATAGTGGAGGGAGGGGAGGAGAGGAGAGGAGCAGATAGTGGAGTGAGAGGAGAGGAGCAGATAGTGGAGTGAGGGGAGGGGAGGAACAGATAGTGGAGTGAGGGGAGGGGAGGAACAGATAGTGGAGGGAGGGGAAGAGAGGAGGAGATAGTGGAGTGAGAGGAGCAGATAGTGGGGTGAGGGGAGGAGAGGAGGAGATAGTGGAGTAAGGAGAGGAGACGAATAGATAGTGGAGTGAGAGGAGGAGAGGAGCAGATAGTGGAGTAAGGGGAGGGAGAGGGGAGAGATAGTGGAGTGAGGGGAGGAGAGGAGCAGATAGTGGAGTGAGGGGAGGGAGGAGCAGATAGTGGAGTGAGGGGAGGAGAGGAGCAGATAGTGGAGTGAGGGGAGGAGAGGAGCAGATAGTGGAGTGAGGGGAGGAGAGGAGCAGATAGTGGAGTGAGGGGAGGAGAGGAGCAGATAGTGGGGTGAGGGGAGGAGAGGAGCAGATAGTGGAGTGAGGGAGGAGGGGCAGATAGTGGAGTGAGGGAGGAGGAGCAGATAGTGGAGTGAGGGAGGGAGGAGCAGATAGTGGAGGAGGGGAGGAGAGGAGCAGATAGTGGAGGAGTGAGGGGAGGAGAGGAGCAGATAGTGGAGTGAGGGGAGGGGAGGAGCAGATAGTGGAGTGAGGGGAGGAGAGGAGCAGATAGTGGAGTGAGGGGAGGAGAGGAGCAGATAGTGGAGTGAGGGGAGGAGAGGAGCAGATAGTGGAGGGAGGGGAGGAGAGGAGGAGCAGATAGTGGAGTGAGGGGAGAGGAGCAGATAGTGGAGTGAGGGAGGAGGAGCAGATAGTGGAGTGAGGGAGGGAGGCAGATAGTGGAGTGAGGGGAGGAGAGGAGCAGATAGTGGAGTGAGGGGAGGGAGGAACAGATAGTGGAGTGAGGGGAGGAGAAGAGAGATAGTGGAGGGAGAGAGGAGCAGATAGTGGAGTAAGGGGAGGAGAGGAGCAGATAGTGGAGTGAGGGGAGGGGAGGAGCAGATAGTGGAGTGAGGGGAGGAGAGGAGCAGATAGTGGAGTGAGGGGAGGAGAAGAGCAGTTAGTGGAGTGAGGGGAGAAGAGGAGCAGATAGTGGAGGGAGGGGAGGAGAGGAGCAGATAGTGGAGTGAAGGGAGGAGAGAGGCAGCTGGTGTAGTTACCGCCAGGTGTAGCTCCCCATCTGCTCTAAAGACTGGTATGCCTGTACCTAGCTGCACCACCATCCTGAAGACATGTTCAGACTTTACCTTGGACCTTCCTGTTCTTTGATGCCACTGCAGACCTAGCTCTGCCCCGTTCTCAGAGGCTATTGCAGACCCAGCTCTGGCCCGTTCTCTGAGTCCGCTACCGACCACCACTGCCTCCGTACTGTACACCAATGCAGACCTAGCTGTGCCTCTGCCCCAGAGAACAGCAGCAGGTCCAAGTCGCGTCGGAGGACGAGGCCACGGAAGACACCGCCGCACGTGCTGCTGCAGATGCGGTGTCGCCGCTGCGCGTGACAACCTGCCTGCCACCGCATCTGTGGATCCTCCACCGCATCTGTGGATCCACCACCGCATCTGTGGATCCGCCACCGCATCTGTGGATCCGCCACCGCATCTGTGGATCCGCCACCGCACCTGTGGATCCGCCACCACATCTGTGGATCCGCCACCGCATCTGTGGATCCGCCACTGCATCTGTGGGTCCGCCACCGCATATGTGGATGCGTCACCACATCTGTAGATCCGCCACCGCATATGTGGATCCACCACCGCATCTGTAGATCCGCCACCGCATCTGTGGATCCGCCACCGCACCTGTGGATCCGCCACCGCACCTGTGGATCCGCCACTAAATGTGTGGATCCGCCACTGATTCCGCAGATCCTCCGCTAATTTCGTGTATCTGCGCGTCGGCACCGGATCCGACGACTATTCTTCAGTAGTTAACACCAGCGGCTTCAGTTCGCCATAGGCGGTGGCCCTGGGCCGACGTCGGCCTCAGCCATGCATCTGCTGAAGCTGCCGCTGGAGGATGTGCTGTTCCCGTGCGTGTTTTGTCAGCTGGAGGTACGTGTGTAGTTGGATTTTCACTGCTCACTCTTGGAGTTTGAGTGTGATAGCATGGAGGGTACAATGTCTATCTACCTGGAGCTTCTTCGTGTATGCTTGTGAGGTATTCGTGCCTCGTTTCTAATAGTATCCCGTTTATATGGATCATGATTATGCTCACCATAACAGATCCGGGATCGTGGTAACGAAGATCCCATAGCGTAGTCCCAGGTAAAGGGATTACCTATGATGGGCTGTGCTGTACAATACCAGTTTATAGCATAGGATTTGTTCCAATATTGTAAAACTTGCACAAAACTGGTATGTGTATGCTATTGTGTCAAAACTGAGTTTTAACGACCGAAGTATTTTAAACAGCATTATTTCCATCAAGATTTTGACAGCTTGTAGTATTCATTTAGACATCTCACAACTAATCTCACAACTAATCTCACACTCACAATCCAATATTTTAACACTGGCGGGTCAGGTCAGGTGACGTGTACCGGTCGGCTGGTGGACAGTCTGTTTTGCTGGGGGCATTTGATGGGTCAGGTCAGGTGACGTGTACCTGTCGGCTGGTGGCCAATATGTTTTTGCTGTGGGCATTTGATGGGTCAGGTCAGGTCAGGTCAGGTGACGTGTATCGGTCGGCTGGTGGCCAGTCTGTTTTTGCTGGGGGCATTTGACGGGTCAGGTCAGGTGACACGTGCCGATTGACAGGTTGCCGGTCTATTCTCGCTGCGGGGCACGTGTCGAGCCCTGCGAGACGCAGTCGACAGCTATTGGTGTCGGATGAAGGATCTCAGCCTGGCCGACAACAACGCCATCAGCGAGGACGCCGTCCAGGTACGTCAGCTGATCACCTCCGCCCCCCCCCCTACAGTCCAGAGCCGAGAAACAACGCCATCAGCGAGGACGCCGTCCAGGTACGTCAGCTGATTACCTCCCCCCCCCTACATTCCAGAGCCGAGACCGAGTGGTTCAGAGCACATCACGCAGGCCCACTGATGGTGTATTGGCAGGCAGCAGAGTCTCCCTATGCAATCATTTGCAATCACACATTTATATGCAGTTAAGTTTGTTGCAATATATTTGATGGGCATGACCAATTGTGTCATGACCAATGTATGTCATGACCAATGTAGTCGATGCGACCTAAAGCCATAATAACTAACTACAACAGATTTGATGGGCGCTACATGATCAATGTATTCGATCAGTTCCATCTTAATCGGCTAAACTTATGAATACAGGGTTCACTTCCCCAGATATCTAATTCACAGACAATTCTAAGGACAGCACAGCACTCCAAGCATTTTGTATGTCCATTCTAAGCATTCCTCCACGGGAAGAGGACAATCCATTCGTCCTTTTCAGGGAATAGGCGGTCTTGCGCGGTTATTCAGCTTCACTACTTCGTGATCTCGAAGTTTAACCCGCGCCGTCTTGCCTGTCAAATCCTCCCACCCCGTCTCGGGGGCGGTTGAAGACCCCCCTCGGGGCTGGGGGGCGGTTGAAGATCCCCCTCTAAAATCCAAACTAAGCATTGCACGGAAACGCAAGAGGTGTCATCGGAAAGCGCTCGATGAGTAGGGTCCGGGTCCCCCCCCAAAAAAAAAAAAATCCCCCAAAAGTGACGTAACTAGGGGGCTAGATTTTCACGACTTACATTATATTTTTTACTCTGTGGAGTTCATTTTGGGGTATATATGAAAAAAAAGTTATTGGAATGAGAAAAGGTCAGCGAAATCGATCAGGGCTATAATTTGGTTGGCCATCCCAAAAATAAAAAGGATATTTTTGAAATTTCAAAATTGTGAATTTCCAAGTTTTCTTTAATTTTCCTTTTCCAATCGGTAGAGCAGACCGAGAAACGTTGTTCGAAATCAACTTGCCCTAATAAAGAAATGCTTACTTTAGCCAGAATCCTGTGTTTGAACTGCAATATGGGAAATACGCAAAATGTATATGTAGTCAAAAACGAAAAAAAAATTCAACTCGTCCGTTTTGTTGCATCCGTAAAGATAAGCAAACGCTGAAAGTTTCATTAAAATATCTGTATCCGTTGAGGCGTGACGACTGGTTGAACTTTTTTGGAGGTGACCTCACTTGACCTTGACTAACTCGTTGACCCTAGATGACCTGACCCAAAAGTTTTGAATGAGCATGTCAAATTGATGTGGGAAAAGGTATGCCAAATTTGGGCGCGCTACCGCGCGCCGTTCGTCCGCTATCCTCGAAAAACGTGAGGGGGCGGTTGAAGACCTCCCCCCCACGAGACGGGACAGGTTAAAAAAAAACTGTCGCCGTGGTCCCATGTGATTTTCTTGGATGGGCTACCCCTGTTGTATGGTAGCGTCATTCGCCGTATTGCAAGCGAGGCCGAAGGAAAGTGGAAGATTGAGAGACTGCCCAGTCTTCCCTCCCCTGTCGGAAAACAGCCAATTCGACGTCTTGACCGGTTTTCCCGACCACGACACTCGATAGGCTTTTCGGCATCTGCGAAAGCTATGGTGAATCTCCATGAAATCTTTGTCTATGGACTTCCTCTTCCTCCCCTCTCTGTCCCCTGTCCTTATCCATCTCTCACTCTCCTCCCCTCCCTCCTCCCTCTCCTCGCTTATCCTCCTTCCTTCTCCATCTTCTCCCTTCTTCTCCTTCTCCCTTCTCCTTCTCCTTCTCCCTTCTCCCCTCTCCCTCCCCTCCTTTCTCCCGCCCCTCTCACTCTCCCTCCCCTCTCCCTTTCAGTCTCACTCAGTTCGTCTATACACCTGTCCCCCACCTCAGCCTGTGCGGCCGACAGGTGCTGGTGGCCAACGTCGGCGGTCTCGCCTCGCTCGACCTCTCCGACTGCGCGTGGACCCGGGACGCGCTGGTGCGGCCCATGGTCGCCGCCAGTCCCCGGCTGGCCACTGTCCGCCTGTCTGGCTGCAGCAGCCTGGGCAACGCCGTCATACAGACAATCGCCGCGTCCTGCACGGTGGGTAGTGTGGACGTTATACAGACCATTCCTCACCACCGCGTCCTGCACGGTGGGTTTGGACGTCATACAGACCATCGCCGCGTCCTGATGGTGGGTAGTGTGGACGTCATACAGACCATCGCCGCGTCCTGAATGGTGGGTAGTGTGGACGTCATACAGACCATCGCCGCGTCCTGCATGGTGGGTAATGGTGGTAGTGGACGTCATACAGACCATCGCCGCCTCCTGCACGGTGGGTAGTGTGGACGTCATACAGACCATCGCCGCGTCCTGAATGGTGGGTAGTGTGGACGTCATACAGACCATCGCCGCGTCCTGAATGGTGGGTAGTTGGACGTTCAGCTCGCCGCGTCTGATGGTGGGTAGTGTGGACGTCATACAGACCATCGCCGCGTCCTGAATGGTGGGTAGTGTGGACGTCATACAGACCATCGCCGCGTCCATGTGGGTAGTGTGGACCAAAAACCCTCCCCCCGTCCTGAATGGTGGGTAGTGTGGACGTCATACAGACCATCGCCGCGTCCTGATGGTCCCCAGCCATCGCCGCGTCCTGACGGTGGGTGTGTGGACGTCAAAACCATCGCCGCGTCCTGAATGGTGGGTAGTGTGGACGTCATACAGACCATCGCCGCGTCCTGAATGGTGGGTAGTGTGGACGTCATACAGACCATCGCCGCGTCCTGAATGGTGGGTAGTGTGGACGTCATACAGACCATCGCCGCGTCCTGCATGGGTAGTGTGGACGTAGTTGACCTCAGACCATCGCCGCGTCCTGATGGTGGGTAGTGTGGACGTCATACAGACCATCGCCGCGTCCTGAATGGTGGGTAGTGTGGACGTCATACAGACCATCGCCGCGTCCTGCATGGTGGGTAGTGTGGACGTCATACAGACCATCGCCGCGTCCTGAATGGTGGGTAGTGTGGACGTCATACAGACCATCGCCGCGTCCTGAATGGTGGGTAGTGTGGACGTCATACAGACCATCGCCGCGTCCTGAATGGTGGGTAGTGTGGACGTCATACAGACCATCGCCGCGTCCTGAATGGTGGGTAGTGTGGACGTCACCTAGATACAGACCATCGCCGCGTCCTGAATGGTGGGTAGTGTGGACGTCATACAGCCATCGCCGCGTCCTGCAATGGTGGGTAGTGTGGACGTCATACAGACCATCGCCGCGTCCTGATGGTGGGTAGTGTGGACGTCATACAGACCATCGCCGCGTCCTGAATGGTGGGTAGTGTGGACGTCATACAGACCATCGCCGCGTCCTGAATGGTGGGTAGTGTGGACGTCATACAGACAATCGCCGCGTCCTGCACGGTGGGTAGTATGATGCCATACATGCATTATACAGCTCATTGTCATGTCCTGCAATGTGTATGGTATGTCGTCATTCAGACGTCCTGCAGGGCATCACCATGTCCTGCAAGGTGAGCAGCGTGACGTCATGCGTACGTCATGCAGCCCATCGCCGTGCCCTGCATGCTAGGTCGTGCAGTAGCGTGGCTGTGGTGTGTTGCCGGTCGAGAGCTAGCGCCTCCTAGCGGAGTGTTTAGGAACCGAGTTCGTGATGCCGGCCGCAAGATGTCGCGCTCGCAGACGTGCTCGCCGCCGGCCGCAGCCCACAGTCCAGCGTGTTTGTTTATTTGGGCTTAAGGGCCCCTGAACTGCTATTGATTATCTCGCGTCCATTCGCCCAGCGTGTAATCGCGGCATATGTTTACACGTTTTCCGACTGTCGTCGTGCCTGTCGTGTACGTTACCGTCGTGTGTTCTGACTGTCGTCGTTCCTGTCGTGTGCGTTACCGTCGTGTACGTTACCTTCGTGTGTTCCAACTGTCGTCGTTCCTGTTGTGTACGTTACCGTCTGAATGTTCACCGCGTCGTCTTCCTGCTACGTACCGTCGTCGTTACAACTGTCGCGCTGCCGTCGTTCGCGTGTTTCCGTTACGTTACGCGTGTGTCCAACTGTCGTCGTTCCTGTTGTGTATGCGCTGAATGTTCACGCGTCGTCTGCTCGTGTAAACTGTTCGCCGGCTGCAGTGCGATGCGGTGCGATTGTTGACGGTGGCGACATGGATCCAAGGCACGTCCGTCGTGACCTCGTAGAGGTCACGCGCCAGCTGTCGCGGTGGCCTTCAGGCGGTAGGTGGCGGCGCCCAGGGTAGTGACGTAGTGTGACCATGGGCAGCGTCCGGTAATTAATTTTTGACGAGTGGGGAGTAGCAGGCTTGGACGCCAAAACCTCGGATGACGTAATGGGGACGAGTAGTCTAGGGTAAGTTGCCCGTCTTACAATCAAGAGAGGGTGGGTTTGAGTCTCACTTGTCGCTACTCTTCGCCCGCGGCCAATCGGCCTGAGAAATTGGTGACTCTGCATGACTCAACGGTCGATGTGTCGTAAAGCCAGCAACCACCGACCGGGATGTCTGACCGGGGCCACGGAATCCGCCTTGCCAGGCATGACAGGAACTCCGGAATTCTTCCAAGGTTGTTGACCCATGTTGAATGTGCTCTAAAATTAATGACTGGATAAAATGGCGTGTTTTTCTAGTTAAAATGGAATGGACATGCTGCCAAAGAGACCTCCGACACTGCTTCAGGCGTAGCTGAATCCAACACTACTGACTTTCGCATATCGCTTTGGTGTGCTGAGGCCCTTGATAGTGAACTTTTTTTTCGCTCGTGGAATTCAGAGCCGTGAGGAGCAGACTTACTGTGGCACGCGCGTCTATGCAGTTTTTTTGTAATTCCATGTAATTCACAACGGACGTAATTAATCGATTTGGTCTTGCTCAATGTAATGCAAGCTTGTCTGATTTGCCTTCGATTATGGCGCCAAGTGTATTGCCATGCGAGCCCAGAGACTGTCTTAGCTACTGGATCTCGCTGTCGGAGGTGCAGATGCTGACGGCACCCGTCGGCAGGGGCTGACGGAGCTGACGCTTAGGCAGTGCTACTGACGTTGTCGGAGGTGCAGATGCTGACGGCACCCGTCGGCAGGGGCTGACGAAGCTGACGCTTAGGCAGTGCTACTGACGTTGTCGGAGGTGCAGATGCTGACGGCACCCGTCGGCAGGGGCTGACAAGCACCTAATCTCTTGGTGTGCTGACGGCACCCGTCGGCAGGGGCTGACGGAGCTGACGCTGAGGGATTGCTACTGGCTGACGCCGGCGATGGTGCAGCTGCTGGGTCAGCACCTGCGTCAGCTGCAGCTGCTGGACCTGGCCGGCTGCTCGGGAGTGGACGACACGGCGCTGGCCGACCTCTTCTCCCATCAGCCCCAGTGAGTGCCCGACCTCCCACCAGCCCCAGTGAGCACCCGACCTCCCACCAGCCCCAGTGAGCACCCGACCCCCAGCCCCAGTAGCCCGCTCCCGTCAGCCCAGTGAGCACCCGACCTCCCGTCAGCCCCAGTGAGCACCCGACCTCCCACCAGCCCCAGTGAGCACCCGACCTCCCACCAGCCCCAGTGAGTACCCGACCTCCCGTCAGCCCCAGTGAGCACCCGACCTCCCACCAGCCCCAGTGAGCACCCGACCTCCCACCAGCCCCAGTGAGCACCCGACCTCCCACCAGCCCCAGTGAGCACCCGACCTCCCACCAGCCCCAGTGAGCACCCGACCTCCCACCAGCCCCAGTGAGTACCCGACCTCCCACCAGCCCCAGTGAACACCCGACCTCCCACCAGCCCCAGTGAGCACCCGCCGGTCCGGCGGCCCGGCGCGGGGCTGGGAGACTTGTGCACATCTATCGCCGATGGTGGGCCTGCTCCGTCCGCTCGGCGTAGCGAGCGTGTGGCGCAGAGGGGACGGGCGAGCGTGCGATGCAGCATGTGCTGAGAGCAGCCGTGGCCTCGCGACCGACGTCGCTCCGCCTCAAAATCTGCTCCTCGAAAATCGTCAGTTCGACGGGAGTTCGCCGTCAGTTGGGCGGCAGTTCGCCGTCAGTTGGGCTACAGTTCGCCGTCAGTTTGGCGGCAGTTGTGGGCAGTTCACCGTCAGTTCGCCGTCAGTTGGGCGGCAGTTCGCCGTCAGTTCGCCGTCAGTTCGCCTTCAGTTTGGCGGTAGTTCACCGTCAGTTCGATGTCAGTTCGCCGTCAGTTGTGTGGCAGTTCGCCGTCAGTTGGGCTACAGTTCGCCGTCAGGTCGGCGGCAGTTGTGGGCAGTTCGGTCCGGCCGCATTTGGTCGGCTGCCTGTTGGCGTTTTGGCTGACAGTGGTCCGGTTGGGTGATCCGGTGAACCATTCTTGAACTTTGAGGCATGATGAGAGCACGGACAATTTCCTAGATAGCTGTAATTTGTAATCAAATCAAAGTGTAATTTGGTTTGCTCTAGACTCCACTACAGGTTTTCCAAATGAAAGTATTTTACCCGACTAAAGGTTCTTTCCTTGGCTGTTATGTAACGTCTAGTACGTTAAAAATCTAACATGAAATGCAAGAACATGCCCCTGTAAAAATTCCCTGCCTGTCCACTTTTAGACGGTGTCCGCCCCTATCTGAATTATCATGCTTGTGTTCCATGGAAATCATTCAAATATGTGTAAATGTATGTCAATATATGAAGAATGGTTTGAAATAGTTTAATTGTTCTTGCCTCCATATCACATTACAAGGAATCAGGCGGAATGGAACAATCGTTGTTTTCCTAGAGGAAATCGGCCGGTAAGTTTGCGACCTCTCAGGGCCCCACAGTCCATCCCTTCCCCGTATACACCTCCCAACCAGTTGTGACCCCCGGCTGGCGCGTTGGCTGGCCTTGTGACCGGTACCCGCTCTGACAGCCTGCTGGATGTGGACGTGTCGCGGATCTGCTCTGTCAGCGACCGTACCGTGATGCTGCTGGCCTCCTGCTGCCGACGGCTGCGCCGGCTGGCGGTCAGCGGCTGCTACCGGGTCACTGACCGCGGCATCATGTGAGTCACGCTCACCGACCGCGGCATCATGTGAGTCACGCTCACCGACCGCGGCATCATGTGAGTCACGCTCACCGACCGCGGCATCATGTGAGTCACGGTCACCGACCGCGGCATCATGTGAGTCACGGTCACCGACCGCGGCATCATGTGAGTCACGGTCACCGACCGCGGCATCATGTGAGTCACGGTCACCGACCGCGGCATCATGTGAGTCACGGTCACCGACCGCGGCATCATGTGAGTCACGGTCACCGACCGCGGCATCATGTGAGTCACGCTCACCGACCGCGGCATCATGTGAGTCACGGTCACCGACCGCGGCATCATGTACACGGTCACCGACCGCGGCATCATGTGAGTCACGGTCACCGACCGCGGCATCATGTGAGTCACGGTCACCGACCGCGGCATCATGTGAGTCACGGTCACCGACCGCGGCATCATGTGAGTCACGGTCACCGGCCGCGGCATCATGTGAGTCACGGTCACCGACCGCGGCATCATGTGAGTCACGGTCACCGGCCGCGGCATCATGGGTCACGACGGGCATCATGTGAGTCACGGTCACCGACCGCGGCATCATGTGAGTCACGGTCACCGACCGCGGCATCATGTGAGTCACGGTCAACATCACGGTCACCGCGGCATCATGTGAGTCACGGTCACCGGCCGCGGCATCATGTGAGTCACGGTCACCGGCCGCGGCATCATGTGAGTCACGGTCACCGACCGCGGCATCATGTGAGTCACGGTCACCGACCGCGGCATCATGTGAGTCACGGTCACCGACCGCGGCATCATGTGAGTCGTGGTCACCGACCGCGGCATCATGTTAGTCACGCTCACCGACCGCGGCATCATGTGAGTCACGGTCACCGACCGCGGCATCATGTGAGTCACCCTCACCGACCGCAGCATCATGTGAGTCACGGTCACCGGCCGCGATGTTGCGTGAGGAGCATTCCCCGTCTACGTGAACAGGGAAGCTGCCAAGTACGACGCGTTTGGGAGAACTTGCTGGACTTTTATTTAGCTTTTTGGATTTTTTTTGCTATGTGAGTATCCTCTTTACATAAGCAACGCTTTCGTAAGTTTTCCGGCTCGCATCGTGTTCGAATGTTTCGCTGCGCATGAAAATTGTCACAGTATGGAATCACAAAAGTCGAAGTCACGAAGTACATAAAATCACGTGATTCATTTACTGGCAGCGTGATGAACAATCACGGGCACGAGGGGAGTCATAACGTGAGTCATGACGTTCATAACGTGTGTCATAACGTGAGTCATAACGTGTGTCATGACGTGAGTTATAGCGTGAGTGTGGGGGACCGAACACGATATAGTGTAGGAGCACGATATAGTGTGTGTTTGATTACTGGAGTTTGCTGACCTAGGCAGAAGTGTATGAGAGCTATTTCACTACACAATGCAAAAGAACTGCTGCTGGTCTTCTGAATACCATTCGAAATCTTACTCATATAGACACTGTCTTGGCAGTGGTTTTGGTTCTGGATATGTCCTTTTTGACGATGGTTGGATTGTTTGTTAAAGCTGATGTTTTGTGTCTCAAGATGGCCATTTTGAAACGAAGCGATACAGAAGTATTGTCCGGCCATATTTGAAGAAATGTTCTGTGATGGAGGAAAATCCGGGCTTCTTTGTTTGATATCACAAAGAAACGTTGTTTTGTATATTCACCATATGGAGAACAAACTTCTGGACACAATATTCTTCGACTTTTCCACAAATTTGTCCGTGATGTGGCATCACTCCTGGAGTTTTGGTCGGAGTTACAAGCCACGGCACGTCATAGTCAGGGTTATAGTTACAGACCTCAAACTGGCAGTCACCAGCCTTGAGTCTAGTCGCGTCCGCTGATGGTTTCAATCTCTGGCAGCGGTGTCATTGTCCGCGGCGACAATGGCTGGGGGGGGGCAGGTTGTACGCGGAGGGCCAGCAAGGGGCCTGATCTCCCTTTGTGGACAATTTGCCGGTATGAAGCAGGACATTTTGTGATTTTTACCACCAGAAACCAGAAATATTCGTTGCGTTTGAAAGCGGTCTCCATTGAATGATGTATTTTTTTGTGATCGTCGCCGCCCATCAAGAAATGCCTGGCTGCGCTACTGTTGGCGCGCTGCACCGACCGCAGCGCGTGACGTGACGTGGCCTGCCGGCCAGGTACGTGGCCGAGTACCTGCGCCAGCTGACGCGGCTGGAGGTGCGCTGCTGTCGTGACGTCACCGAGCGGACGCTGGCACCTCTGCGGCGGAGATGCCGGCTGGACCGGTCACCGCCGGCCGGCGCGGACTTCGACGGGGAACCCCGCCTATCGCTGCAGATCTGAGCTCGCCGCTGCGGCGAGGTTGGCGCGCCCGTGACGGTCACGACTCGCGGGGCTTCCCCTGTGGGCGTGACGTCACCGCACGCCGCAGTGATAAGCTGTTCGTGAAACAGGGTGGAATGGTGCCACCTTCTGAGCGCCGAATCGGCGTCTTTTCCCAGGTCTATTGACATCGTCCGTTTTAATGTGTGCTTATGACGTTTCCACGACTCGTTCCTAGAGTTACGTTCCGTATAAGTAGCATGTTTGTGCGCACTGTCACGGATGATTGATCACAACGCATCTCGTGACACAATTCCAGGTACGGGGATTGACTATGATGCGATGTGTTAAACTATGCGACCCGCTGATAGCATGACATTGCAATCGTTATCGTTTATATAGGCATCCATATATCTGGTGTATGCAAAATCACACCAATAACATGCACTGATGAGTACACTGTTTGTCCAAATGGGGATTGATGAACTAAAACGATATTTTAATTGGCGTTCTTCCGTGGTAGATTCCTACATCCTGCTGTACTCGTTTCGACATCTCGTGCCTAACGAAAAACCATTATTTTAGCGCTGCGTGATGGTCCCGGTGCTGGGTGTACGGAGGGTGGCAGTGGTGGTCCCTGTGCTGGGTGTACGGAGGGCGGCAGTGGTGGTCCCGGTGCTGGGTGTACGGAGGGCGGCAGTGGTGGTCCCGGTGCTGGGTGTACGGAGGGTGGCAGTGGTGGTCCCGGTGCTGGGTGTACGGAGGGGTTACGGAGGGTGGCGGTGGTGGTCCCGGTGCTGGTGTACGGAGGGTGGCAGTGGTGGTCCCGGTGCTGGGTATACGGAGGGTGGCAGTGATGGTCCCGGTGCTGGGTGTACGGAGGGCGGCAGTGGTGGTCCCGGTGCTGGGTGTACGGAGGGCGGCAGTGGTGGTTGTACGGAGGGTGGCGTGGTGGTCCCGGTGCTTGGTGTACGCGGCAGTGGTGGTCCCGGTGCTGGGTGTACGGAGGGCGGCAGTGGTGGTCCCGGTGCTGGGTGTACGGAGGGCGGCAGTGGTGGTCCCGGTGCTGGGTGTACGGAGGGCGGCAGTGGTGGTCCCGCAGTGATGGTCGCCAGTGGTGGTCCCGGTGCTGGGTGTACGGAGGGCGGCAGTGGTGGTCCCGGTGCTGGGTGTACGGAGGGCGGCAGTGGTGGTCCCGGTGCTGGGTGTACGGAGGGCGGCAGTGATGGTCCCGGTGCTGGGTGTACGGAGGGCGGCAGTGGTGGTCCCGGTGCTGGGTGTACGGAGGGCGGCAGTGATGGTCCCGGTGCTGGGTGTACGGAGGGCGGCAGTGGTGGTCCCGGTGCTGGGTGTACGGAGGGCGGCAGTGGTGGTCCCGGTGCTGGGTGTACGGAGGGCGGCAGTGATGGTCCCGGTGTTGGGTGTACGGAGAGGCGGCAGTGGTGGTCCCGGTGCTGGGTGTACGGAGGGCGGCAGTGGTGGTCCCGCAGTGATGGTGCCCGGCAGTGATGGTCGCCAGTGGTGGTACCGGTGCCGGGCGGGGTTCACTGCCACGGTCGCCGAATATGACGTCGCTCGGTCGCTGCCCCCGTGTGGATGCCATTGCGCCTGTAATAAATACCAGCTAGTATATACTTGATATATTAGCCAGGCGTTCCGGGCTGGATGTCAGACGCGAAGCCACCCCCGCACAGATGACGTCACAGCGGGAGGTATTTTGACGTCTCAGTAGGACTTCTGGTTTTGTCGCCGCTCGTCCCTGGCCGCGGTAGCACCGCCGGCGGTGCTGCCGTTGCCAGTGACCGTTTTGCAGCGGAGTGAGGCTACAGCAGGTGATCCCAGCGCCGCGCCGAACGGCTGGTAGCGGAACAGGCAGCGCGCTGGTCCCGCGAGCAGAAGGTCCCTGGTTCGAATATCACGAGTGGCTCGTTATTTCGGCTCCTTTGCGGTGGTTTGTCGTCAGCGATTTCCAGCGTCCGGGGCCGCTGCCTTCCGTGATCGCTGTCTGCTGAGGTCGATGCATGCTCAGGCAGTGGGTGGTCGAGCTTGTGCTAATCTGTTTATGTATTAATGCGGCCGTTATATTAATGCCGCCACTATGTTCATGCCGATAATATATCCATGACGCCGCTATATCAATACCGTCGTTACAGCAGTACCAAGGTATGCCATACTGATTTCTACCTCCATAGCATGTAATTTGAAATATGTCACGTTGCAAATACCACGGTAGCATTCCGACGGAGCTGATGGGAAACGTCGTACCCCTAGTCCGTGTTCAGAGTAGCACGTGGGAGGCGGGTCACGTGTTTTGGTCGGCGGTGGTGCAGTGGTGGTGGCGGAGTTTGAAGAGGACGGCCCGGGTTCGATTCCAGGCACCGGCCGATCTCTGGTGGACCGGTGCGTGTGGTGCGGTGTGTGCCCTCTGCTGTGGTGCGGTGTGTGCCCTCTGCTGTGGCGCGGTGTGTGCCCTCTGCTGTGGTGCGGTGTGTGCCCTCTGCTGTGGTGCGGTGTGTGCCCTCTGCTGTGGTGCGGTGTGTGCCCTCTGCTGTGGTGCGGTGTGTGCCCTCTGCTGTGGCGCGGTGTGTGCCCTCTGCTGTGGCGTGTGTGTTGCTTGCCTCTGCTGTGGTGCGGTGTGTGCCCTCTGCTGTGGCGCGGTGTGTGCCCTCTGCTGTGGTGCGGTGTGTGCCCTCTGCTGTGGTGCGGTGTGTGCCCTCTGCTGTGGCGCGGTGTGTGCCCTCTGCTGTGGTGTGGTGTGTGCCCTCTGCTGTGGTGTGGTGTGTGCCCTCTGCTGTGGTGCGGTGTGTGCCCTCTGCTGTGGTGCGGTGTGTGTGATCCAGCGTGGGGTGTGCCCTCTGCTGTGGTGTGGTGTGTGCCCTCTGCTGTGGCGTGGTGTGTGCCCTCTGCTGTGGCGCGGTGTGTGCCCTCTGCTGTGGTGCGGTGTGTGCCCTCTGCTGTGGCGCGGTGTGTGCCCTCTGCTGTGGCGCGGTGTGTGCCCTCTGCTGTGGTGTGGTGTGTGCCCTCTGCTGTGGTGCGGTGTGTGCCCTCTGCTGTGGTGCGGTGTGTGCCCTCTGCTGTGGTGCGGTGTGTGCCCTCTGCTGTGGCGCGGTGTGTGCCCTCTGCTGTGGCGCGGTGTGTGCCCTCTGCTGTGGTGCGGTGTGTGCCCTCTGCTGTGGTGTGGTGTGTGCCCTCTGCTGTAGCGCGGTGTGTGCCCTCTGCTGTGGCGCGGTGTGTGCCCTCTGCTGTGGCGCGGTGTGTGCCCTCTGCTGTGGTGCGGTATCTGTGGTCCAGCGCGGCACTGGTGCGTGATGCCGCGCGCGCACCGCGCCGTCGTCCGCTGCCTTCTGTGATGCCGGTATCAGATGTCCACCGCTGCCTTCTGTGATGCCGGTATCAGCCGTCATACGCTGTCTTCTGTGGTGTCGTTACACACAAAAGCGACTCGTGTGTGTACGCTCAGATAGCACTCCCGTCGTGAGTTTGCACTCTGATAGTACTCATGGCGATTTTTACACTCAAATGGTACCCGATGCCATTGTGGCGCATTGGCCTGAAAGCGTTACGTGTTGAGCCGAACGTTCAGTCGGCGGGGGACTAGCACCAGCACTAGTCTAGTCTAGGACTAGTGTAGTCTAGCACTAGTCTAGCACTAGTCTAGTCTAGTACCAGCACTAGTATAGTCTAGCACTGCTCTAGTCTAGTACTAGCACTAGTCTAGTCTAGTACTAGGCTAGTTTAGCACGTGTTCAGCACTAGTCTTGCACTAGTCTATCGCTAGCACTAGCACTAGTCTAGCGCTAGCAGCGATAGCACCAGTTTACCACTTGTCTGGTACTAGTCTTGTCCAGCACTAGTCTTGTCTAGAACGTCGACACGGGCGAAGACTGGTGCGGCGACAGTGTACGCCCGAGCTGGCTGTTGGCAGTCCTGTTCGGCTGGTCAGCGGACACCGGTGTACGGTATACAGTGTGAGGTCACGTGTTTAGGTGGCGAAGTCGGACGGTGATTGGGTGGTCGGAGGCGGAAGGGATAGTGTTGCGAGCCATGCTGGATCGGGGGTGGGACTGCCACGTGCCGAGCGCTGCAGTTGAGCTCGCGCCACACCCGATGTAGCCGAACGGCCATACCTGTGGCTTGTGGTCGAAATATAGCGCTGTCGCGGCAGGTCGGTTGTTTTCCTCCACAGCAAAGCGACTAATACCCTGTGGGTTGAAGTAAACCTGGAGCCGTGCACCTGTTCAGGCTGCGGCGGCCGGCACAACATGCGGCGCTGCGGGTGGTCTGCAGCAGAGCGTCTGCTGACTCAGCCACTCTGCTGACTCAGCCAGTCTGCAGACTCAGCCAGTCTTCAGCCAGTCTGCAGACTCAGCCAGTCTTCAGCCAGTCTGCAGACTCAGCCAGTCTTCACCCAGTCTGCAGACTCAGCCAGTCTTCAGCCAGTCTGCAGACTCAGCCAGTCTTCAGCCAGTCTGCTGACTCAGCCAGTCTGCTGACTCAGCCAGTCTGCTGACTCAGCCAGTCTGCTGACTCAGCCAGTCTGCTGACTCAGCCAGTCTGCTGACTCAGCCAGTCTGCTGACTCAGCCAGTCTGCTGACTCAGCCAGTCTGCTGACTCAGCCAGTCTGCTGACTCAGCCAGTCTGCTGACTCAGCCAGTCTGCTGACTCAGCCAGTCTGCTGACTCAGCCAGTCTGCTGACTCAGCCAGTCTGCTGACTCAGCCAGTCTGCTGACTCAGCCAGTCTGCTGACTCAGCCAGTCTGCTGACTCAGCCAGTCTGCTGACTCAGCCAGTCTGCTGACTCAGCCAGTCTGCTGACTCAGCCAGTCTGCTGACTCAGCCAGTCTGCTGACTCAGCCAGTCTGCTGACTCAGCCAGTCTGCTGACTCAGCCAGTCTGCTGACTCAGCCAGTCTGCTGACTCAGCCAGTCTGCCGACTCAGCCAGTCTGCTGACTCAGCCAGTCTGCTCAGCCAGTCTCTGACTCAGCCAGTCTGCCGACTCAGCCAGTCTGCCGACTCAGCCAGTCTGCCGACTCAGCCAGTATGCTGACTCAGCCAGTATGCTGACTCAGCCAGTCTGCTGACTCAGCCAGTCTGCAGACTCAGCCAGTCTGCTGACTCAGCCAGTCTGGACTCAGCCAGTCTGCAGACTCAGCCAGTCTTCAGCCAGTCTGCTGACTCAGCCAGTCTGCTGACTCAGCCAGTCTGCTGACTCAGCCAGTATACTGACTCAGCCAGTCTGCCGACCAGGCCCGACTGCGCAGTGTTCACTTCACGCGCCATGCCCACGTCGGGTCTGTTTATTGTTCAGTGTGATGTCACCGTGCACAGCGAGGCACCAGCCGACGCAGTAGGTCCGCACCGCCAGCACAGTATGGCAACACGTCCGCCGCACAGGAGTCCGCGTCTTGTCCCGCGGTCCCTGCTTCGTCAGCCACACAAATCAGCTGGCGCGTTGCTTAGCAACGACCGTGGTTCGTCCGAGGCGGGGTCGCTAACTACTTATACATAGAAAAGATAATGCATTTTTCCTTGATTATTTAGACTGTACGTGTGGTGCTAATGCATTCTTCTGTGCTCTCCGTGACTTTCGACAATGTTGCCTACTGCGCAGGCCCAAAGACCGATTCTCCAGGTATGTATAAATAAATAAATATATATATATATATATATATATATATATATATATATATATAGGTTTACCTAGTCCTATTAGTAATATATTGCCCCCCCCATCACACAGAGTTTATATATATACGTTTATACGTTTATAGTAGTTTTACGGTGACGGCAAATTAGTCCGCATGAGGTGTATTTTAGTAAGCCCTTTATGTAATTACAGCTCGGCAAGAAGCACCGGTCTAAGACTCGTGTGAACGACTGGTTTTTCACACACAGCCGCATTGTGCTGATGGCCATGGCGGGTGGTCGGCCCCGCAGCGTGGGCAACCGGCCAGAGCACGTGGGCTCGCGAGCATGCAGCGTGCACACATTGTCTTACGGCGACCGCGAGTACCGCGCTGACTGGGCTGGCGATCCGCGCGTGCAGTGTGTGGCCGCCCCGCTGCGGGCCCGTCGGGCGTCAGTGTCGCCTGGCGCCGTGACGGCGAAACAGGGCGTGCAGCTCCCCGTCCCCAGATGTGTGCAGTGTGTGGTCGCCCCGCCCCGCTGCGGGCCCGTCGGGCGCCGATGTTCTATTTCGAAGAGAGCTCTTCAGATTTCAACGGCTCACATTCGGTGGGTCCGTTTTAGAGAATATTTGCTTCTGAAATGTTTCGTTCAGATTTCGAGAAAGAACAAAAGTTCAAAAAGTTTATTGCAAGAATAAGTGCAAGAACTTTCGTGCAAAAGTTCTCAACGAAATGGCTTTTGGGAATGGCTCCTGTGCATCACCCTCCCTGAAGATCCGCCAGTGTCCGTAAGCGATGAAATTTTTCAGATGATGTGTGCAGTGTGTGGTCGCACCCGCTGCGGGCCCGTCGGGCGCCGATGTTCAATTTCAAAGAGAGCTCTTCAGATTTCAACAGCTCACATTCGGTGGGTCCGTTTTAGAGAATATTTGCTTCTGAAATATTTCGTTCAGATTTCGAGAAAGAGCAAAAGTTCAAAAAGTGTATTGCAAGAAGTTAAGTGCAAGAACTTTCGTGCAAAAGTTCTCAACGAAATGGCTTTTGGGAATGGCTCCTGTGCATCAGCCTCCCTTAAGATCCGCCAGTGTCCGTAACCGATGGCGTTTTCCACGACATACATCTGAGCGGCGCGGTGCTGTATGACATTGGGGTGCCTTCGCACCTCGTTCATACCTGGTTCGACTGACGAAGTTATGGGCGCTGGATAATCTCAGCGGTTGATGGCCCCCAACCACAGAGTAACAACGAAATTGGTGTGCCGGTGTGATTGCAGGTGATGCCGGTGTGATTGCAGGTGATGCCGGTGTGATTGCAGGTGATGCCGGTGTGATTGCAGGTGATGCCGGTGTGATTGCAGGTGATGCCGGCGTGATTGCAGGTGATGCCGGTGTGATTGCAGGTGATGCCGGCGTGATTACAGGTGATGCCGGCGTGATTGCAGGTGATGCCGGTGTGATTGCAGGTGATGCCGGCGTGATTGCAGGTGATGCCGGTGGATTGCAGGTGATGCCGGTGATGCCGGTGTGATTGCAGGTGATGCCGGCGTGATTACAGGTCCGGTGATTGCAGGTGATGCCGGTATTACAGGTGATGCCGGAGTGATTGCAGGTGATGCCGGTGTGATTGCAGGTGATGCCGGCGTGATTCCATGTAATGCCGGTGTGCTGCCGTTTCCGTGCGGTATGGTGCGGCGTGAACGCATGCTTTAGCTGTGAAAGAATAAGCAGGAGCACAGTATCAGAAGTTATGTGCGCCACAATTATAACTGTCATGCTCGATCTCTTGAAAATATGATACTGTAAGCAAAAAACAACAATGGAGATTAGAGTGGAAATATAACTACCCCTCCCCTCACCCAGAGATGGGGGGTGTGAGGAACTTTCCGGAAAAGCTGAAAGAGTGTCAGCGGCAAGCGACCACCCTCTTTGTGCACGCTGTTCCACCCCATTCACGGTGTACCACGTACCCACTGGTTGCCCGGTACTGGAATCTCCAGACCGTAGATATTTCACGGCCGGAAAAGTGCTGATATGTTTCTGCGACGCTGGTGAACGACTCAGATCTGGTGACATATCCACATCTGGAGACACCTACATTTCTGCAAAAGTAAACATTGTCATTGTCGATCGCCCATCGTGAACACACGGATATGAGCTTAGACTCATCATGCAATCATAGCATCTTGGCGGGTTCTGCTATGGGCGCGAAATGACCAACGCAGTTGACGCACCATAATCCCTGAAACACCCTGAAACACAAACATCACTACCACCGGCACCCAGCGCCAGCAGACTTTTCTGCCATACATTGCAGATTATATTGAACGTAGGGGGAGGGGATGGCCGAGTGGTTAGAGCGTTGAACTCTGGATACAAACGTCCCGGGTCCAACGCTCGCACCGCCCGGACATTTCCCAATCCCGTGGCCCACCGGTGAGGCGGTGTGGGCGACGTCGATTAGCAGTGATTACATACAGTGCGTCGTGGACCACCCAACACGAAATGTAGACATTTGGACTGGTGTCGGAGTGTGCGGGTATGTATTCTGCACGCTGGGGTTGTATCATACATGTCCGAGGCTCATCCAGAACACCACGTCCAAAACCTGATGCCAATGCATCGGAGTGCTTGGGAAGGGGATGGGGGACAAAACAAAGTTGTCTGGCACCTTGCCGGCGAGCTGCCAAAATGTCACTGCTGAATGCATCTGATGAATACATGAATGTACAATTACAAAATTATTCCTGTATTATTAATGCATACTACAGGAATCCAATGTGCGGGCCCGAATTGATGGAGGGGCACACTCCATAGGGTTCCATGTTGGAAGTTTAAATTGTTTTTGGGAAGTCAACGTTGAGGGGGCACAGTGGAATGGTGAGAGTCCCAGCGGACGACACCAATAGGGAAGCTGAAGTTCACCGGCCGCTCCAGCAGCCCTGGCGCTGCTGCTGCTGCGGCGACGACCCAGTCCGCAGCGTACGCCGCACCGCAGCACAACCATCCCCTCCCCTCCCCTTCCCTCTCGTCCCCCTTGCGCCGTCTGAGCCCCGCGCCGCAGCGCCACGTGCGGCAGGACGGGCGGGCGCCACGGCCCCTCCCCGTCCGCTGCCCTCCCCCCGCCCCGGAGCCGCCTCCAGTTCCAGCGGCGCAGTTGTGCTGGCGGCTGTTGGGAGGGTGTGGTGTCGCTGGCGCTGCTGCGGTCACTGCAAGGTGAGTGGAGGTCACTGCACGTCACTGGAGCTGTGCTGCAGTCGCTGCAAGTCGAGTGGAGGTCATTGCACGTTGCCACGGCTGCTGCGGTCACTGCAAGGGAAGTGAAGCTCACCGCATTGTTGTGTGTAGGATCGCTACGCTGTGGAATAGTGAGTGAAGTTCACCGCAGTATTGTGTGTAGGATCGTTGCGGTGTGGTGTAGTGAGTGAAGCTCACCTCAGTGTTGAGTGTAGGATCGCTACGCTGGGGTGTAGTGGGTGAAGCTCACCGCAGTGCTGTGTGTAGGATCGCTGCGCTGGGGTGTAGTGGGTGAAGCTGTAGCGCTCGTCCAAGGTTGTAGCAAAGGCAGGTCTGGAATGCTGGTTGACGGGACGTAAAGGGACATGGGGTGACGGTCGTTCCTGTTGTTGTTGTTGTCGTTGTTGATTCTTGATAGCCTACCACCGTGTGGGCGATGAAGGTTGGGGTGACAGGTGCTAGTGACGTATAGGGAGAGATGGCGGCAGGTACCGGTGACGTATAGTGACAGGGGGCGGCAGGTACCGGTGACGTATAGTGACAGGGGGCGGCAGGTACCGGTGACGTATAGTGGCAGGGGGCGGTTGGAGGTACCGATGACTTGTAGGAACAGGGAGGGGTGGCAGGTATGTACCATCGACGTGCGAGTTGGTTAGGAAATATATATGGGAGTTGCTTAGGAAGAGGATAAATGTCCAGGCATCTTTTTCATTCAGCACTTGAATGTGCCTTGCCTCTAAGATGTGAGGAGTGTCGGTAGATCAGTGGTTAAGTTGAGCGTCTGGTTAGATTCCCCGCGGTGTCGGTCCTTCCTGCCAGGGTGAGAGGCAAGCGATGCCATATGGTCAGGTGAGGAGGAAGTGTTACCTGAAGTGGGGGGGAAAAAAATTTTTTGGGAGGGCCCCGAAAAGAAAAATCTCCCGGGGGGGGGGAAAAAAAAAAGGGCGGAGCCCCCCCCTAAAAAAAAAAAAATATTGGTGTGGGGGGTTCAAAAAAGGTGGTTGGTGAAAAGGGTAAAAGCCCGTTACTTGCAAAAAAATAACACACCCTTTACTGGACCCTAAGTCCCTTCAATTACCCCCCCTTTATTTCCTCCCCCTTTCTTAGGTTTTCCCCGGGAGGTCAAAACTTTGTCTCACCCGGGGTAACCCAACCAAATGAGAAAAAGATCTCGCAAGGGGAGGGGGACAAAGCAGCGAGGCGAAACGCGCGGTCAAAGTGTGGTCGCTGTGTAAACATGACTGCAATATTTACACAATTTCAAGACCGCTGCTTGACCTCAATTCCTGTCGCTTTTTAATAGGAATTCATACGTCAATACGGTGTTACCTTTTTCTTCAGTTATATAGGAATCAATACACTGAAGATATATGTTCCTAATCATGAAATTACGTTGTCTTTATCCTAGATCAAAACATGAATCGGGCGAGACCGTCCCAATAATTTGTTAATTCTCCTACTCTAGTACGGATATTGTCCTGTCCTAACGGCGACGTATCCAAGGGTGGTCAAACGATGAAATGATAGATTTTCGTAACTATTTTAAATGACGTCTAATTGTGACCATAAATGGCCCGGAGAACGTAATAACTCCGTACATGCACAGTTACTGCAGTTGCTGAAGTGATAAAACTACTATTCAGATGCTTTTCTCTTGATGGGTTACTGTAGTTTTTGCGGATTGAGGTGAAATTCATACCAAAGTAACCCAAGGTCTTTTGCATTTTTTAAGCATTTACATGGCTCCCAAAAATAGGTCTTCTGCCATCAATCAAGTTCGCTAGCTGGTGCTATTTTATGCATTTCAATTCGAAATTGAATGCTCTATTTCATGAAATTAACAGAATTACTTAAAACTGTCTGAGATGTCCAGAATTGCGTTCTCCGGTAGTCTCCGATTGGAATGCGGCTGGAGAACAGGACCTCGGGTCCGATATGCGAGTATATGACGTCGTTGTGCATATTTCGAGTTCCACTATGGTCGCAAGATATGGCAGCAAGACGAGAGGTTTCGTAATGGATATTTTTTGGTGTAACGCCAGTATTTCCCGGAATTATGAAGAAGAATCGTGGTATATTCCAATATTTCCTTCTGAAGCGTCATTTCGACAGAATTCTGAAGACATACGAAAACCTAATCCCTCATATCTTTGTTATTTAGAATGAGACGAGATTGGCGCAAGTCGAATGACGATTCATCTGTGGTTACAGAGTGATTGTGCTGGGCCGCCGTCCTGCCAGTGTGAAAATATCCTGGAGAGTAATTGGCTGAGGTAATAACTAGTTCCGAAATTTACATTATTTTGTTCTCTATTGTTTCTATGCTATGTCGATGCTTTTGTTTCGTTCGGATTTGGAGGCATCGTGCACACCAACGATTACCTGAGTAACCCCCGCGAGTTCGGCCTTGATTGGGGCTTAGACTGAGCCAGGACATAGTTTGTTTGACACATGCACAATGCAATCGAAACAACCACCACAAACTTGTAGGTATTCTGATATAACATGATATGAGTCCTGGGCAATTGACTGCAACCTGCATTTCATGCCTTATGACCTGCTATGCCATACTCTTCTGTTCTGTTGTCCAGGCTTCTAATTTGTATGATGGACTGGAAACTGCAACTGCATTGTTGGAGCTGTACTGAGATCCTGGAAGCAAAATGTCATCCATAAATTGGCACGTTTCATTCGGAGAATAAAAAAAATTCAACATTTGCAGTCACAATCCTGGAGAATAAAATGTCCTTAGGTCTCCATACTCCAGGAGAGGCCCAAAATTCCCACCCTGCCTCAGCTGCTGAGTGTTGAGAGCAGCTGTAAACCACAAACAACTAAGATATGTGCAAGAAGCGATACAGACGGTTGCATGTCACAGAATATTCGCTTGCTTATGTGGCTGACGGGTCGAATGACCTCACCCGTGCTCAGTGTTCGGGTGGGAGTGATCACGTGGTCTGCTCAGTGTTCGGGTGGCAGTGATCATGTGATCTGCTCAGTGTTCGGGTGGCAGTGATCACGTGGTCTGCTCAGTATTCGGGTGGGAGTGATCACGTGGTCTGTTCAGTGTTCGGGTGGGGAGTGATCGCGTGGTCTGCTCAGTGTTCGGGTGGGAGTGATCACGTGGTCTGCTGAGTGTTCGGGTGGGAGTGATCACGTGGTCTGCTCAGTATTCGGGTGGGAGTGATCACGTGGTCTGTTCAGTGTTCGGGTGGGAGTGATCACGTGGTCTGCTCAGTGTTCGGGTGGGAGTGATCACGTGGTCTGCTCAGTATTCGGGTGGGGTGATCACGTGGTCTGTTCAGTGTTCGGGTGGGAGTGATCACGTGGTCTGCTCAGTGTTCGGGTGGGAGTGATCACGTGGTCTGCTCAGTGTTCGGGTGGGAGTGATCACGTGGTCTGCTCAGTGTTCGGGTGGGAGTGATCACGTGGTCTGCCCAGTGTTCGGTGGGAGTGATCACGTGGTCTGCTCAGTGTTCAGTGGGAGTGATCACGTGGTCTGCTCAGTGTTCGGGTGGGAGTGATCACGTGGTCTGCTCAGTATTCGGGTGGGAGTGATCACGTGGTCTGTTCAGTGTTCGAGTGGGAGTGATCACGTGGTCTGCTCAGTGTTCGGGTGGGAGTGATCGTGGTCTGCTCAGTATTCGGGTGGGAGTGATCACGTGGTCTGCTCAGTGTTCGGGTGGGAGTGATCACGTGGTCTGCTCTAGTGTTCGGGTGGGAGTGATCACGTGGTCTGCTCAGTGTTCGGGTGGGAGTGATCACGTGGTCTGCTCAGTGTTCGGGTGGGAGTGATCACGTGGGCTTCAGTGTTCGGGTGGGAGTGATCACGTGGTCTGCTCAGTGTTCGGGTGGGAGTGATCACGTGGTCTGCTCAGTGTTCGGGTGGGAGTGATCACGTGGTCTGCTCAGTGTTCGGGTGGGAGTGATCACGTGGTCTGCTCAGTGTTCGGGTGGGAGTGATCACGTAGTGATCTGTCGACACGCATCCCAAGCAAAGGAGCAGCCAAGGAAATGGGCTCGGGGTCCGCCCCACCCCGCCCATAACACCCAAAAACACACTAGATGAAGCGATAAATTTGGATATTTTTACAACGGAAAACCTAAATTTTTGGTACTCTTCGTTAGTCGAACGCTCTCTCGGCTTTGTTACATATTTGGGGGATGTTGTGACAGCCCCCCTAGAAAGGTACTGGCTGCGCCATTGACCGCCAGGGCACTGACACGTGTTGCTTCAGTCGCGATGGCGGAGTCTAAACGAATCGGCTTCCCTGTATAAACGAAAACGTTGCCATGGCGACCCACGCCCGCTCCACGTGACGTCACGCCGCTGAAGTCTGAAGGAATCACTTTCTTGCCTCACTTTTTCAACTGCGGATTTCCTTAATAACCATGGGCCGAGCAGCAGTGATGAAAATTAGACGTTATTGTTTCATTGGTGAAGTTGGATTGTCTAATGAATTGGCATTAATTAGTAGTTAGCTAATTCATTGTGATTATTTCGTTCTACCGTAATTATGGCTAGGATCGCGAAAAAACTGACGGGAAACAGATTTCTCCTGGCCTCTCGATTTCCTACCCATATGTCACTCTGAACCCCGGCTGATTTATACTTAGACATCTTTGATCTTTAATTGAAAATTTTGAGGCTGTCCGATACGTAGAGGACAATGCTATTTTGGTTTACATATTGGACACTCCTTTTGATGTTTTCCTGTGTATTCTGACACTTGCATCAAATCACAATAACTTTGCATACATTTCAAACAACCCCATTCCATTTTTGGCAAAAAAAGTAGAGGAAAATTTCCTGGATAGGATAATGGTCTCTTTGGTGCATGGTAAAAACAAGACGGGGTTGTTTTCCCAACAGAGTTCATAATTATGCTACTTGCTTTTGCTGTTTTGTGATCTGTTTCCCTGTTTCTATTCCAATGCATTCCAAAGTGCCAGCCGGCGCTGGTCTCTACTGGATTGGCAAGGCAGGGTTCGAGTAAGGCCAGGGACGAGCTACCGGGGCGGCCGTGCTGGTGTGGTCTCTACTGTATTGGCAGGGCAGGGTTCGAGTAAGGCCAGGGACGAGCTCGCCGTGTGGTGTGGTCTCTACTGTATTGGCAGGGAGGGTTCGAGTAAGGCCAGGGACGAGCTGCCGGGGCGCACATCGTGCTGGTGTGGTCTCTACTGTATTGGCAGGGCAGGGTTCGAGTAAGGCCAGGGACGAGCTGCCGGGGCGGCCGTGTTGGTGTGGTCTCTACTGTATTGGCAGGGCAGGGTTCGAGTAAGGCCAGGGACGAGCTGCCGGGGCGGCCGTGCTGGTGTGGTCTCTACTGTATTGGCAGGGCAGGGTTCGAGTAAGGCCAGGGACGAGCTACCGGGGCGGCCGTGTGGGTGTGGTCTCTACTGTATTGGCAGGGCAGGGTTGAGAGCCAGGGACGAGCTGCCGGGGCGGCCGTGTGGGTGTGGTCTCTACTGTATTGGCAGGGCAGGGTTCGGGTAAGGCCAGGGACGGCTGCCGGGGCGGCCGTGCTGGTGTGGTCTCTACTGTATTGGCAGGGCAGGGTTCGAGTAAGGCCAGGGACGAGCTGCCGGGGCGGCCGTGTGGGTGTGGTCTCTACTGTATTGGCAGGGCAGGGTTCGAGTAAGGCCAGGGACGAGCTGCCGGGGCGGCCGTGTGGGTGTGGTCTCTACTGTATTGGCAGGGCAGGGTTCGAGTAAGGCCAGGGACGAGCTGCCGGGGCGGCCGTGCTGGTGTGGTCTCTACTGTATTGGCAGGGCAGGGTTCGAGTAAGGCCAGGGACGAGCTGCCGGGGCGGCCGTGTGGGTGCACTGAGGACGCCTGGAGCTGCCGGCCAAAGTTTTGCCGTTCAACTGGAATTCGCAGATCGGGTGGTGAGGCTTGGGTACATGCATCAAGGTCTGTTCACTGATGGGACGCTGGCCCGAAAATGTCATCCTAGCAAGAATTCGAACTGGCTTTCTTTTGGAAATGGAAAAAATAATGCAGTACTTCGATGGATTAATTACGGCGGATTATTCTCGCTGAAATTACATTCAGCAAGGTTACGTCTCCGCTGACAGTGGCGCAGCCAGGACTTTCTGAAGGAGTCACTCCTAGCCCCATCATCACCCGCCACCCACAAACAAAAATGAAACAACGCTTTCGGTGGGCTTCACGTGTCCAGAATGTTCGTTTTTTTGTGCTGAAGATCTCAATTTTGTGTTTAATCTACTACATCTTCGGTTGCTAAGGGGATGGTGCCGCACCCCTCCCACTTGGCCGTGCCTCTGCGCTCAGTTGCGCTAGGCTTACATGGCTGTCTGTCCATTGTGATACCAGACATTGTCCCCGAACACCTGAAGACACGTTCCGAACCCTCTCCTAACTGCGCCCGCGTCCGATGCTCTTAATGGCCTCTGATGATGAAAATATGCCCAATAAGCAGTCCGTGTGAACTTTGACCAGGTCAGGAGAAATGTTTGTTAGCATTTCCACTCCAGCCATAGATCCTCAGACGTGCCTACGACCCTGAATCTGGCGCTCGGATTTTCCATTATTTTAGTGCCATCTTGTTACCACGCCCACTTCTTGCCCACTTCGACTTTAACCTTGACGAGAAACATGGCTATAAGCTAAACACATCCAGGTCCACATACTACAGTGCGACTGTTCAGGCCTAATAGCACTCCTAAACACGCCCCTCCCCGCGTACGGTGTTCCCCTGACATTCCTCAGTGTCATCCTCAGTGTCAATGTCAGCTTCGGCGACAGAGTGGGCCTCTGTGGCAGTGTCAGGCCTCTGTGTCGGTCTTGGTGTCGACCCTCAGTGTCAGCCCCCAGTGTCACTCATCAGTGTCAACCCTCAGTGCCAGGCCTCAGTGTCAGCCCTCAGTGTCAGCCTCCTGTGTCAGCCCCCAGTGTCACTCCTCAGTATCAACCCTCAGTGTCAACCCTCAAAGTCAGCTATCCGTGTCAGCCCTCAGTGTCACTCCTCAATGTAAGCCCTCAGTATCAGTGTCAGGCCTCAGTGTCAACCCTCAAAGTCAGTCATCCGTGTCAGCCCTCAGTGCCACTCCTCAATGTAAGCCCGCAGTATCAGTGTCATGCCCCAGTGTCAGCCCTCTATGTCAGACTTCTGTCAGCCATCAGTGTTAGCATCAGTGCCAGCCCTCAGTGTCAGTCATTAATGTCAGTGCCAGCCCTCAGTGTCAGTCATTAAGGTCAGGGCCAGGCCTCAGTGCAAAGCCTCAGCGTCGGGCCTCAATGTCAGCCCTCCGTCAGCCCCAGTGTCAGCCTTCTGTCAGCTAGCAGTGCTAGAATCAGTGTCAGTATTAGCTCTCGGAGTCAGTGTCAGCCCTAAGTGCCAGCCTTCGACGTCAGTCTCTGAATCAGGATCAGTCATCAGTACCAGTGTTGATATTAACCCTCAGTGCTAGCCCTCAGTGTCAGTGTCAGCCCTCTGTGTCAGTATCTGTATCAGTGTTAGCTCTCAGTGTCAGTCCTCTGTATCAGCGTTAACCCTCAATGTCAGGCCTCGGTGTCTTTGTTAATCTAGGTGTCTGTGTCGGTGTCGGTGTCTGTGTCGGTGTCTGGTCTCGGAGTCAGTACCAGGCCTCGGTGTCGGTGTCGGTGTCTGTGTCGGTGTCTGGTCTCGGTGCCAGTACCAGGCCTCGGTCGCAGCCGGCCGCGTCTTCTCTTCTCGGTGTCAGCTTTTCCCCGAGCCTGACCAGTGCACCAGTATCACCAACACCAGGCACCAGTCTAACACCAGGCACCAGTCTAACACCAGGCACCAGTCTAACACCAGGCACCAGTCTAACACCAGGCACCAGTCTAACACCAGGCAAGGCAGCGTCTCCATCAGTATCTGACCTTCTCAAGGTCGAAATTCCAGTCAGCCTCACGCGCCGCCGATTTGTCATATAAGCTTCAAAGGAGATGCGATCTCCAATTTGTTCGCCGCATCTCTACCAGGTGGTGAAGCTCAGGCAGTGTCATTGAATGAGTCGCTCAAGTTGAAACAGTATTTTCGCTGAGGGCAGCGCATGTGGCGACTTTTCACACGCGATGCAAAGACTTTTCACACGCAATGCAAAGACTTTTCACACGCGATGCAAAGACTTTTCACACAGTACAGTAAGCGATGCAACGACGAACACGTCATCAGAACGTACGCCGAGGATCTCGAATGTCATTCTCAAATGTCTCCTAGAATTATAATCCAGTGCTGGGTCTCGGCTCGTTGCATGGCGACACCACTGCAACACGACGCCAGCACCTCCCACCTTGCAACAGGACGACGCTCTGGTCTGGTCGACCTTCGCACGTGCGGCTTGTGATCCAACTTCCGTTCCGTTTTCAAGCCGGGCGATGTATATAATTTTCAAACGCACATAGGTGTGTGCGAATAGCAGGATGGTAGGGGCGGTAGAACTCGGCGTGATGAGGACATCCGGGATGCCAGTCTCCTTGTCATTGTGTCCCCGTCACAGTCCGGGGAGCCAGTCTCTCTACCATTGTGTCCCCGTCACAGTCCGGGGAGTCAGTCTCTACCATTGTGTCCCCGTCACAGTCCGGGGAGTCAGTCTCTACCATTGTGTCCCCGTCACAGTCCGGGGAGTCAGTCTCTACCATTGTGTCCCCGTCACAGTCCGGGGAGTCAGTCTCTCTACCATTGTGTCCCCATCACAGTCCGGGGACCCAGTCTCTACCATTGTGTCCCCGTCACAGTCCCGGGAGCCAGTCTCTCTACCAATGTGTCTCCGTCACAGTCCGGGGAGTCAGTCTCTACCATTGTGTCCCCGTCACAGTCCGGGGAGTCAGTCTCTACCATTGTGTCCCCGTCACAGTCCGGGGGTCAGTCTCTACCATTGTGTCCCCGTCACAGTCCGGGGAATCAGTCTCTACCGTTGTGTCTCCGTCACAGTCCGGGGAGTCAGTCTCTCTACCATTGTGTCCCCGTCACATTCCGGGGAATCAGTCTCTACCGTTGTGTCCCCGTCACAGTCCGGGGAGTCAGTCTCTGTCATTGTGTCCCCGTCACAGTCCGGGGAGTCAGTCTCTACCATTGTGTCTCCGTCACAGTCCGGGGAGCCAGTCTCTACCATTGTGTCCCCGTCACAGTCCGGGGAGCCAGTCTCTACCATTGTGTCCCCGTCACAGTCCGGGGAGCCAGTCTCTACCATTGTGTCCCCGTCACAGTCCGGGGAGCCAGTCTCTACCATTGTGTCCCCGTCACAGTCCGGGGAGCCAGTCTCTCTACCATTGTGTCCCCGTCACAGTCCGGGGAGCCAGTCTCTACCATTGTGTCCCCGTCACAGTCCGGGGAGCCAGTCTCTACCATTGTGTCCCCGTCACAGTCCGGGGAGTCAGTCTCTACCATTGTGTCCCCGTCACAGTCCGGGGAGCCAGTCTCTACCATTGTGTCCCCGTCACAGTCCGGGGAGTCAGTCTCTACCATTGTGTCCCCGTCACAGTCCGGGGAGTCAGTCTCTACCATTGTGTCCCCGTCACAGTCCGGGGAGCCAGTCTCTCTACCATTGTGTCCCCGTCACAGTCCGGGGAGCCAGTCTCTACCATTGTGTCCCCGTCACAGTCCGGGGAGTCAGTCTCTCTACCATTGTGTCCCCGTCACAGTCCGGGGAATCAGTCTCTACCGTTGTGTCTCCGTCACAGTCCGGGGAGTCAGTCTCTACCATTGTGTCCCCGTCACAGTCCGGGGAGCCAGTCTCTACCATTGTGTCCCCGTCATAGTCCGGGAGGCAGTCTCTCTACCATTGTGTCCCCGTCACAGTCCGGGGAGCCAGATTTCTAGTGGGCCAGCTACCCAAATTTGTAAAAGAAATTACCCCGATTTTGACCACTAGTTGTGTGAATGGGACCTTTTTAGTAGTGCAATTAGTGGCAAACTTAATTATTATCTCGTGGGGGGAACAGTCTACCATCATCGTCTCTAAGTCATCCAATTTCAACCACAGCTCTCCCAACGCCATTTTCAGGGGCCCCTGTGCTACGTTTGTGCTCCATATGCGACTTTTAGGGGCTCCGGTGTGATTTTGGGAGTCCCAGAGATATTGTTAGGGAATCTGTCGCAATTTTTTCCGAGCACCGGCGCGATTCTTGGGGGCCGACAACCTCTCAGGGGGAAACTGCCAAAATTTCCTGCGGTATACTATTGACGTTTACTCAGGCTTGGTTCGTGGCTTTCAATTGCGATTTGCACCCTCATTTCTTTACATTTGCATCCCTAGACGTGCCACAACTGTTGGGCGGAATGATTAGTTAGTTATTTGAATTTTAGGGCGCTTCGACCAAAACGCGATCATTTAGCGCCCAGGATAGTAGGATTAAGTCCTGGCTTGGTATACATAGGTTAGGTTGCGTGATTTGCAATGCAAGTAACATCATTACCATTGGTGAAGAATTCCATCAAATTTCTGGTATTCTATTGATTACAGTAGGTCTTTAGGGTTTTCAGGGGTGTTTTTCCATACGGTCCAATGCTGATATTGAGGGCTGCTCGGCAGCCTTCAGAGATTCACAGGTATCAGGGGCGGAGCCAGAAACATGACTTTGGAAATTAAAATGTCTTTTTTAAACGCATACAATTTGAATGGCTCACTTTCGTCGGATATGTTGTAGGACAATTTTTAGCTGATAAAATGTTCTTAGATTTCGCGACAAAATATCAGAGGACGGTCTCTTGTGTGTTTCTTCTCCTCCCCTCATTGAGGCGCCTCTGGGAGGCATCACTAAAAGAATGCGCACATTCATCCACCCATAATCATCACGGCCATGTATAAACCATGTGTTGTTGTTCGCCGATTTTTTGCGGAACATTTTGCTGTTAATGGGCCCTGGTTGATTATCGCCATTATCATTACTTATCGCTATTGAAACTTCCTGTTTCAGAATTCAAAACAACTATTCTTCTCCTTGACAGATGTGGCTGACACTACTGGTTACAACGACCTGTCGCTGGTAGCGCCACCTCTACCCTCCAATAACAACCTCTGTGGTTGGGCAGATGTCGCTGCTGCTGGTGGCCATGGCGGTGTTGGCGCTGGTGGTGCCATCTATGGCCGACACTCCGGCAAACTGTAGCTTCGAATCCATCCGCGGCATGTGGACCTTCTACGAGGGATTGCCGATGGGGAACAACAAGATCCACTGCCCGCAGAACAGTAGGTCACTGACCTCTCCCAGACAGTCGCTCCAGTACAGGTCACTGGGCACTTCCCGGTATAGGCCACTAACCTGTCCATGGTATGGGTCACAGACCTCTCCCTAGTACAAATAACTGACCTCGCCATATTACAGGTCACTGACCTATCCCTGGTACAGGTCACTAGCCTCTCTCAGGGCAGTTGCTAACCTCTCCCTGGTACAGGTCACTAACCTCTCCCAGGGCAGTTGCTAGCCTCTCCCTGGTGCAGGTCACTAACCTTTCCTGGTACAGATCATTAACCTATCCCCAGTACATGTCACTGACCTCTCCCCGGTTCTGGGCACTAATCTCCCCCAGGGCAGTGGCTAACCTCTCCCTGGTGCAGGCTACTAACCTGTCCATAGCACGGGTCATTGAGCTCTCCCGGACAGACACTGACCTGTCCGGGAACAGGTTAGTGACCTACATCAGGGACGTCTCCAGTAGTGCTTCACCGATGCTTTATCAGGAACACCCGTGTGACTTCTCTCGTATGCCATAGGTACGCACATTTTACGTATAATTCTGGCACCATTATTTGTATCGCCTTGTTCCTCTCACAGACAGTCCGACTGGTTTTTCTCTCGCCAATGTATCTTCTACTATTCTATTCTATCAAATATGTTCTAGGCATTGGATGACTGCCCCCAGGATAGTAGTAGTAAGGAGTCAGTGCTGGTCCTAGGAGACTCTCGTGTGCGACATTTAGAGCGGGTATTTTGTAAAGGTAGGAGGAAGAGGAGATGCATCACCAGGCCTGGTGCCAAGGTGAAGGATCTGGTACCTGTGGTGGCACAGGTCACCAGTGATCACCAGTTCAGCACAGTCATAGTGCATGCAGGGGTAAATAACATAGGTCCTTCTAGGAGTGAGGAGCTTCTGCGGGAGTACAGGGCCCTTCTGGCCACCCTGAAGGGTACCAATAGAGTCATTGTAACAGCAATTTTGCCTAGGGCTAGGGCCTCCCTGAGTGGAGCTCTAGGGCACTGGCAGCTAACGCCAGGGTAGGAAAGCTCTGCCATGAGCTAGGTTTTACATTTGTAGACGAGTGGAGCAAGTTTTATGCATCGTGGGACCTCTATCAGAGGGTTGGCCTGCACTTCTTGAGAAGGGGGTCCATGTGTTAGGCAAAGTGTACGAGCATGTCCTCCAGGAAAACTAGGAAATGGGGTGGGAGGGATGAAATTGCATTGCCAACTCAGAAATATTCCAATAGTGTCCGCCAAGGCAATAGAACCTCGAAGTTTGCAACTAGGGACAGCAGCAGTTCAAGGGGACAGATTGATAGTTCATCTAGTGATTAAAGAACTCCTGAGTATGAAAAAGCCAAAGGTGCTTATGGAGCATTTGTTAAGTGTATGATGTTTAATGCTCAGAGTATCCGTTCCAAATTTGATGAGTTCAAGTGTTATGTTGCTGAGGAGGAACCAGATTTTGTTTGCATTACGGAGGCATGGGTCAGTGAAGGGTATTTTGGAGATAACTTACAGGACTATGAGATCCAGGGATACAATATGTTTTCATGCAATAGGGGTCCAGCAATGAAAGGGGGTGGTGTAATGCTCTATATGAATAGCTTATTCAGTTCTCAAAAAGTAGCAGGTGGGGATAAAAATGTGTCTGTGGAGTCCATTTGGCTTGATGTCACTGTGGGAAAAGGCAACAGCAATACTCTTAGGATAGGATAGCAATACTCTTAGGGAAACTAGGCAGGACATGGGGGATGTAGCTGATAAAGAGAGAAGCATAGCAAGCAATGGAAGGAATAATTTATCATGTTTTTATGTCAATGCCAGAAGTGTTAGGAATAAAATTGGGGAACTGCATGCATATATGTTGTCTGAACAGCTAGATTTAGACATAAAGCCATAAAAGATCAGTGCAACTCTGAGTCACAAGGGCCCTTCTTGGTTGCACTCTGTACACTGAACCAGTTGCCCACCAAATCTGCTAATCAGCCCTCCCTGTAATACTGAAAAGCAAGCCCTCTATTCTTATAATGATTGTCTATGCTGTTTTTAAAGATGTTCAATGTTCTGCTACTGACGATGTTTTCTGGCAGCTGGTTCCAGTGTTCCACTACCCTGTTGGTGAAGAAAGTTTGCCTTAACCTTGTTCTGCTGTGGTTAATTTGAATTTTGAATTTATGACCTCTAATTGCATCATTTCTGTTAAATTCAAACATTTCCCCAAGGTATCCCCTCTCCAGACCATTGACAAATTTAAAGACCTCGATGAGATCTCCTCTCAGCCTTCTATATCTAAGTGAAAACATATTCAATTTCTTCAATCTTTCCTCATATGCCAGGTTGCTTATGCCATTAACCATTTTTGTAGCCCTATTTTGTACTCTCTCTAAAAGCCAACAATCTTTTTCATAGCTAGGAGACCAAGCTTGGATGCAGTATTCCAAATGTGGCCTGACGTATGCACAGTAAAGCTTCCTGATCACTTCCTCACTTCTGTATGATACATTCCTATTTATTGCCCCGAGCATTCTCAGTGCCTTCTTCCTGGCTTCCTTGGTCTGTTCTGATGCCCCCAATTTTGTGTTTAGAATAACACCTAAATCCTTCTCCTGTTGAGTCACTGATAGCACTTGGCCACCCATCAAGTATGGAGCCTTCATATGCTGCTTACCTACATGCATGATTTTGCACTTATCAAAGTTAAATTTCATTTGCCATTCTTCGGACCACTTCACAAGTTCGTCTAAGTCTTTTGCAGCGAGATATGCTCATCCTGACCTGTTATTGCCCTAAAGACCTTCAAATCATCTGCAAATTTCAAAACTTTACCGCTTAGGCCACTTTCAATGTTATTTACAAATATAATGAACAGTAATGGCCCTAGTACTGACCCCTGGGGGACTCCACTAAGAACATTTTGCCATGATGACTTTGTACCATTTAGCATCACTCTTTGTTGTCTATCTGAAAGCCACAACTCTATCCATTTTAAGATGCTACCTGCAATACCATGGGACTGAAGCTGTATCATTAACCGTTTATGGGGTACCTTGTCAAAGGCCTTACTAAAGTCAAGATATGCTACATCAACCTGATTTCCCTGATCAAATTGTTCTGTGGCGAAGTTCAAAAAGTCCAAGAGGTTTGTGAGACACGATCGTCCTTTTCTAAATCCATGTTGAGTATCTTGAATCAATCTGCTACCTTCCAGATAACTAACTATTCTATCCTTGATAATTGATTCGAGTACCTTGCAGACTAGGGATGTGAGACTTATTGGCCTATAGTTTTCAACTTTCCCTCTTTCTCCTTTCTTGAAAATAGGAACTACATTTGCCCTTTTCCAATCGGTTGGAATTTCATTATGTGAAACTGATCTACAAAATATTATACTAAGT